>LR738710.1:540954496-541007987 GCA_902687465.1 Secale cereale | reverse complement strand
TACAAACATCCACTCTGAGTGAAGAGCAACCCTCTCACTCGGGGACTTAGCTGCGACCCCGTGACTCGCCTAAGTTTCAAACGCTTACTCCGAGTGAAGAGCAACCCTCTCACTCGGGGGCTTAGCCGCGGTCCTCCGAGCTGCGTCACAAGTATAATGTGGCTCTGTCTTCCGAGCTCCGCCACAAATACAACGTAGCTTCGAATTGCCTAAGTTACAAACATCCACTCCGAGTGAAGAGCAACCCTCTCACTCGGAGGCTTAGCTGCGACCCCGTGACTCGCCTAAGTTTCAAACGCTTACTCCAAGTGAAGAGCAACCTTCTCACTCGGGGGCTTAGCCGCGGTCCTCCAAGCTGCGTCACAAATATTATGTGGCTCTGTCTTCCGAGCTCCGCCACAAATACAACATAGCTTGGAATCGCCTAAGTTACAAACATCCACTCCGAGTGAAGAGCAACCCTCTCACTCGGGGGGCTTAGCTACGAACGTCGACTCAAAGATTCAAGCAATCAAAGAAGAGCCGCAAACCAAAAGGTCAAATCCAGATAAAAGTCCCGCAAGATTCGGGCAAGAGTACCTGGGCCACATGCCCACCAGAGCTTAACGTTTACAAGATCACTCGGCATTCCGAGGCAAATGGGATTAAAGTATCAAAGTCATTCCTCAGGAGGAGGCGGGCTCGCGGGTGCGACAAACTCGTCCAGGTCGATCCCGTCGGCGATGCGGGTGGCGGCTTCCAGGAAAGTCTCCATGAACGACTGGAATTGGAGCTCCTTCATATTGGCGACCTTGAGCGCCGCAAGCCTTCTCTCCTTCACCTTCTTGTAGTGCACACGGACCAAAGACAGTGCCACGTCGGCTCCACTCCGGGCGGATGACTTCTTCCACTCCTGCACTCGGTTGGGGATCTCATTGAGTCGAGTCATTAGGGACTCGAGGTCGTTCTCCTGCACGACCCCCCTCCAGAGCGCGGTGTCGATTCGGGCCATCACCGCTTTCAGCCGTCCCAGATAATCCATGGCCGCAGTAAGGCGGGACTCCAGCCTCAAGATGTTCTTGGCAACCTCATTCTTCACGATGGAATTGGCTGGGTCCAAGCCGGGCTCGACCCGCCCAGTCTCTTCTTCAAAGTTATGACAGAACTCCGCACCGAAAATAGCAAGTCGAGTCAGCAAGCAAGATATGGGTCGACCGATCCACCCTAACCCGAGCCGAAAGGGACATACCTTCGAGCACAAGGTACCATTTCTTGGTAAGGTCGCCCAGATAGGCCTCAAGATCAACCCTCTTCCGGAAAAGGGCCTCGTACTTGTCGTTCAAGACAGTCTTGGAGTTCTTCAGCCGAGTCACCTCTTGATTAGCTGCGTCGAGTGAGCCTCTCAGCCTGATGATCTCTGCCTCGAGCGCGCCTACAGAAGCTAGCTTCTGCACCGCCAGTTCTGCCTTCTCTTGAGCCGCCTGCTGCACTGCTGCCAGGTCGAGATCTTTCTGCTCCAAGGCCGCTTTCAGTTGACCTACCAAAGACACCACTTGACAGATGAACATGAGGGAGCACAAGGCATATTTATCAAAAGTCAGTCGACAAAAGGTCGGCATCAGTTACCAGCCGCATCATCCTGCGTCTTCTTCAGATGGTCCCGAGCCAACTGCAAGTCGAGATTGAGCTGGATTTGCTTCTTCTCAAGGTCTGCAAATTTGGCCCCAAACTCGCAAGATTTCTGCATCAACACAACAAAACAAGATTCTAAGACTACAGTCGAGTCAAAACACCTAACCGTAGTCTCGGGGACTACACCCAGTGGGTGCACTAAGCGTGCCCCCACTGGTTTCACTCGGCCAAGATCATTCCGGCTCGAGCTCAAAAAAACAGCAAGGAAGAAAAGTTATATCGTCAGACCATGGCCGACCGCCAGCAGTCGACCACGGTCTCGAGGACTACACCCAGTGGGTGCACTGAGCGTGCCCACACCGGCTCTCACTCGACCAGGATCAGTCTCACTCGAGTTCAAGGGAAGTCGAAAGCAAACACATCAAGAACTCACCCAGTGGGTGTGACATCATCTTACGAACAAAGCAGTAGATTCTCTCGAAGCCAAAAACTATTCCAGTGGAGAAAACGAACCTGGACGTTGGCCCAAAGAGTAGAACTAGAGTCATAAGCGGCCATGCTGGCCTCGTACGCCGCCTTCGTCCTCTCCATCATTAGCCCCGCCTGGCGAACGGCTTCTTGAGCCTCTCCCACAGGATCCTCTGGGAGGCGGTAGGAGGAGAAGAGAACGGACGAAGGGGTAGGCGTTGGGTCGACGACAGGAGCGGGCGTTGGGTCGACGGCAGGAGCGGGCGCTGGGTCGACGACTGGAGCAGGCGCTGGGTCGACGGTTGGGGCAAGCACCGGGCCGACGGCCCCTCCAGTTGACGAAGCGAGGCATACGGTCGACACAGGGTCGGCAAAGGAGACTGTGGCTCGGGCCGCATCTTCCTGTTGCTGGGCCTCCGAGCCAGAAAGCGCCTTCTGGCCCTTCTTCCCTGTGCGTCGTCGGTCTCCTCCCAAGCGCTCCTCAGCAACATCATCATCGTCATCTGGGAGCTCTGTGACGTGGTGCAGCACTTCGAGACAAACAATAAGCAAAGTTCAGTCGACCGTCACCCATAAACGACGAAAGAAAAAACAAGACACGATCTATAACCCGCACCTGCGCGGGATGTTGCGGCATCTGCGGTCTCCTCGTCGTCCCGACCCTTGCCAATGTCCATTGAGGTCGTGGAAGCAGCGGCGCTGAAGGGATCCCTCAAAGATGAGTCGATGTAAGATATGGTCGACCTCCAAAAAACAGAAAGAAACAAAACCGAACGATACTTACGTGAAGGCGATGGGGACATCCACCTTAATCCTGGGCAGGGCCTTCCGGGGCTTGGTGGTGGTAACCTTGGGCTGCTTGGGCATCTTCTCAGAGGGGTCAGGGGTGGCCGTGCGAGCGCGCTTGGGCGTTCAAGAGCCTGAGGGACCTGTCCGAGGGCGCGCGGCCCCTGGGTCGTGCTTCTCCTTAGACCGCCGCTCATCACGGGGAGGTGACTCGACCTCCTCCCCGCTGCTGTAGTCCTCGGTCTCCTCCTCCGACTTCCACTCGATGGCGTCGCCCGCGCCCTCCTCGCCCTCCTGGACCAAGTCCCCATTGGGCAGCGAGTACATTTCAGTGTAGATCTGCAAAGGGGGGAGATTGACCAAATATCAGTCGGATCCATCAATACAAATTGCAAGCCAACGGTAGAAACATCACTCGGGAGCAAAGGACTAACCTTGTCAGGTAGGTGGTCAGCGTCGAATGGGAGGACCCTCCCGGACCCCCTGGGGTTGTCTTCATTCCCCGTGATGCACTTCAGGCACTGCGCCACGTACTTCACGTCGGCCACCTCCGGGTGGACTCGCGACGAGTCGTCAGTGCCGGAGTACAACCACATCGGGTGGTCCCGAGCCTGGAGCGGCTGGATCCTCCGCATGATATACACCTCAAACAGGTCCATCCCCGTTACACCCTCGCGGACCAACTGGACGACCCGCTCCACCAACATGTTCACTTCGGCCCTCTCGGCCTTACCCACTATCATTGAAGGAGGTTGGCTGGCTCGACCCAGAGAGAAAGAAGGAAGACCAGTCGACTGACCCGGAGTCGAACTGTCCTTATAGTAGAACCAGGTCGACTGCCAGCCCCGAATCGACTCCGGAAAGATCATGGGGGGAAAGGCACTCCTATTCCTAAGTTGGATTCCGAGCCCGCCGCACGCCTGGAGGACGTGCGTCTTATCGTCGCTCGGATTCGCCCTCTTGACAGTTTGCGAGCGGTAGGTAAAGATATGTTTGAACAAGCCCCAGTGCGGCCGGCAACCGAGGAAGTTCTCACACATGGAAACGAACACGAAAAGGAAAGCGATGGAATTGGGCGTGAAGTAATGCAACTGGGCGCCGAAGAAAATCAAGAAAGCGTGAAAGAAGGGATGCGGGGGCATGGAAAAACCTCGGTCGACGTGGGTCACAAGGAGGACGCACTCGCCCTCCCGCGGCCGGGGCTCGAGTTTGCCCTCTGGCACCCGCCAAGAGCCGCGCAATCAGCCCCTCCTCCTCCAGCTCCTCCAGATCCTCCGCCACGACGGTGGACCGGATCCAATCCCCCTGGATCCAACCAGCAGGGAGTCCAGACCTCCACGACGATCCGCTCTGGTCGGACCGCCTCCCCTTCCCCGTCGCCGCCTTCCTCGAACGCTCCATCGCCGCGGTCTTGTCCTTGCCCATGGCACGCGCGTCGGCGGTCGCTATGGAGAGAGGCGAGAAGGAGCAGAGGCACGGCAAAGGAGCGGAAGCAGAAGAAGAAAGATCGGGCGCACAGTGCCCCCGCTTCGGGCTCGGCGCGCTCTTATAGCGCCCCGGTCGAGTGGCTGACCGGTGGCCCCGAGCGATCTTATCAAATCCCGTAACAGGCGCGGGCGCGATACATGGCGAAAAAGGTGGCGCGAGGATCGAGGCATCTCAAGCATATCCCTCCGATTGCTGCGGCACGTCCCGCCCCGCGCGCTTCCCCAAATTTCGAAACCCCGCGAAATTCGGCGACGAAAGAGCAACCAACCCCGCCGAAAACTACACGCGCCAACGGCACCCGACGCCTAGCGCGAAGTTCAGTCGACGGAAGAAGCGACCAACTCACTCGACGGTTCCATAACTGATCAAGGCGACCAAGACAAGACTGAGGAAGACGGTCTAGTCTGCGAGCTCAGAAGCAGACTACCCCAGGGACGTCGATCCAGAACCAGAGCTTTCCTCGGCACTCTCTTGCTCAAGCCTCAATCCATTCGGGGGCTACTGACGAGGTTACAGACCTAGGGTAGGGTCACAGGCCCGACCAAGGTGTCCCACCCAAGGTCATTACCTTAGAAGATCAAAAGACAAAACTTATGATGATAGAGACAGTCGACTGGGACGGCCCAAGAGGACACTCCACTCGACTGGACTTCACCTGCAAGGCGACTCAACTCCACTCGACTAACCCAAGGCACTCGACCCCCAAAGGTCAAGTGTCACTTAGGGCAGCAACGGTCCGGTATTTACTCGCCGTAGTAAATACCTTGATTACTCTTTACTGCGGGCGTTATCAGTAACGCCTGCCTTAATGTACATTGAACCCTTGGTAACATGGAGCATGGTTGGGGTCCTGGTGCACTATATAAGCCAGCCACCCTCCTCCAGTTCAAGGGTTCGCACCTCTGTAACTCACATATACGCATACCAGTCGACCAGCCTCCGGGCACCGAGACGTAGGGCTGTTACGTCCTCCGAGAAGGGCCTGAACTCGTAAAACACCTTGTATACAACTCCACCATAGCTAGAGCCTTGCCTCTCCATTCGTACCCCCTACTCGTACTGTCAAACTTAGAACCACGACAACGTTCTTAACCGGATGACTGAATCCTTATTTGCTAATGTGTTTTAGTTAGGAGAAATCTGGTTTGCAGGTAAGCCCCTTGGTGTGCAGCATGTCCGCACTCGGATAGTTTTGAACTTAGGCGAATTCTGGTTCGTGGCTAAGCGCGTTGAATGTGCAGCATGTATGCACTGGGATAATGTTTTAACTTAGGTGAAATATGGTTCGTAGCTAAGACCCCGACTATGGAGCATGTCCGCACTCAGATAGTTTTTTAACTTAGGTGAAATTTGGTTCATGACTAAGCCCCCGATTGTGCGGCATGTCCGCACTTGGATAGTTTTTTAACTTAGGCAAAATCTGGTTTGCAGTTAAGCCCCCGAGTGTGGAGCATGTCTGCACTTGGATAGTTTTTGTAACTTACGAGAAATCTGGTTCGCGGCTAAGCCACCCGAGTGTGGAGCATGTCCGCACCAAGATAGTTTTTCACTTAGGTGAAATCTAGTTCGCGGCTAAGTTGATTCACTCGCTAGGAGTGTGTTAGTTTTCGAATGCTATTAGTCACCGGAGCGAAAACACGACACAGGGCCAAATTAGACGATGTACAGGAAAAGTAAGGCTTTCATTCATCTAATTCCACTCGGAAAGCTATTACAATGAAAATTTATTCTAAGTGAAAAATTTGCGGAGAAAATCCACATTCCAAGCTCAAGGCTCTTCAATGTCTTTGCTAAAGTTGTATAGTCAATACGAAAACCTTAAAACCAAAGCCAAACTCATGAACACATTGGTAAACCATGAACAAAAAATGATAAAACTAGAAGTATGCATTGGAATCAGTAAACTCCAAACTGTGGACAGCAAAGTCCAACGCTAAACCCTAAACCCAAACTGTAAACATTAAACTACAATCCTAAACCTCAAAGTAGATCAATTGATAATATATTGAAAGCAAAAGGTCATACTGCATAAACCTTAAACCATAAACCTTTATGTTGTGGTAGTTTTACCTTAAACCATAAGTCGAATAACAAAATACCAAATAATAGATGTGATCAAAGACCTAAAAATGGTTGGACATATGATTAAGAAAGTGAGAGATACTAGGATCTCAAAATGGCATCAAATGTACAAACATCACACAGTAGTAATACCGTCGGTGTGAAAACCAACAAACCATGGGGTAGGGGCTCCTGGGTTGTGGATCTTGGACAGATGTTAACAGGAACATGGAGACAATGTTTACCTAGGTTCGGGCCCTCTTGATGGAGGTAAAACCCTATGTCATGCTCTTGTTTATATTGATCAAGATGTATCAAATACAAAGTTGTTCTACCTCAAGATCGTAAGATGTGTGGTATATGAATGAAATTGCATTGACCCACCTCTCTACGGGCTAAACCCTTTGGCTTATATACATGCCAGGTAGGGTATCTATGGTTACAAGGTCGGCATCTTGGCATGGAGGTGGCAGGAGAAGTCTTGGAGTGTACGCCAAGCCTTCGGCAGATGCAGTCCTCATCATGCCCCATCGTGCAACTCCCAGAGTCCATCTTGAGAAGAATGAAGGCCCACTGTCCCATCATGAAGAGGAAGGACCGACCATGTTAGTACCCCCTAGTCCAGGACACCGTAAGTAGCCCCCAAACTGGTCTTCTATGCCGATGAAGATTCCCTTGATGAAGATAACCTCGGATTTGAAATCCTTGTATTAACAAAAGACTTCCCCTTTTGTGACTTCAAGACTCCCAAATTGCTCTTTAAAGGAGTAGTGTCTTACAAACAAGACCTAGCTGAGCTCATGCCTTGCTCGAGGAGGTGGGGTAACTTAGCCTCGAGGCCGACCACATAGGTGTGAATAGTGCCACCTATTCTGATAACTTTATCGTAGCGGCGCATCCCATGACGGTCGGGCAGTTACTGCACACCCCAAATCACCGAGGCAGCTTTTTACCGGCACATCCCATCAAGGTGGGGATCGTGCCCGTTTTCTTAGGGATTTCATCAAGATTTTGTTTCCCCCCATCTGCACAATGACATCTTTTGTAGGGGAGTGGCGCTTTTATCGATGTAGCAAGAGGGACTCTTGACCTTTCATCAGCCTATAATAGTAAGAAATCAATAGAGCGAACAAGCACGCTCTCATTTCCCCCGTCTGCCACCTTCTCGAGCCCTAACGCCCAGATCCAATCTTGCTTTCCTCCCCCTTAGTCACACCCAAGCTTCCTCACCCCACCATGGCGGACACCCTCAAAGGGAATTGGGGTGGCTCCATCATGATAGGCAACACCATCTTGGAGTTGCCCAGTGCGAGATACATCTCCACCAACATCGCCACACGCGCTCCTGTGCTAACCAGCATGTGCCCGGTCCCAACCCAGGGAAGTGGGTACTCTTTGTCCCCCACCTCATCTGAGGCTTAGGATTCCCACTGCACTCATTCGTGTGTGGGACAATGTTCTACAATGGGCTCAACTTCTACCATGTGTCCCTAACCTCCATCTTACACATTGCCTCCTTCATCACGGTTTGTGAGGCCTTCCTCCGCATCGAACTGCACTTCATCCTGTGGCTGAAGATCTTCAGCGTCCAGCAGAAGTCCAGCGGCTCCGATCTTTTCTAGAATATGCACGAGTGTGTGTATCATCTATTAAAGAGAGGGAAAGGGGGTGAAGAGCCCCATCCATTTAGTAGTGTTACAATATTGATTACATACAGACACTACACCACGGGCGGTTGGAGATCTAGCTACTCCTCCCAATACCCCACCTAGCAAGACAGCTCCAGGAATCAGCGAGGTCGCCCTTGATCACACCTGCCAGAGACCATCTCATGCTCTCCCTCTTGAATGTAGTCACAACAAGTCCTAGCGAGTGAGTCACTCCGTCAAAAATAGTTGTGTTCTAGTGCTTGCATGAAGTCCATAGTCCCAGGGCAATTATCATCCTGGTGTCCTTCACTGTCTACCTGCTCTGCTTGTGCACCACCCAACAAGCGTGTCTCCGCAGTGGGTATCTAGTCTGGTGCCTCGAAAACCATAGCAAAAGCCGCCAAGAACTGCCATGCAAACAAACACGTAAGCACGATTTGGTTAATTGTTTCCTCATGTTGGTCGCACAACGGACATCTGCCTTGATGTGGAAGCCCTCTCCTAGCCAAACGGTCAGATGTCCAACACCTATTCTTGATTGCCAACTAGTTGAATAACCTGCATTGAAGGGGAGCCCTTGACTTCCAAGTGAAAATTGCCATTTGAGCGACCTTATGGACCCACAATTTTGCAGCGCATGCAGATCTTGTCGAGAATTGGCCATTCTTCTCCCATGACCATGCTAGGTTGTCCACAAGTCTCTCCAAAAGATCCACCTGAAAGTGCGTTATATCGACTAGAGGGGGGTGAATAGGAGATTTTTACAAATTCGTCATTGAGGAAATACTTCTTACGGAAATAGCTAAGTGACGAAATACAAGAAGCGAAATAAGTACTCAGATGCAAACATAACAAGACAGTAGCATAGTCATCATGATGAAATGAAACAAGCACAGAGCACAAGTAGCGTGTAAACAGGATAAGCAGGCGGAAGATAGAGTGACTGAAGAAATAGGATTGAGGAAATTGAGAAAGTCTTCAGTCAATGTCTTTAAACAGTAATGATCAATTGCATCAAAAAGTAAGCGATGAAATGAAAGGGTTGAGGAAATAGAACCAGTAGCTTGGTGAAGACAATGTTTTGCTAGACCTGTTCCAACTGCTATGACAGTTGTACGTCTGGTGAGGGTGGCTTGGTATTTAAACCAAAGGACACACAGTCCCAGGACACACAGTCCTTACTGTATTCCCCATGAGACAAGTTCACACAGGCCTCAACCAATCACTCGTGGTAAGTCTTCAAGGTGACTTCCAAACCTTCACAGACTTGGTCACCCGGCGATGCACAATGCCTCTTGGATGCTCTAGACCACTGATGCCTAACCATCTGGAAGATGCACAGTCTTAAAATGTAACAATCGTCGATTCCACACAGGAACAATCTCTTCAGTGATGCTCAATCACTTTGGATTTTAGGTGTTGGGGTTTTGGATTTTTCCTCACTGATGATTTTCGCTCAAAGTCCTCGGACGATGGGATGCTCTAAATGAAAAGTGTCAGTTTCTCTCTGAGCAGCCAACCACCTAGTGGTTGAAGGAGGCGGCTATTTATAGCCAAGAACTAGCCCGACATGATAAGACATAAATGCCCTTCAATGATATGACCGTTAGGTGGATAAGATATTTTGGGACAGCTGGCGCATAACACATCAATGGTTGGAAATTTAAGCTCTCAAATTCCTCAGGGCTATCATGATCCTCACTTGTAGGCAATCTGCACTAGCGAATTCCTAACCCCTCAGTCATAATAGATTCCTTAGAGAACAGAAGATCTTCGTCTTTGTCATAGAAGAAATTGAATGAAATGTATGAGATTTCCAAAGGCTTCACTCGAAGGATTGGGTATGTGTAGGCTTTGAGATGAGCATCAGTTGGAAATGTTTCCATAGTTTTACCTCGACCCCCTTTAATAGTACGGTGTTTCCTATGACTCAAGAAAGGAAAATGAAACTACCATAACAAAAGCCTTCACGCTTCATAATCCTCGCATCAGTATCAATGTATTCAAGGTCACAGCAATTTTCTCATTTTCAAAGTCTTCAAGAAAACCAAAGTCTTCAAGGAAGACATTCGTTTCTAGGGGTCGACTTTCTTCAGAAATGTCAAACTCCTCAGAGACTTATAGAACCTGTGTACACTCACAAACACATTAGTCCCTTAACCTATAAGTCTTCAATACACCAAAATCACTAAGGGGCACTAGATGCACTTACAATCTCCCCCTTTTTTGGTGATTGATGACAAATAGGTTAAATTTTCAACGGGGATAAACATATGAAGTGTAACAACAGATATTGAGTAAGCAAGATATAGAAGAACTACCCCTGAAGATGTGCATATTTTAGGAATTTTCTTGAATAGCAAATGCACATTGTAGAGTAAAATCATGGAGATCTCCCCCTATATTTTGTAATACATTCACGTATTTAACATATAATATAATGAATTTGAAATGCATGATGGAAAATGGTGTCTGATGTAATTCAGCATGCGTGCATTAAGGTACTTGAGGAAACAAGCAAGCAGAAAGCAGTTCAAAAGTATCAGACCACCATCGGACTTAAGTTTACAACTCGTCAAGCAAACACTTCAGAAGAGCAAGAGTTGTAACTTAAAAAAACAACCCATATATAAGACCCACTTGAAGACTAACTCAAGTTTCTCGCCCTTTGTCATCAAATGACCGAAGGGATGAAACTTGAGGGCTAAAGCCCTTGAAGAATGTCATCATGAAGTCGATGGAGGAGCGCTAGCGTTGTCGGGGTCGTTTGTTGAAGTAGGGCCTACCGCAATGTCGTTGAGATCTTTAGCTTCATCCGTCTCACGCGATGAATAATATGAACTTGTGACCAATTGAGGAACTTTGATCTTCTCGAATTTCTTCAAGGGTGGTTGAGACCAGTCAAAGTCCTGCTGAAAGTCCATCTTCTTGAGGTCTTCAGCACTATAGAGATGAGATGTCCTTGTAAGTGCATCTAGTGCCACCCCTAGTTGGTTTTGGAGTATTGACGACACACCTAGTTGAGGGACTAATATATTTGTGAGAATTGCATGATAACATAGGTAGTAGTCCCTCATTGATTTGGTTTACCTACCAGAGATGACCCCTAAAAATGTATGAAGACATTGACGAAAATGGTGGTATATGAAGATATTCATACTGAAGACTATGACGAGAGAAGACATTGTGTGAATACTATGGAGTGCGAAGACTTAGACGTTTCGTTGTTTCCTTTTCTTCTTTGTTGAGTCATAGGAACCATCGTACTGTTAACTGGGGTCCAAGTGAACAAAGTCAGAGTGACTGAAGTGATGCTCAACCAAATCCTATGTCTTCGAGCGAAGACAATGAGAGCAAATCTTATCCAGAGCTGGATGAGTCAGATTTACTTGTAGCCCAAGTAAAGTTGCCGCGTGTGTTTGAAATCTGACCGTTGGAACACGTGTCAGTTCCTTAGTGACCCAGGGACACTTCGGACAAATCAGGTCGGGTTGCCTAGTGGCTATAAATAGCCCACACCCTACACCATAAATTGGTGGCTGCTCAGAGTGAGTACACGGCTTTTGTCGTTTGAGAGCAACCCACCACCGAAGCATTTGAGAGAGAGATCCTTGCGAGGACAAAGCCCAAACACCCAAAGCCAAAGAGTGTTAGGCATCACTGAAGTCTTTCTGTCCGCGTGACCTGAAGACTTGTTACACTTGAGGACTGTGAATCCTCCAGCCGGTTAGGCGTCGCGTTCTGAGCATCCAAGAGTCATTGTGGATTGCCGGTGAACGAAGTCTGTGAAGGTTTGGAAGTCTACCTTGAAGACTTACCAGAGTGATTGGGCGAGGACTGTTGTCCTTAGCTCAAGGGGAATAAGGTGAAGACGCGGTCTTCTGAGTTAAATCTCAACCTCCCTAAGCAGACGTACAGTTGTCACAGCAACTGGAACTGGTCTAACAAATCACTGTCTTCCCCAAGCTACTGGTTCTATCCCTTCCTTCTCTTTACTCACTGTCTGTCTTTGTGAAGTCATTGCTTGCTTGCCTTATCTGTTTGACTTCATTGTGTGACTACTTGTTCTGTCTGGCTTCATACAATCTTCCATCCTGATCCATACTGCCTAGCTGCTATTAGTCTTCATGCTTTCACTTCATTGAATACTTGACTATGGCTTGTCTAGTGTAGTCTACCTTCCGCTACATATAAATAGGATCAGTTCTATCATTTGTCTTCGAAACTTCCATGTTTTGAAGACTTTCATAAAAATCGCCTATTCACCCCCCCTCTAGTAGATATACAGCCCTTTCAATTGGTATCAGAGCAAGGTACTCCCTTGTTTTGTGTGATCCGGTTTAACCACCTGGAGTTTTAGCTATGTCGACTGCAGGGATAATCAAAGTCTCTGCTGCGTGCCCCGTCTTCGATGGCACTGAATACCCCTACTAGAAGAACAAGATGCACATGCATCTTGAAGCCATTGATGTGGACCTCTGGTATGTCGTCAAGAACGGCGTTCCCAAGACTTGTGAAGGTCTCACCCCTGCTGATGTCAAGAAGCTCGTTCAACTGGATTCCACTGCCAAGAACATTATCTGTGGTCATCTGACCAAAGGACAGTATGGTCGTGTGAGTGCTCTGGAAACGTCGAAGCAAGTCTGGGACTGGCTCTCCAAGGTCAACAAAGGCGTCTCAACCCATAGAGATCAAAGGATCGGTGTCCTTCGCAACCTCTTCAATCGCTTCAAGAGACACGACAATGAGAATGTCCAGCTCACATTCGATCGCCTCACTGACATGACAAATGAGCTTCACACACTTGCGCCACTGAGATCACCAAGCATGAAATCGTCAAGACACTCCTGAGATCTCTTGACAGCTCATTTGACATCCTTGCCCTGATGATTCAAGAATGCCCTGCCTTCAAGACTCTCGATCCGTCTGACATACTTGAGAGGCTCAACACACATGAGTTCCAGCTATCTGAGAAACGTGACATCTATGGTCCCAACTATGGCCGAACTTGCGCTTTGAAGGCAAAGGCGGATTCCTCATATGAAGAGGAACTGACTGCAGTTCTGGTGATCCTGAAGACATTGGAAAGGAGCTTGCCATGCTTGTGAAGAAGTTCCAGAAATTCACTGAGAAGAAAGGCTTCAGAAAGTCTTCACGATCCATCTCAAGAAATGATGAAGCTTCTACCCATGACCACAAGAAGAGAACATGCCACAAGTGCAAGAAACCTGGTCACTACATCTCTGAATATCCTCAATGGGACAATGAGAAGAAGAAGAAGAAGAGCAAGGAATATGATTCTGATGACAAGAAAAAGAAGAAATTCTCAAAGTCTTCTTCCAAGTCTTCATCGAAGTATTCATCACACAAGAAGAATCCATCTGGAAAGGCTCGTGCGTTTGTTGGCAAGGAGATGGATTCAGAGGAGGAATCGGCTTCAGAAGAAGCGGAGGTGGAGTCTGAGGAGGAGTCCGATTCTGGTGTTTCAAGTCTGGCTCTAGCCACAGCCTATGTTGCCAAGTCCATCTTCAACACTGAAGACAATGGCTCCGTCACCAACACTGATGATGATGATAACGACGACTCCGCTCCCACCTACTGCTTCATGGCACGCGGTGCCAAGGTAAAATCACGCGATGCTTACTTTCAAACATCAAGTGAAGATTACTCCGATTGTGAATCCAAACCTAGCTACAAAACACTTGCTAAAATTTCCACTGAAGAACAGAAAGCTATGGAACATACTCAAAAACTTTTAGACAAAAGCGATGACCTGTTGGACGCAGAAATGACCCTTTCTCAGTCCTTAATTGAAGACATAAAAAAGCTTCATGCTAAGTACGAGGAACTTGAAAGTCATCATGAATCGCTCTCAAAAACTCATGAAAAGCTTTCCAACGATTATCTTCAAAGGAAGCAAGTACTTGAGAAATTGAAAGCTGCTCATGAAGATCTTCAAAAAGATAATGAGTCACTCCGCGCTCAACAGATCAGCTCCGCTCAGGAAGGATTTGAACCACCATGCCTAAAATGCATTGAGCGTGATAACGCTACATCTGTTGTTGAATGTTCTACTGCTGCTACTGTTACAATATCTTCAACCGCTGATGTGGTAACTAACCCCTCTGCTGAGGATACCACTACTATTGCTGATGAAAATGCTAGGTTGAAGACTTTGCTTGAAACAGGGATGTACAAAAGCCTCAAAGGGCATCAGACATTATGTGATGTCCTCAAAAAGCAGATTCTGAACTGAAACCCTAGGGAAGAGGGTATAGGGTTCGAGAGGAAAATGAATGTTGATGGTTCATACTAGAAGCCTGAGCAGTACCCCAAAACCACATGGGTTGCTGCAAAGGAACCTTCAGGGGATCTGTCTACCTTATCTGGCTTCACTTGTGCTAATCCTATTATCATTTATGAATCCTTTGATGCAAACTATAAAATGTTTAAGAATCAGAATGGTGAAGTGTTTGCCACGTATATTGGTACTAACTGTAGGAACGGGCCACCTATGAAGAAGATCTGGGTTCCCAAAAGTTGTCTTGAGAAGCTTCCAGTAAATCTCATCATGACACCACCTGGGAAGAAGACAAACCCCAGACCAAAGGCTTCATACGGTCCTAAGGCTTCATACAGACAGAGGACTCACCCGAGTCACCCTAATGCCAATACTTTGCAGGGAAATTGTACTCAGACCCATGAATATGAGCGTGTTTCCTATAACCGCTATATTCACAAAACAAAGAACTTTTCTGCTTATTCTTATGAGTATTATTCTCCTCATGCAAGACTATTTGCTAGGGCTCCAAAGCCAAAACTCTCAGATGCTGCACTTAGACTCATTGCCTCTAAGCCACCCCTGAAGATGTGGGTGGTTAAGAAGAATTAACTCTCTCTTGCAGGGAAAGGTCTCCAGCCGAAAATCAAAGGCGTCTGATGCTATTGCTGGGGACCTAAACCATCTTGTAGGGCACAAGATCAAATACCCAAATGGTCTTACTATGTATTTTGTTCCTGAATCGCTTGCCAATCATCCTATCAGTCCCAACTTGGATCTAAGCTTTCATAATCTGCTTGCACGTCAAATGTTTATGCTTCATAATGACTATTCATGAAGCCTATCCCCCTAACTGCACTGTAGGGTATGACACCAAAGACTTCAGAATGGATTAAGGACATCGGATGCACTAATCATATGATTGGAGATCGAAGTCTTCTTATGGACTCAACCTTACGTCCATCTGACAAGAGTCACATCACATTTACTGATACTGGTAAAAGCAAGGTGTTGGGTCTAGGTAGAGTTGCAATCTCAAAGGATCAGCACATGGATAAAGTCATGCTTGTTGAATCCCTTGGTTTCAACTTAATGTCTGTCTCAATGCTTTGTGACTTAAACATGATTGTGATATTTGGAAAATATCGTTGCCTTGTACTAATGGAATCTGACAAGTCTCTAGTCTTTGAAGGATATCGGAAAGATGATCTGTATATGGTAGATTTCTCAGCAGGACCACAGATGGCCGTATGTCTTCTAGCAAAAGCTTCAGAGTGTTGGCTCTGGCATCGGAGGCTAGGACATGCCGGCATGAGGAACTTGCACACTCTCGTGAAGAAGAAGCACGTCGTAGGCATCGAGGGCATCAAGTTCAAGAAATATCATCTGTGCGGTGCCTGCGAAGCTGGGAAGATGACTAAGGCCAAGCATCCCTCGAAGACAATCATGACGACATCCCAACCCTTCGAGCTGCTTCACATGGACTTATTTGGCCCTACTCACTACTCCATGTTCACTACTACAGCTTGTCTCTATGGCTTCGTCATTGTTGATGATTATTCAAGATACACATGGGTGCACATAATTCTCTACAAGACTGAAGTGCAGAATGTCTTCAGACGCTTCACCAACCGTGCCATGAACAACTATGGCGTCAAGATCAAGCATATCAAAAGTGACAATGGCACTGAGTTCAAGAATACCGGCCTTGATCTTTATCTGGATACAATGGGAATCACTCATGAGTTCTCAGCTCCGTACACACCTCAGCAGAATGGCATCGTGGAGCGCAAGAATAGAACCCTTATTGAGATGGCTCGGACGATGCTCGATGAATACAAGACACCAAGAAAGTTCTGGCCCGAAGCTATTGATACAGCATGCCATGTCATCAATTGTGTTTATCTTCACAAGCTTCTGAAGAAAACGTCCTATGAACTCCTTACTAGCAAGAAGCCAAATGTCAGTTACTTCAGGGTATTTGGAGCTAGGTGCTGGATCAAGGATGCACATCACAAATCAAAATTTGCACCAAAAGCACATGAAGACTTCATGCTCGGCTATGGATAGGACTTGCATTCCTACAGAGTTTTCAACCTCTTTCTCTATAAAGTGGTTAAAATTGTGGATGTGCAGTTTGATGAAATGAATGGCTCACAAAGAGAGTTCCTACCAAATGTGCTGGATGAAGCTCCACCTAGTGAATCTATCAAGCTAATGGGAACAGGTGAAATCATGCCTTCTGAAGCACTGCCTGACGAGGAACTCATCACTTCTGCTCCCAATCAACCTGAAGACAATGCTTAGCCTGAAGACAATCCTCCTGATGATGATAATGACCAGCAAGAGCAAAATCTTCGTCCAGTTCATCCTCATGTTGCAAATGAAGTACAAGTTGAGAGGATAATTGACAGCATCAATGCACCTGGTCCACTCACTCGTTCAAGAGCAACACAGCTTGCAAATTTCTGTGGGCACTTTGCATTTGTCTCGATATCTGAACCCAAGAAAGTTGCTGAAGCCTTCATGGAACCTGAATGGATTCAAGCTATGCAAGAAGAGCTTCAACAGTTTGAGCTGAACAACGTATGGGAACTTGTCGAGCGTCCTGACCCCCGCAAGCACAACATAATAGGCACAAAATGGATATATCGCAACAAGCAAGATGAGCATGGTCAAGTTGTCAGAAACAAAGCTCGTCTCGTTGCTCAAGGATACACTCAAATTGAAGGGATTGACTTCAATGAAACATTTGCTCTTGTGGCTAGGCTTAAAGCTATTCGCATACTGCTAGCCTATGCAAACCATCACAACATCCTTCTGTAACAAATGGATGTAAAGAGTGTCTTTCTCAATGGCAAGATTGAAGAAGAAGTGTATGTTGCACAACCACCTGGCTTTGAAGATCCAAAACATCCTGATATGGTATACAAGCTCAACAAGGCACTGTATGGCCTCAAACAAGCCCCTCGTGCTTGGTATGACACACTCAAAGACTTCCTGAAGAGCAACGGCTTCAAACCTGGTTCCCCAGATCCCACACTCTTCACGAAGACATATGATGGTGAACTGTTTGTTTGCCAAATCTATGTGGATGACATTACACTGACAAAAGATACAGTGATGAGTTCGCTCACATGATGCAAGAGCAATATCAGATGTCCATGATGGGTGAGCCGAAGTTCTTCCTTGGTCTTCAAATTCGTCAGCAAAGCAACGGCATCTTCATATCTCAAGAGAAATACCTCAAAGATTGCCTGAAGAAGTTTGGTATGAGAGACTGCAAAGGATACACGACGCCTATGCCAACTAAAAGTCATCTGAGTCTCGACGCCAATGGTAAAGATTTCGATCAAAAGGTATATCGCTCCATGATTGGTTCTTTACTTTATTTATGTGCATCTAGGCTAGATATTATGCTTAGTGTTTGCATGTGTGCTCGATTCCAAGCGGCACCAAAGAAGTCGCATCACTTAGCTGTGAAGCGAATTCTTCGATATTTTGGCTTACACCCCAACACTAGGATTATGGTATCCAAAGGGCTCAGAATTTGATCTAGTTGGATTCTCAGATGCTGATTATGCTGGAGACAAAGTTGATCGCAAGTCTACATCAGGCACATGTCACTTTCTGGGACGATCACTTGTCTGTTGGTATTCAAAGAAGCAGAACTGTTTATCACTCTCCACTGTTGAATCTGAATACATTGCTGCTGGATCTTGCTGCGCTCAGCTTCTCTGGATGAAGCAAACTCTCAAGGACTACGGTGTCCATCTGAAGCATGTGCCACTCTATTGCGACAATGAAAGCTCCATCAAGATTGCCAACAACCCAGTTCAGCACTCGAAGACAAAGCACATTGAATTTCGTCATCACTTTCTTAGAGATCATGTCATGAAGGAAGATATTGATATCATACACGTCAACACTAAAGAGCAGCTGGCAGATATCTTCACAAAGCCCTTGGATGATAAAAGGTTTTGCAAGTTGCGGTGTGAGCTAAATATCTTGGAATCCTCGAATGTCCTGTAATCAGGCACACATCCTAACACTTATGCATGTTGATGACTTAGATGTGCAACACACGAAGTAAAGTATATCTTCAATCAATGAAGACTTACATTCTGAGTGTGAATACATTAACGCAGAATTTGACTTCGGAGCGCCATGATAATTGTGCGCCGTGTCTGGGTCTAATACTTCCTATACGGTGGGTAACGCCACCACCAAATCTTTGCTTGAAGTGTTTCTCTTGGCGTTACATTTGCAAAATCTTTGCATTTGATTTATCTTCATATATAGACTTGTGTTCTGTCCTCTACAGCATTCACTTATAGCTATGTCTTCTTAGTTGAATCTTATGAACTAAGTGAATGTGATCGGACCCTAACCTCTCTATGCTTTCTACCTCAAGCTCTATCTCTCCAAATCATATGCATTCTGTTGGAACCGTCGAATGTCTTCTCTGCGTCCTTGTCAGCAGAAGATACAGAGACAAATTTTAAATATGTTTTTAATGCTCAATCATTATTGCCTGAAACCCGGAGAAGCCGGAACGACCACCCAGACAGTCCAGGCGTGCATGGGTACATGGAACAACTCCCTATGTGTTACATGTCCGCCACGTGTCCCTTAGATGTGAACCGCCAGGGGCACCAGCGTAATTGCGATGTGCCGTCTCCCATCCTTATAAATGTCCGTCCCATCACGGTCAAAACTCTTCTACCACCTCTCCACCTCGACAAACCCTAGCGCCACCGCTAGCTCTCAACGACGCTGGTGACGAAGCGCTTAGCTGTCGCGACCTCGTCGACGCCGTCTTCACGCCGTCCGCGGACATCGTCTTCTCCACCGCCGCCGTAGGTGTCCTCCGTCGCCAAGTTAGGTCACGGAAGATCGAACTGCTCGGCCTCAACTCCGTCTCCGTCTAGCAGTTCATCGTGTGGTAAATTAAAACCCTCCTTTTACTGTCTTTTTGATCCGATAGATTCATCCTTTCTACCAAAAGAAGTTTCTGCCTCCACATATTTGGATCTATCCTGTCTGCATATCATACTTTGCCTAGTATATTCACTTATGCTTCACACATAGTTAGATTCCTCACTTGTACCTATTCTTGGATTCGTACAAATCTGGAACCAACTCTCTACATATAAGTGAATGTCTTCGCGCTATGAGGTCAATGTCTTCTAAACTGATTTATCTTCAAAAATTTCTGAGAATGCATATGACCTCTTCCCCTTCCCTCGCATCTCTAATGCTGTCACAGGTACATGTCCGTGGGAGAATCCCTTGGTTCTCATAGTCTGCATTCATTTGCAGAATTCTTACAGCGTCACATTCACTCTCCCGAAGCCAGTTCCTGTCTGACCAGCAGACGGAAGCCTTTGACAGTGTTGAAGCCTTTCAGTTTGAATCTCATGGCAACTGGGAAATCTGTTAGGAAGGGTGGCAGACAGCGCCGTGGAAACACCTCCAGAGATTTGCCTCCTGACCTCTATGAAATGTACAAGACTGATCCAGAGGAGGACTACAATCACAGAAAAACTCGAATCCAATGGATTCGAAGATATTGGGCAGAACAGTGGTTCAAGTACAAGTTTGTGACCCAGGAGTATGCTGAGAAGAATGCCATTAGCGACCATGTGGGGACATTTTGTACAAAAATCTTCCACCCAGGTCCAGAGCTGAAGCCATTGCGCAAGGCTTCTATCCTTGCATGGTCTGAGGGCCACAACCAGCTGATGCCGACCCATCATCATTGTTATGGTGTCGTGACGACAATATGTTCAAGAGCAACCTCCAGTATGCCAAGAACTCAGCCAAGGAGAACAAGAAAACTTGGGGATTAGACTTCAACCCTGGCCCCTCTGCGCCTCGTGCCGATGGCACACGCGAAGCTGAACCAAATCTGGTTGGGCCCTTCTACAACTTAGAAGGTCTCATCTCTCACATAAGGGTTCAAGGGGCGGATGTGGATCAACCTGCAGACGATGCTGACTCTGATGAAGTGCTTGCACCTCCGAAGCTAAAGAAGAAGAAGAAATCCAAGGCTTCGAAGCCTTCCACTCCACCAACAGCTTCGAGAGTGAAGCCTTTGGCCACTGCTCCACCTGCACCAAGTGTGCAGTCTGAAGATCTCTCATGCATCTCCAAGTCTGAGAAGAAGAAAGAGAAGCCTATGCACTCCACTGGTCCAGCTCTGACTCCTGCTGTTGTTCTGCGGAACGAGAATGACGACATTGATATGTCAAGTGACGACGATCTTGCTGATGACGCTCTTGAGCAATTGATAAAGAGTAAGCAAGATGCACAAATCTTCAATGACTTGCCTCTCTTTGACGTGGCAGTCATCAACAACTTCATTGATGAGTGCTTTGACACCCCCAATCTCAGCTTCGATGATCTGCAACTTCATATTGGCCTGAGCGTCTCATTCAACGGCGACATTGCTTATGAGCTAGCTCTTGCTCAGAACATTGTTGAGCTAAAACACAAGATTGATTATGAAAAGGCTCAGTTCAAGAAGCATATGGCCAAGCTCAGCGTCAAAGATGTCCATAATTTCAAAGTCATGATGCATGAGCTCAAGGAAGCCTTTCACAAGAAGCGTGAAGAAGCTAAAGGTTCTCGTGAGCGCATAAAGGCTTTGGCTGCCAAGTGTGTTCAAGCATACAATGAAGCTGAGAAGCGCAAAGCCCTTGGGCGTCCTACCATCAACCCCAGGATGGCTGCCAAGAAGAAGAAGCCAATTTTGGCCCCAGCTGAAGCATCAAGGCAGGAAGAACCTCGCATTGTCTTCCCTGCCAGCATGACAGGCTCGAAGCCTAAGGTCCCCACAGTTACTTCAGAACCCAAGAAGACAAAAGTGGCTGAAGCTGAAGCCCGCAAGCGCAAAACCAAGAACACCACAGATGAAGCTCCACCCACCAAGAAGCGCAAGATCAAGAAAGTCCGGGCTGCTCCCACAGAGCCCCTTGTCGTCGAGCCAATTTCTGTTGCTCGTCCTGCGTCTGCACAACAAGAACGTCGCCTGACTGTTCATGAGCCTGCTACCACAGAGGCTCCTGAAGATATTCCAGCTGTTGAGCCCACCGCAGCTGAAGACATTGGTCATCACGACAATGTTGAAGATGATGAAGTCCTTCCTCAGATTAAATACAATGTGGTATCATCGCCTGTTCTCACGAACAGCGAACGCATCAGCATTGGTCGTCCATTGACGCCAATTGCTCAGGATGACTCATGGGCTGATCACCCACAAGAATCACCAGTTACTCCCCCAACACAGATCACCACTTCAGTGGTTGACGATGAAGACTTTGAGGCCCAACCAACTCCATCTCCACAAGCGTCGCCAGTGTTTCGCAGGCTTCGTAAAGGACCAAGGCCACAAGTCAATCTGTCAAGTGTTCCAGAAGGAGATGAGCGCCAATCTGTTTCACGCCAAGTGTTTCCTGAAGCCTCTCCTACTATGAACATCCCTGAGTCTGAAGCCAAAGCGGCTGAAGATATTTCAGCTGCATCAGCAGATGAAGAACAAACAAGAGAAGAAGAAGCACGTGTTGCCACACCCCCTGCCAACCAAGCTGTTCTCAAGGAGAACGTGTCCGACCCTCCAGCTCCTGAAGTGGAGGTTACACATTCTGAGGCGGCCACCAACACCACCACTGAAGCCAATGACATTGTCATGGCTGAAGCTAATGTGGTGCATGAACTCAATGTGGTGCCTGAAGTGATAGCACCTGAAGCCAATGATGCACCTGACGCAAATCAGCAGCCTGAAGCCAATGCCTCCGCTCCTGTTCCACCTCCAAGGCCACATACTATTGAGCAAGGGGTTGGACAACATACGTAGTGAGCCTACTGCTATCAGTGTGAAGATGAGCATCTATCTTTCTTTTCAGGATTTAGTGTGTGTGTGCTTGTTCTTAAGGGAACGTGCAAATCACCCAATCATATCAGGATGGATCCAATGGGTGTGATTTTTGTCTGTATTGATCACTTACCCACGCTATAAGAAGAAGGGCGTCATGGAAGAGTTTGGGGTCCAAAGCCACACCTTCTTTCCCCCATAGGAACAGAGGTCAGGAGCTGCCGGCAGGGCGCTGCATTCAATCTGACTGATGGCTCAAGATAAGTACGAGATGTACTTTAGATAGATAATTTATGTATTTCGCTATTTCAAATACCTAAACTCCTGCGGTGCTAATTTGCTAATCCAAGCCTTATCAATAATACCAACACGCCGTCTGATCCAAGATTAGCAACCTCTCTTTCTCTCATAGAGGGAACCTCACTGACGCATTCAGGGCTCTGCAGTTGAAGCGAGCATACAACAACGATGACCAGCTCATCACTATCAAATGGCCTCTTCTGGTTCCTCCGCCTGCTGTTGGTCCTCAATTTGATTACCACGTCGAGCACAGGCCTCAGGTTCAGAAGCCAAAGCCAAGACTGCCCAGGTTTCCAGGTACTGCCACTTCCCCAGGGTCCTTCGATGTTAATGGCTTCATTGCGCACAACACCTTCTTTGATAGCGCCAAGAACCCCTATTCCAAACCAAGGATTTCATCAAATAGGTTCTGGAGCTATCAACAGCACAGCTATTATTCACGTGTTCTCTATGATCAAGGGCGCATCTTCCCACATATGCGTCTTGACACTGAAGCCATTACTGGGTTGCCTTGCCTTGAAGAAGCCCTTGATTGCTTCCATGATGCTGGATTGCTGAACTTCGTGACTAATAAAGAGCATTGGAATGAAGAGCTACTTCTGCAATTCTATGCAACCCTCCACATTCGCGGCTACAACAGGGATCCGAAGACATGGGTCCTTGAGTGGATGATAGGAAATGTCCATCGTGAAGCCAAAGCCTTTGACCTCATTGAGCTAACTGGCATGCCCACTCCAGGAGAACTATATGAACCTGGTTGTCAATGACACTGCGAAGCTTTGGAGAGTATCTTTCAGAAGCCAAAGCCCAACATGAGCCAAATGATGAGCATGATGAAGCCCTTGCCACTCGATGCTAAGTACCCAAAGGAGTTCTTTGTTGAAGACCTTGAGTATCTGCCACGCACTATATATCATATCATGAGGCGAACTCTATGGCCTGTCAAAGGACACTCTTCATCAGCCAAACTTGAAGGAACAATGAAGACATTGGTCTTCTATATCTTCAATGGCATCAGCTTCAACGCTCAAGACTTCTTTATCAGGCAGTTGGCTGTATCAGGCTCTGATCTCTTTGGACTTAAGTTCTACGCTCCATGGGTCATGCGTCTCATCAAGCTTCACTCAGCCATCAACTATCAGCCTTCTGCTCGCAACCATCTCATATTCTAGCCACAGGTTGATATGTCAGTTGAAGCCATATACCAAGAGCCTGCCAAAGAGCATGTTTGTCTTCACAATGCTGATCACCAAAGCTTCACTCAGCCCATTGATGGAGTTCCAGCAGTCACTCGTGTTTATCCTCTGGCTGGACATACCGCTTACCTCACCATGCAGAGACTGAAGCTACTGAGAGCACCATTGCCAAAGGCCTCGGAAGCGATCTCGTGTTCTCAATGACCAAGAACTTCTCGTTGCCTTACATTAGAAACAGGATAAGCATCACTACTGGCTGAAGCGCCAGATGCAAAGCAAATCTTCAAGACGATGGCTTCACTGAAAGATTCAAGTTTGACAACACTCCCCCAAGGAATGTTGTTTTGTGTCAAACTCCGTCTCTTGAAGACTCTGATTATTCCTCCTCCGCTGCAATGGTGGATGCCAGAGTGATCGATGATCAAGATGATGCTACCTCACCACCTCCTCCTTCGACGTGTGTCGACACTGCTCCAAGTACTATTGCATCGCCAAACACCAATGCCGACCCTGCATCTTCTCCTACTCCTCCTGGGAACGAGTAGAGGCTCTGTGTCTTCAAACCTTTTTGGTCCTTACTGACAAAAGGGGGAAAAGCATATGAGTTGATAGTCTTCAAGCGGGTCCATATGGGCGGGTGCTTTATATTTTGCCTAGTGTTTACAACTCTCGCTTTTGTTACATTTGGTTCATTGAGTTGTAACACTTGAACTTGATGGTCGTCTGCTACGTTTTTTGATACTTTGTAATGCGATGATAAATTCCGCATGTGCGACGATAAATTCCGCACTTATTCATTCTGCAGACGTCCATTTCTCATTATGCATATCATTATATACGACATATCAATTGTGCATGATGAATTGTCTTCATAAGTTGAAGAGGATCTCCACAAGTACAACCTGCCATGTGCATTTGCATTCAAAAGCAAATTACTTACATGCACATCTTCAGGGGGAGCCTTTTGCTACTTAAGAAGACAATACCCTTATCCTCACAGTTTCACATACTTTTATCCCCGTTGAAAACTTCAACCAATTTGTCATCAATCACCAAAAAGGGGGAGATTGTAAGTGCATTTAGTGCCACCCCTAGTTGGTTTTGGAGTATTGACGACAAACCTGGTTGAGGGACTAATATATTTGTGAGAATTGCAGGATAACACAGCTAGTAGTCCCTCATCGATTCGGTTTACCTACCGGAGATGACCCCTAAAAATGTATGAAGACATTGACGACAATGGTGGTATATGAAGATATTCATATTGAAGACTATGACGAGAGAAGACATTGTGTGAAGACTATGGAGCGCGAAGACTTAGACGTTTCGTTGTTTCCTTTTCTTCTTTGTTGAGTCATAGGAACCACTATACCGTTAAGTGGGGTCCAAGTGAACAAAGTCAGAGTGACTGAAGTGATGCTCAACCAAATCCTGTGTCTTCGAGCGAAGACAATGAGAGCAAATCTTATCCAGAGCTGGATGAGTCAGCTTTACTTGTAGCCCAAGTAAAGTTGTCGTGTGTGTTTGAAATCTGACCGTTGGAACACGTGTTAGTTCCTTAGTGACCCAGGGTCACTTCGGACAAATCAGGTCGGGTTGCCTAGTGGCTATAAATAGCCCACCCCCTACACCATAAATTGGTGGCTGCTCAGAGTGAGTACACGGCTTTTGTCGTTTCAGAGCAACCCACCTCCGAAGCATTTGAGAGAGAGATCCTTGCGAGGACAAAGCCCAAACACCCAGAGCCAAAGAGTGTTAGGCATCACTGAAGTCTTTCTGTCCACGTGACCTGAAGACTTGTTACACTTGAGGACTGTGAATCCTCCAGCCAGTTAGGCGTCACGTTCTGAGCATCCAAGAGTCATTGTGGATCGTCGGTGAACGAAGTCCGTGAAGGTTTGAAAGTCTACCTTGAAGACTTACCAGAGTGATTGGGGGAGGACTGGGTGTCCTTAGCTCAAGGGGAATAAGGTGAAGACGCGGTCTTCTGAGTTAAATCTCAGCCTCCCTAACCAGACGTAGTTGTCACAGCAACTGGAACTGGTCTAACAAATCACTGTCTTCCCCAAGCTACTGGTTCTATCCCTTCCTTCTCTTTACTCACTGTCTATCTTTGTGAATTCATTGCCTGCTTGCCTTATCTGTTTGACTTCACTGTGTGACTACTTTTTCTGTCTGTCTTCATACAATCTTCCATCCTGATCCATACTGCCTAGCTGCTATTAGTCTTCATGCTTTCACTTCATTGAATACTTGACTATGGCGTGTCTAGTGTAGTCTACCTTCCGCTGCATATAAATAGGATCGGTTCTATCGTTTGTCTTCGAAACTTCCATGTTTTGAAGACTTCCATAAAAATCGCCTATTCACCCCCCCCCCTCTAGTCGATATACGGCCCTTTCGGTCCCAAGTGTGATCGAAAATTTCATGCGCATAATAGTGATTCTTCTTCAAAGTGTTTTGTGTGACAGTCATGTTTTGAAGAATTGAGCCAAATTGATGTTTAGAACAAGCAGACGATCAGTCATCACACGTGGGGCAGTGACTTGAGGATTTTGCTCATGGGCTCGAGTAGAATCCTGAGTAGCAGAGCCATCACTGGTGGAGTAGGATGGAGCCTTGCGAAACTGACCATCCAATGGACGAGTGCCTTCATCAATGACAACAGCTTTGCCTTTTTAATCAACTGAAGAAATAGTCCTTTTGAGGACTTCAATGGGAGCCAGATAGCTGAGGAGATTATGAAAATCTGCCTTGTAGTGATATGAAGACCGGTTTCTGATGAATTTCATTATCCACGGAGCATAGGGCTTCAGTTCAAATGGCGACAGAGCAACATTCGCCAAAGTCCTCATGAAGAAATCATGATAGTTAATGGGAATCCCATGTAGGATGATGAATATGAGATTCTTCATGATGCGAACTACTTCATCTTCTGAGTTGCGGCCTTTGATTGGACTGAGGGTTTTGGTAAGGATGCGATAGATGGTTCTTGGCACATAGAGCAAATCCTTCATTAGGAAGATGGTCCTAGGAGCTTTGCCAGGCTGCAAAGGCTTCATGAGCACTTGCATCAGATGATTTGGAAGTTCAGGTTCTTCATATATGAGCCTTGCACCTTCAGCAGGAGGACTGGCTGAAATGGCATGAAGTAATTCAGAGGCCGGAGCTTTATAGTGAGTGTTCTCAGTCATCCAGTCAGGCACCCATGAGTTCACATCAGTCACATTCCCAGTGAGGTGCAGAGTAGCATAGAATTTAAGAATTAGGTTTTCATTCCAGTCACAGATATCAGCACATAAAATTAGGAGCCCAGCTTCATGAAGAACATTGAGTATAGGTTCAAAGCATGGGATGTACTCCATATCCACATGAGGAATTTGATGGTGCTGAAATACATTGTCCTTATCAAAAGAGAAGTGATGCATATAAATTTATCTGGCTTGCAGTCCAGAACCTCTTGCACTAAGTCTTGCTGAGTCATATGGATTCAGATCAGTGAAGAAATAATGCTCATCAAAGAGATCATCAGCCTTGAATTATGGCCTTTTAGCATGAGGATTTTATTGCTTGGGCTGAAGATTTGCAGTTGACGGTCTCACAACCTCTTGTGTCATAATTTCTGGTGCTACTGATTGAGGAATTGAAGCTTTAGATTCTTCAGCAGCAATCTGGGTCTCCATTTCTTTAGTTGTCGTAGCTCGAATTTCTTCAAGTATGGAATGGAGAGAAGTTTGACGTCCATCAGACCCTGTGAGTATTTCTTTAGTTTCTTTAGGGGCTGAAGAATTGGATGCAGAGGTGTGGTCAATGGTGAATTATTGTGAATATCTTCCCAGTAGTCATCATTCAGCACAAGAGTAGTTGATCCAATATCCACGTATTCTTCAATTTCTTCAACGCCCGCCTCTTCAGCTGTGAACTGAGGCACGGGCGATGATACCATTGGTGTGGAGACAACATCACCCACATTGATTTCGTCATCCAACTCCTCTGAGGAAGCAGCAGAAGGATTTTCTTCGGCAGAAGGAACAAGTTCCTTTGATGGCACTATAGATATAGGAACATCAACAATTGGTTTCTTTAAAGAGCTCGTCAAAGTCCTCACGTTCTTGGGAGCAGAGGACTCTGCAGAGGTTCACGCTTTCCTCTTCCTTGCAGCTTCCTGATACGTCCAAAACGTATCTATAATTTCTGCTTGCTCCATGCCTCTTTTGGGTGATATTGCTATGATATTTATACACTTCCATACACTTTTGATCATATTTGGACTAACCTATTAACTCAGTGCACCCCAGTGCCAGTTTCTGTTTTCGGCTGTTTTTGTATTTCAGGTTTTCACATTACGCGAACTGCCAGGAAAAATCCAGAAAAATTATATAAAAAATCAGCGTTCCAGAAACTACCGTGCGCCCGAAGGACAGCCGGGGGGGCCACCAGGGCTCCAGGCGCCCTGGCGGCGCCCCCCCCCCCCTGGGCCGCGCCGGGGGGCGCCTGGCCCCCCGAGGCTCCTCCGATGCCCCCCTTTGGCATATATTTAAAGCGTGTCGCGGAAACCCTGATTCCAGACCCCTTTTCTCCAGACGCGATTCCGATCTCCGCCGACATCGCCATCAAGCTTCGGGGGACCAGAATTCCTGCGCCGGCACCCTGCCAGGACGGGGAAGTGCCCCCGGATTCATCTCCATCGACGTTGCTTCCTCCCTCCATGATGCGGGAGTAGTTCCTCCTCGGGGCTGAGGTTCTTACCAGTAGCTATGTGGTCAATTCTCTCTCCCATTATGTGATCTTCGTTGTGATCATAGGCTATGTTAATCTAGGGTGATCCCATGATATTTCCCCTTCCTCTATGTATTGGATTGATGTACTCACTTGTCTTTATCTAGTATAATCCCCGAGACCAAGGTGACAGCGGTCTATTGGACATGGATTAGAACAATATTTTCATGAGTGATTTCCTTTCTTGTGTGTTGATTGAAGATTGAGAGTCTCTTGGTGCTTGTCTTTGACCATCCTTTAGATATGTTGTGGTGATTGTGGGACTCTCTTTGGATGGCCGCGGTGACATTGGGAAATCCTTAGATTGAGAACTACGAACTTTGAGGTGTGCTTTTGTAGCCCTACATAATTCTCGTCCTCTCTTGACCACGAAGGAATGACCTCCGAGTGCGTCCCCTTTGCATGTTTTATGGGAAATATCATGTGATTCGATTATGTTAATGTTGTTGGGAGTTGCCACTAGTGAAAGTATGAAGCCTAGGCCTTGTTTCCACCATTGCAATACCATTTGTGTTCACGTTTACCACTTGTTTGCTTGCTGCACTTTTTATTACAAATTTATATTACTTTGTTTTGCCATCCATATCACTTGCCATTTAACATCTCTTCGCCGAACTAGTGCACCTATACATCTAACAAGTGTATTAGGTGTGTTGGGGACACAAGAGACTTCTTGTATCTTAGTTGCAGGGTTGCTAGAGAGAGACCATCTTCAACCTCTACTTCCCTGAGTTCGATAAACCTTAGGTCATCCACTTGAGGGAAATTGCTGCTGTCCTACAAACCTCTGCGCTTGGAGGCCCAACATAGTCTACAAGAGTAGAAGCGTGTGTAGACATCAAGCTATTTCTGGCGCCGTTGCCGGGGAGGTGAGCGCTTGAAGGTATATCTTTAGATCTTGCAATTAAATCTTTTTGTTTCTTGTTTTTATTTCACTAGTTATGTTTATGGAAAACCGTGCTATTGGATCATTGCTTGCGGGAAGACGCCCCACACCTATGGTGGTTGCTCCTCCCCCTACTCAAATTGTGCCCTATAAAATACCAGCTGGTATTATCGATTATGTTTTGGCTAATCGTTATGCAGGAGGCAAACATCCCGGTGAACACTTGCTATATCTGTCACAACTATGTTCATTATTTAAGCTTGCAGGTGTATCAAGGGAGTTTGTCATGAGGAAATTATTTGCCTTGTCACTGAAAGGAAAAGCATTGGAATTGTATAGGCTACTAAATGACTCTCACCTGCTGGAGTGGGAAGAGATCCAGTCTCTCTTTTACTCCAAGTTTTATCCTCTTCATGAAGTCCATGAGAATAGGAATTATGTTTATAATTTTTATCCTCATGACGGAGAGAGCATAGCTCAAGCTTGGGGGAGACTGAAAACGTTAATGCCAAAATGTCCTAACCATGGGCTCCCCAAAGATATGATTATTACTAATTTCTATGCGAGGCTTTCTCGACAGGATAAAGATTTGCTCGACGCTTCCTCTATGGGTTCTTTCACAAACAAAAAGATTGATGCTAAATGGGAACTCCTTGAAAGAATTCAACGCAACACTGAAGATTGGGAGATCGACAAAGGTAAAGAGTCAGGTATAATTTATGAGTATGATTGCATTAAGTCCTTTGTTGAAACTACAAGTTTTAATAAGTTTAGTGCTAAGTTTGGGCTTGATTCTCAACTCCTTGTTGATTTCCTCAAACCTTTTGCTTCACATCTTAATATGCCTAAGGAGGATTGGATCAAGTATCATAAACCTTTTAAAGAGACTTGCAAAGAAAATGAAATTGTTCATGATGATTGCAACATGCATGATCCAATTCCTAAAAATGAAGTTTTATATAAGCATGTTAATTTTTGTGGAGTGGATAGACCTTGTGAAAGGCCTATGATTGAAGAAGAGAAGTATTGTAAGCAACATAAGCATGAAAGAACAATCACTTGGGTCAGAGATTTAAATGAAATTGCTAGAGAATTGTGTGACCTTTATCCTTTTACTTGTGAACTTTGCCGTATAGAGGGTCACTTTAATTTTCAATACATGAACTTTCAAAACATAACTGTTAACCGGTTGTGTGATAGCATGATCACCTCTGATCTTTATGATGAGCTTATGTTATTTTTCATGTGCGAAGAGTTATCTGAAAAGACTTCATGGCTAGATGTTAATGCCATAGGAATAAAAAACACTTTGCAAAATTGCCATCTCTATTGTGTTGTTAATTGCCATGAAAATGATTACATAGGTAAGATTATGAAGGAGGGAACTTTACCAAAGTATAAAAATGTCTCTTATATTTCTGCTAATAAAAAGGAGAGTTTCTCCAAGTTTCCCCTATTGTTTCTAATGATAAACCAGGATATGTGGAGAAGCTTCATCTCCAACCACTCCCTCCTAAGGTTAAGAAGAAGAAAAAGAAGAGGAGGAGGAAGAGGAGCAAGAAAGAAGAAGAATGGGTATCAACCTGGCCTGAGCATATTCCTCCCATCAACTTTTATCCTAACGATTGTAAGTTTAAAGAAGAAGGTGAAGTTTATTGCCTTAATTATCATCTTGATGATACGTCCGTAGGTACTATTGAAGATGATTTTGATTATGATATGCATGTTACTTATTGTGATTGGGAAAATGATGATAATGCTACTTATGATCTTGAAAATCTTTTTGGTACCAACTCTAAAAGTGATGATATGGGAAGCTCTAAGCTTGGGGATGATAGGATTGCAAACCCTTTACCCACTAGTGATGTGATAATTGATAATTCTTTTGCTAGTAAGAATAAAGACAACATGATTACAAATATAGTTGCTAGCAATGATAATGCTCTTCTCTACTATGATGATGTCATAACTCCAACCTATAGTGATTATAAAGGTACCTATGACATAAGGAGAAATTATCCTTATGAAACTTGTCATAATCATGGAGGGAATTACTCCCTTGTTGAACACCACCCTCCTAATACACAAGTAATCTATAGTGTTCAAGTTGTTTATGATAGTCCTACTCTCACTATTACCAATGAGAAAGATTATGCTTATGTGGAGAGTAAGAGTACCTTTTTGCATGTGGATCATGGTAACAATGCTTTATGTGATGCTTGTATTGTTGAGTTCATCCATGATGCCACTGAAATTTATAATGAGAGAGGGAGACTTGGTTCTAAATATCTTAATAATAAGAAGTTTCCTCTCTTTATGGTGAATATTTTGAAGTTATGCTTGTTTTGCCTTCCAATGCTAGTTGCTTTGTGCTTCAATGAATTATTCTATTGCAATATTCCTATGCATAGGAAGCATGTTAGGCTTAAATGTGTTTGGTATTTGCTTCTTGATGCTCTCTTTTGTTCTTCAGCTCTTATTCCTACGAGAGCATCATTAAAGTCTTAAGCCTATCTTTATGGCTATAAAGAAAGAGCTCTAGGGAGACAACCCTTGTTATGTTTACTTTCAGTTTTAGTGGTCTTAATGTTTGTTACTACTATAGCAACATCATTGTATCTTCATTTTTCAGCTTTGTGCCAAGTTTAGCCTCTGATTGCAAGAAAGTTCAAAAGTTGTGACGTGCTGTCCAGGAAACAGATTCTGTCCTTGGATAGAAAAATTCGTATAAAATCACCAGATCATCTTTTTGGTCTGAATTGTTTCGACAGCGTGCTCTATAAAATTGTCTTTCGTGCGTCTGTTTTGAGTTTTTTGATTAGAGTTGCAGAAGTGCCCCCGAAAAATCATTTACTACCTACTGTTCTGTTTTTCACAGATTCTGTCATGTTTTGCCTTTCCTTCATTTTGCAAACCTAGAGCTTGCTTTTTCTTTGCAAAAACCTTTTGGCAATCTTGAGAAACAGTAGAACTTCAAGAATATCTTTATTTCCAGCAAGGAACAATTATTTTATTATGGGTACTAACCTCGCTAATCAGATTATGATGAGTTATGTATGAAGGGAGTTTTCAAGTGTGCGAGGGAAGATGATAAAAAGATTCAGCAGTGTCAAACGCTCAAGCTTGGGGATGCCCCCATGCACCCCCAAGAAATATTCAAGGAGACTCAAGCGTCTAAGCTTGGGGATGCCCCCATGCATCCCCTTCTCCATCAACATTATCAGTTCGTCCTTCGTTCCACTATATTTTAATCACTTCATGTGTTATGTGCTATGCTTGGAGCGTCTTGTTTTAGTTTTCCTTTTAGTCTTCTTTAGCTTTTCATAACGAGTTGGAACTCAGCTTTCTTTATGTGGGAGAGAAATACGCTCCACTTCTACCTAGAACATAACATAGAATTTGCATGTCTATCTTTGCTGTGTGTGTTCTTTGTCTTTTAATAGCTACTATCATGCTTAGCTCTTAACTTTCATGCTTATTTTTTTAAAGAGCTTTTGTTTAGTTGGTTGCTTGAACTCTCTTTAGTTATCATGTTTATCTTATTAAGAGAGTTTGCTTCCGTTGCATTGGTTGATATGTCTATGATAAAGATGCTACGTGCATAATGGCGCTTAGTAGTTCATGTTTTCTTATGGTTAGTCTCAAATAGCTGGGGGGGTTCCCAATGTGTTATTTGAGTACCAACATGATTTGTTTGCCTATGATGTGGTATGGTTTAGTAATATCTTCCTTCAAAGAATTTATTTTGATTGACTTGGCGTATGCTCACGCATATTTAAGACTGTAAAGAAAGTCTGTCAAGCCTTGATGATCTTTTGTTTCTGAGTAGCGATATAACTTCCATGCCTGATTCAATGTTGCTTTGTCGCTCTGCATGATTATGACCGTCATTGCTCTCTTAGTTGGTCGCTCCCTGTCTTTTGCTAACCTTCGCCTGTACTAAGCGGACTGACTGCTTGTGCATCCACATCCTTTTAATCCAGTTATGCCATATGAGTCCACCATATCTTTCTACATGGTATTTACCTGCCATTCCTAACGGAGACTTGCATGTACCATCTCGAAATTATTCAAAGAAAAAGCATTCCTATTTTGTGCCTCTGTTTTAAGTTCATGAGGAAGTAGTAGTTAATTCATGATCTTTTTAAGTTGGACAAGCTTCACCCCGGGATTGCATGTATAATGTGCAAACCCATAATACGAGAAGGAACTGGCATTGAGTGCGCCCGGCTCAAAAAGATAATATAACAAACAAACCCTCCTTCACGCTTTGTTCATGAGAAATCAGAAAACTTTGGCAGTGATAAACAAAGGTGATTAAGAGGATGTGACCGTCCTTATTCGGGAGCCGTTCCTCGAAACTTGTCCATCTAAAGAAGTGATTGAGTTGTCTGCTAGCATTCGTTGACGAAACATGCATGATCTAAAAAAAATTATTACCTCTGTTTTAAAACCAAGAGCTCTGGTACATGTTTTGTCTTTGTTTCCGATTACGGGTTTTCAACCTTGCCAACAAAAGCCACGGTTTGAGAGTGTCCACCTTCTTTTAAAAGCACCAACTACTGAGAGCATGATTGTCATTCTGAGTGTAATGTGCATTGTCCCAAAGTAGCATTGCCTTTTGCATGATTGTGATATCGTTTATTCTGAAATCATTGTATCTAGTCATCACTTAAACCTTGGAGGTGCCCCTGCATTTATGTTTTGCTTCACTAAAGGGGGCAAGCTAGGTATCACTTTATCATATTTGCACATCATGTTCACTGCAAATCTATTTGATGTTTCAGTATCATATTGTAAAACTTTCAGTCCTTTGTGATTTTCTCATGAGGCAACTTAATTACTATAGATTCATTGTCTCAGTAAGCTTTTGTCATATGACTATGAAAAAGTCCTATATGGTTAATAGCATGTCACCACAGAAATTATTCTTGTTATCATTTACCTACTCGAGGACGAGCAGGAATTAAGCTTGGGGATGTTGATACGTCCAAAACGTATCTATAATTTCTGCTTGCTCCATGCCTCTTTTGGGTGATATTGCTATGATATTTATACACTTCCATACACTTTTGATCATATTTGGACTAACCTATTAACTCAGTGCACCCCAGTGCCAGTTTCTGTTTTCGGCTGTTTTTGTATTTCAGGTTTTCACATTACGAGAACTGCCAGGAAAAATCCAGAAAAATTATAAAAAATCAGCGTTCCAGAAACTACCGTGCGCCCGAAGGACAGCCGGGGGGGCCACCAGGGCTCCAGGCGCCCTGGCGGCGCCCCCCCCCCTGGGCCGCGCCGGGGGGGCGCCTGGGCCCCCCGAGGCTCCTCCGATGCCCCCCTTTGGCATATATTTAAAGCGTGTCGCGGAAACCCTGATTCCAGACCCCTTTTCTCCAGACGCGATTCCGATCTCCGCCGCCATCGCCATCAAGCTTCGGGGAACCAGAATTCCTGCGCCGGCACCCTGCCGGGACGGGGAAGTGCCCCCGGATTCATCTCCATCGACGTTGCTTCCTCCCTCCATGATGCGGGAGTAGTTCCTCCTCGGGGCTGAGGTTCTTACCAGTAGCTATGTGGTCAATTCTCTCTCCCATGATGTGATCTTCGTTGTGATCATAGGCTATGTTAATCTAGGGTGATCCCATGATATTTCCCCTTCCTCTATGTATTGGATTGATGTACTCACTTGTCTTTATCTAGTATAATCCCCGAGACCAAGGTGACAGCGGTCTATTGGACATGGATTAGAACAATATTTTCATGAGTGATTTCCTTTCTTGTGTGTTGATTGAAGATTGAGAGTCTCTTGGTGCTTGTCTTTGACCATCCTTTAGATATGTTGTGGTGATTGTGGGACTCTCTTTGGATGGCCGCGGTGACATTGGGAAATCCTTAGATTGAGAACTACGAACTTTGAGGTGTGCTTTTGTAGCCCTACATAATTCTCGTCCTCTCTTGACCACAAAGGAATGACCTCCGAGTGCGTCCCCTTTGCATGTTTAATGGGAAATATCATGTGATTCGATTATGTTAATGTTGTTGGGAGTTGCCACTAGTGAAAGTATGAAGCCTAGGCCTTGTTTCCACCATTGCAATACCATTTGTGCTCACGTTTACCACTTGTTTGCTTGCTGCACTTTTTATTACAAATTTATATTACTTTGTTTTTCCATCCATATCACTTGCCATTTAACATCTCTTCGCCGAACTAGTGCACCTATACATCTAACAAGTGTATTAGGTGTGTTGGGGACACAAGAGACTTCTTGTATCTTAGTTGCAGGGTTGCTAGAGAGAGACCATCTTCAACCTCTACTTCCCTGAGTTTGATAAACCTTAGGTCATCCACTTGAGGGAAGTTGCTGCTGTCCTACAAACCTCTGCGCTTGGAGGCCCAACATAGTCTACAAGAGTAGAAGCGTGTGTAGACATCACTTCCTTCTCCGCAACCTTCATTTTCTTCGCTTCTGATGCAGAAGCAAGAGTTGTTTTCTTCATCTTTGAAGATTATGCTGGAGGAGCAGATGAAGTTGGTGAAGTTTCTTCAGGCACATCAGATTCTTCAGCTGGCCTGGGTTGTTCTTCAGGTGCAGCATTGGTGGTTGCCCTAGCATTTTCTTCAGGAGTAGTAATTTCTTCATCTGCCTTGGTAGCTTCTTCTGCATCTTGATTCTCATCATCTGTGCTTGAAGTTTCTTCAGCGGGCTGAGCAGATGCTTCAGCATGAGGATTTTTTTGTGATGGAGCTGCAACATTTAGAATGAGGTTATTGGAGAGGTTGAAAAATCTGACCTTGGCTCGTAGCCAATCAGCACGGTATCAGTCAAATTCATCATTAAGGCCTTTGATTTCAGTTTGCAGTTTCACAAGTTCCTCATGTGACATATTCACAACATTTTTGTTCAAGAAGCACTCTTTCTTGTACTGGTCCTTCTTGACTTCCCTGGCTTGTTCAAATTTATATTTTTTCCTCACCTATGAAGGCGGCCAGCATGTGACTTTGACTAGGTGTCAGATCCAAGTCATGAAGTGGAGTGTTGGGATCCTTGTGCCATAGATCAAGAAAATCGAGGACTTTCTTAGGATCCAGCATAAGAGGCACAGTGTCGCCCTTGGCTCTAGCGCCCTTTAATGTCTGTCTCTGATGATTTCAGCGAGTTCTCCATCATCAGCTTCATCGTCATCAGATGGAACATGGAATACCACTTTATTCTTGTGAAGACTTTGCCTCTTTCCACATCTAGCAGTGGTTTTGACCTTCAGCAACGTTGGACCACTTGAAGATTGTGGTGGAGCTGAGGAAGATGCATAAGCTCCTAGAGGAATTAAAAATTCGGCCCTCGGTTGACACATTGCAAGATGCACATGTGTTGAGGACTTTGTGACGGTGGCTGAAGATTTTGACGCAACTGAGGGGATTGACACTGCCCTTGAAGAAGTTGCTTGAGGAATTTTCCCGGAGGGCTTTGCAGTTGAAGAGCTAGGTCGTGAGGGCATTGAGCTTGAAGATTCTTCACTGCAGACTTCTTCAGCACGGCCTTCTTTGGCACAGTTGTACTAGCAGAGGCCTCAACAGTAGCAGCTTGAGAATCCTCATTGAATTTCTTCACTCCTTCTTTAGCATCTTTTGAGAGCTTGGCCTGATGATTGGCCCATTCCTTTGGAAATTCCACACCACGTTTGATGCTGGTGGGATCAACTACTTAGCCAGCAGCCAAAGGAAGTCTTGAACATGGAGGGTTTACGACGAATTTGTTCATGTACTTTCATGTTACATAACGGTATTCCCTCCATTCCTTAGCCCATCTCTTCTATATCCTCTCGATGCGCACTTTGCGTTGATTCTTATTTTCCTTCCCATGAGTTTTTTCATCGGGTGTACAATAGTCATCATATATGTCCTCAGGGATTTCAAACGCAGTGTTTAGCTCCGCCCTCTTACCTCCCTTCTGAGGTCTCTTCCCATCTACCATTTTCCTTACTTGAGGACTTTCAACTTTGGATGTTTTTGAGGAAGTATGCAAATTTTCTTTGAGGAACGCTGCAAATGAGTTAAGTTTATGAGAACCTAGTGAACCAGTAGCAGACATTTGTACCTGTGAACAGAGTATAGGTGCGAAGAATTTGGAGAGGTCATATGCGTTCTCAGAATTTTTTCAAAAAGTATCAAGTTTGAGGGATATGACCATTTGTGTCTTGAGGAATTTCACTAAGCGTTCTTGTCTTAGGTTCCAGAGTTGTATAGATTAAAATCCACACAATTGAGGAATCTTGAAGAAAAACATAGCTTAGAGAAACAAATCAAGGAACGGAGTCATCCAGGTGTTTAAGGAGTGGGAAGTTGAAGAATAAACACCTTTTGAAGATTTTTTGGAAATCATAAGAATAAAAGTAGGGTAGTAAAATTAGATTTTAATTACCCTTGATGAAGAACACGATGAACTGGGAGTGGATATGGAGAAGTTCGTCAGTTCAGAACTCCCATGCCCTAACTTGGCGGCAGGAGACATCTGCAACGATGGCAGAGTGAAGATTCCCGCAGCCGGTGCGAGTACGACAGCGACGAGGTCGAGGCAGTGAAGCTCTTCCTCACCGGCGACAATGGAGTGTAGAGGCGGCGCTAGGTCTGAGATCTTGAGAAAGGAGAGAAGAAGTCAAGTGGAGTAAATGGGGTCAGAGGAAGGGAAGGGGTATTTATAATCGCGGTGAAAAACTCCTCGTCCGACGATTTTTGACAAACATGCCCGTGACCCTTGCTATCCCAATGACATGTGTCACCCACGTACTGAGAGGTGGAGATCATGGGGGATCAAGGGTGAGTTGTTTAATCCACTATGGGAATTGGAACACTTTGGGCGGCAACACCCAAAAATATGATAAGAATATCTTAAAGTTTCGTTCGCAAATTCTTCAGATGTCAAGGAAACAATGAAGATTTTGAATGGGTTTCAAATAGAACGCACATGAAGAATTTGTGAACAGACTGGGTTGAGTTTAGCATAGAGGGGGAATGGGTCCGATCACATTAACTTAGAGGAAAATCAACTTGAAGAATTAGCAATAAGTGAATGATGTTGAGGACATGAAAACTAAATCATATACTATGTATATAGCCAATGAAGAACACTAGTAGAAAAGTTGAAGAAATTTGCAAACTCGAGGAATTTTAAAATTTTAAGAATTTGCAAAATGAAGAAAAACTCAAATCTGAATATTTCCAACTTTGGGTGGTGGCGTGACCCACCGGATAAGAATGATGATTTCATACACCGCGTACAATTGCCGTAGGACTCTGAGAATCAAATTATTCATTAATTTCTTCACACTTAGAGGGTTATTCTTCATTGACTGAAGAAAAATGTTACTTCGTGTGTTGCACATCTAAGTCATCAATTTTGCATAAGTGTTAGGATGTGTGTCCTTTCAAAGAACATTCGAAGATTCTAAGATATTTAGCTCACACCGCAACTTGCAAAATATATTTTCATCCAAGGGATTTGTGAAGATATCTAGCTGCTGCTCTTCAGTCTTCACGTGGTAGATGGAGATGTCTCCCTTGAACACATGGTCACGAAGAAAATGATGACGAATCTGGATGTGCTTTGTCTTCGAGTGTTGAACTGGGTTGTGAGCAATATAGATGGAACTCTCATTATCGCAGTAGGGAGGAACATTCTTCATGTTGATGTCGTAGTCCTTGAGAGTTTGCTTCATCCATAGCAATTGAGCACATCATGAACTAGCAGCAATGTACTCAGCTTTAGTAGTAGACAGTGATACACAGTTCCGCTTCTTCAAGGACCAACATACTAAGGATCGTCCGAGGAAATGGCATGTGCCTGATATTGAATTGTGATCCACTCAATCACCCACATAGTCAGAGTCAGAATATCCAATGAGATCAAAATCCGAGCCCTTGGGATACCATAATCCAAGTGTTGGTGTGTGAGCTAGATATCGAAGAATATGTTTCACGGCCTTGTGGTGTGATTCCTTCGATTTAGCTTGAAAACGGGCACACATGCAAACACTAAGCATAATATACGGCCTAGATGCACATAGATACAATAAAGAGCTAATCATGGAGCGATATACCTTTTGATCTAAATCTTTACCATTTCGTCAGTGTAGGGATGGCCATTTGTGGGCATAGGGATTTTGACACCTTTGCAATCTTGCATGCCAAATTTTCTCAGTACATCCTTGAGGTATTTCTCTTGAGAAATGAAGATGCCATTGCATTGTTGATGAATTTGAAGACCTATGAAGAATGTGAATTCTCCCATCATAGACATTTGATATTCCTCATGCATCATGTATCCAAATTCATCACTGTAACATTCGTTAGTGTAGCCAAAAATAATATCATCCACATATATTTGGCACACAAATAATTCATCATCATAAGTTTTGGTGAAAGGAGCTGGGTCAAGTGAACCAGGTTTGAAGCCTTTCTTCATGAGGAATTCCTTTAGTGTGCCATACCACGCCCGAGGGGCCTGCTCAAGGCCATAGAGGGCCTTGTTGAGTCTGGAGACTTTATAAGGATGCTTAGGATCTTCAAAACCTGGGGGTTGAGCAACATATACTTCTTCCTCAAGCTTACCATTGACGAATGCACTTTTCACAACCATTTGATGTAAGATGGTATTATGATGGTTAGCATAAGCAAGCAGTATACGAATAGCTTCAAGTCTAGCAACAGGTGCAAAAGTTTTAGCGAAGTCAATTCCCTCAACATGTGTGTAGCCATGTGCTACAAGAGGAGCCTTATTCCTCACCACTAGGCCATTTTTGTCTTGCTTGTTGCGGTAGATCCATCTGGTACCAATGACATTGTGCTTGCGAGTATTTCGTCACTTGATGAGTTCCCACACATTGTTGAGCTCGAATTGATGCAATTCCTCTTGCATAGCTTGAATCCACTCAGGCTCCAGAAATGCCTCATCAACTTTGGTGGCTTTGTGATAGAGATAAAAGCGAAGTTCCCACAAAAGTTAGACAAGTGTGAAGCTTTTGAGCATGTGAGAGGACCTAGTGCACTGATGACGTCGATGATTTTCTCAATCTGCACTTCTTTCGTCACTCAAGGATGAGCAGGTTGACGACTTTGGTTCGGCTAAGCATTTCAGCGATAGTTTCTTCAGGTGCACCATTATGATTGTCTTCATGGTCTAGAATAACTTCTTCAGCAGGTTCTTCAATGGGAATGACATCCTTAGTAGCCTTGCGCTTAATGGATTCTTTAGGAGCTATTTCATCTAGCACAGGAGGCAGGTGCTCTTTTTGCGAGCCGTTAGTTTCATCGAATCGCACATCTATAGTTTCAACAACCTAGTGATGATTGGTGTTGAAGATTCTATAGGTGTGCGAGTCCTTTCCGTAACCAAGAATAAAACCTTCATGTGCTTTCGGTGCAAATTTAGAACTGTGATGAGGATCACTAATCCAACATTTAGCACCGAATACTTTGAAATAACTCACATTGGGTTTCGTGTTAGTGAGGAGTTCATATGAGGTTTTCTGGAGGAGTTTGTGGAGATATACCATGTTGATGATGTGGCACGCAGTATCAATAGCCTCAGGCCAAAAGTGAAGATGCGTCTTGTATTCATCAAGCATAGTGCGAGCCATCTCAACAAGAGTCCTGTTCTTGCGCTCCGCGATGCCATTCTACTGAGGAGTGTAAGGGGGAGATAACTCATGTGTAATACCAAGTTCATCAAGATAGTCATCAAGACAAGTGTTCTTGCACTCAGTCCCATTGTCACTCCGGATATGCTTGATCTTCACATTGAAATTCGTAGAGGCCCTTGAGGAAAACTGCTTGAAAGATTTCCTGCACTTCATGTCTAAATGTGATGATATGCACCCAAGTGTACCGAGAATAATCATCAACAATAACAAAGCCATATAGAGATGCTGCATTTGTTAGTGCTGGATTATGAGTGGGGCCAAAGAGGTCCATTTGAAGCAATTCAAAAGGATGAGTGGTAGTCATGATAGTCTTTGAGGGGTGCTTGGATCTGGTCATCTTTCCAGCCTCACAAGCCCCACAAAGATGATCTTTGAGCAATTTGACACCCTCAATGCCAATGATGTGCTTCTAATTCACAAGCGTGTGCAAGTTTCTCATGACACCATGACCAAGTCGTCGATGCCATAGCCAACCTTCCGAAGCTTTTGTGAGTAGACATGTGGTAGGATGTGGTCCTGTAGAGAAATCAACAATATACAGGTCTCGTCTCCTAAGCATTCGAAGACTTTGGAGTTGTCAGGTTCCAAGACTACAACACATCGATATTTGCCAAAGACGACAACCATATCAAGATCACAAATCATTGAGACAGACATGAGGTTGAATCCATGAGACTCCACAAGCATGACTTTGTCCATGTGTCGGCCTTTTGAGATTGCAACCTTACCTAGACCCAATACCCTGCTTTTTCCTTTATCATGGTAGGTGATATGCTTCAGATGCGATGGAGATAAAGCAGAGTCCATCAATAAGTTCCTATCACTGGTCATGTGATTTGTACATCCACTATCGATGACCCACTTAGTAGCTTTGAGAGATTCATCATGCAGATGAATTAGTGGATTTTACGAACTCATATACTTCATAGTGAAGAATACGACATCAAGTTCATCAGAATGAATTTCATCAACTAGTGCAATAGATACATTAGTATAAGGACGTGAGAAATGAGTAATTCATTTCATCATGATTAGCTTGCGTCCTTTCAAGCACACTCAGGTCTCCAACAAGTTCTTCAGGCGTTTAAGTCCGTCTGGAGACCTGACCCTGCATGAGAAATTAGTTCTTTTTCTTCACTGCCCACATCTGGATGGGTGGCAAAGAATTCACCATTCTCTGAGCTCCATAAGAAAAAGATGGCATTGAAGACAGAGCACTTTGTTTCACAAAAGAGGGTTTAGAGTATGATTATGATTAAGCAGAGAAATTCTTTGAGGACTTATGAACATAATGATTGAAGAATAGTGCACATATTCATAACTCTTAGAGTTTCCTTGCGAAACAGAAGCATTAGCACGATGATGTTCATATGAGGAGTTGGATTCATATGAGGAATTTGATCCATGTGGGGACTTTGGCCCATATGATGATTTTGATCTGGGGTTCCTTTTCTTCACAGGTGGTGTCATGAGGACATTCACCTGAAGACTTTCAAGGTACCTTTTGGGAACCCATATTTTCTTCATAGGCGAACCATTCCTGCAGTTAGTTCCAACATATCTAGCAAATACTTCACCATTCCAATTTTTGAACAACATATAGTGGGAGTCAAATGACTCGTTAGATGAATATGAAGATTCACATGTAAAGCCAGGTAAAGTAGATGGATCTACGGGAGGTCCTTTCGCAGCAACCCATGAAGTTTTGGGATACTGCTCAGGTTTCTAGTAGGTCCCATGAGCATTGAGTTTCCTCTCAAAGGCAATACCCTCTTTCCTAGGGTTCATGTTTAGAATCTTGTTTTTAAGCACATCACAAAGGATTTCATGCCCTTTGAGGCTTTTGTACATGCCTGTCACATGCAATTCCTTTAACCCTGCATTTTCGTCAGTAGCATTAGTGGTTTCCTCTATTAAGGAAATTTTCACCATAGAATCATTTGAAGAAATTGTAGCGATAGAAGTATTTGAACATTCAGCAGAAGAATTTGCATTTTCTGGTTCAATATATTTTAAGCATGGTACATCAAATTCTTCCTGAGCGGTAATGATCTGTTGAGCAAGCAAAGAATCATTTTCCTTTTGAAGATCTTCATGACTCACCCTTAGTTTCTCAAGATCTTTCTTTCTTTGAAGGAATTCATAAGAAAGCTTCTCATGATCGGCTAAGAGTGTTTTATGACAACCTTGAAGGTTGCCAAACTTGGACTATAGTCGTTGAAGATTTTCAATCAGTGTTTGAGATCGATTCAGTTCCTCACCCAACAGGTCATTGCTTTTTCTAGCAAATTTTGAACCCTATCCAAAGCTTTTTGTTGTTTATTGGAAATATTAGCAGGATTGGAATAACCAGGTTTTACATCATCATCTGATTCATCTTCACTAGAACCAGAAGAGGAAGGATAATCGAGTACCTCGGCACCTTTGCCATGAGACATGGTGCGGAAGAAGATGATTCAGGTTTGGAAGTCATCATTTTGAGTGATTCCTTGAAATCGAGGCACCAAGGATCCTGACGTGTTCGATGACCTTCATAGACGTCATAGATTCGGTCTCAGATAAGCTTAGCATTGCAGAGATGCCTAATGCACGTGAACTCATCTCTAGATAGGCAGGAGCAGATGATATCCCTCGCCATGGTATCTAGCTGAGTGAACTTGCGAATGTCATCAGCATGCGCCATATTGCATAGATCGGTAAAACCAATCTTAGTGACGGTCCACAGCTCACTGTTCATTGCCAAGAGGGGCTTCCTCATCAGGGCCTTCCACTTGGGATAGTCATGACCATCAAAGATGGGGCATGAAAGTTCTTCATACATGCGGTCGACATAACTAAAACTCCAGGTGGTTAAACCAAAATCACAAAGAACAAGGGAGTACCTTGCTCTGATACCAATTGAAAGTGCGTTATATCGACTAGAGGGGGTGAATAGGCGATTTTTACAAATTCGTCACTTAGGAAATACTTCTTGAGGAAATAGCTAAGTGACGAAATACAAGCAGCAGAATAAGTACTCAGATGCAAACATAACAAGACAGTAGCATAGTCATCATGATGAAATGAAAGAAGCACAGAGCACCGGTAGCGTGTAAACAAGACAAGCAGGCGGAAGACAGAGTGACTGAAGAAATAGGATTGAGCAAATTGAGAAAGTCTTCAGTCAAAGTCTTTAAACAGTAGCGATCAATTGCATCAACAAGTAAGCGATGAAACGAAAGGGTTGAGGAAATATAACTTGTAGCTCGGTGAAGACAATGATTTTGTAGACGAGTTCCAACTATTGTGATAGTTGTACGTCTGGATAGGGCGGCTTGGTATTTAAACCAAAGGACACACAGTCCTTGGACACACAGTCCTTACCGTATTCCCCTTGAACCAAGGTCACACAGACCTCGCCCAATCACTCATGGTAAGTCTTCAAGGTGACTTCCAAACCTTCACATACTTGGTCACCCGACGATCCACAATTCCTCTTGGATGCTCTAGACCATTGACGCCTAACCGTCTGGAAGATGCACAGTCTTCAAAGGTAACAAGCGTCGGTTCCACACAGGAGCAATCTCTTCATTGATGGTAAATAACTTTGGGTTTTAGGTGTTGGGTTTCGGGGTTTTCCTCACTGATGATTTTCGCTCAAAGTACTCGGATGATGGGATGCTCTAAATGAACAGTGTCAATTTCTCTCGGAGCAGCCAACCAGCTAGTGGTTGAAGGGGTGACTATTTATAGCCAAGGAGCAGCCCGACATGATAAGACATAAATGCCCTTCAATGATATGACCATTAGGTGGATAACATATTTTGGGACAACTGGCGCATAGCACAACAACGGTCGGAATTTGAGCTCTCAGATTCCTCAGGGCTATCATGATCCTCACTTGTAGCCAATCTGCACTGGCGAATCCTAACTCCTCAGTTGGAACAAATTCCTCGGAGAATAGAAGATCTTTGTCTCCATCAGAGAAGAAATTGACTGAAATGTATGAGATTTCCAAAGGCTTCACTCGAAGGATTGGGTATGTGTAGGCTTTGAGATGAGCATCAGTTGGAAATGTATACTTAGTTTTACCTCGACCCCCTTTAACTATACGGTGTTTCTATGACTCAAGAAAGGAAAATGAAACTACAAAAACAAATGTCTTCACGCTTCATAATCCTCGTATCAATATCAATGTCTTCAAGGTCACACCAATTTCCTCATTTTCAAAGTCTTCAAGAAAACCAAAGTCTTCAAGGAAGACAATTCATTTTGAGGGTCAACTTTCTTCAGAAATATCAAAATCCTTAGGGACTTATACACCAAAATCACTAAGGGGCACTAGATGCACTTACACCACCGAAGACACTCGGTCCCAGAGCGATAGGAACTCAAGTAGATGCTCGTTGTTGAGCTCCACCCCGAAGTAACGAGCACAGATGCCCTCTGGGACTGCCGCATGGTCCATGCCTTTCTAATCCTTGATGGCACCTTGTCATAAATCATTAGTGCAATCTCCTGGATTCTAAATCCATCCAGCCACCGGTCCTCCCAAAATAAGGAAGATTTCCCATCCCCAAGTATGGTTCTTGCTACCGCTCTAAACATGGCCATGGATTCCTTCGGTACCTTCAACTCAAACTCGCGCCATGACCTCGATGGGTCAGTTTGTTGTAGCCATGGCCCTCATGCCTGCATTGCACAATTCAGCCAACCAAGGTCTCGAATGCGAGGGCCTCCTGCCCACTTAGGAGAACAGATTGTCTCCCATACCACTTCACAATTTCCACCATTAGCTTGCGCCTTGCCACTCCACAAGAAACCTTTGCAGATTTTTGTCATTGCCGCAATCGTCTTGGGCGAGATGTCCAGGGCCATCATAGCATGGATCGGGATCGCATATAAAACCGAGTGGACCAGGAGGAGGTGACCGCTCTTAGGCATAGAGGCGGCCCGCTGATACGTCTCCAACGTATTTGTAATTTTTGATTGTTCCATGCTATTATATTATCCATCTAGCATGTTTTATTTGCATTTGTATGCTATTTTATATGATTTTTGGGACTAACCTATTAACCCAGAGCCCAGTGCCAGTTTCTGTTTTTTCCTTGTTTTTGAGTATCGCAGAAAAGGAATACCAACGGAGTCCAATTGACCTGAAATTGCACGAAGGTTGTTTTTGGACCAGAAGAAGCCCACGGACTACCGGAGATGGACTAGAGGAGTCCCGAGGCCACCACGAGGGTGGGGGGCGCGCCCGACCCCCTGGGTGCGCCCCCCTATCTCGTGGCCGCCTCGGGGAGCCCCCTTACTTGTTCCAACACCTCTTATATATACCCAAACCTCCAGAAAATAACCTAGATCGGGAGTTCCGCCGTCGCAAGCCTCTGTAGCCACCGAAAACCAATCTAGACCCGTTCCGCCACCCTGCCGGAGGGGGGAATCCCTCTCCGGTGGCCATCTTCATCATCCCGGCGCTCTCCATGATGAGGAGGGAGTAGTTCATCCTCGGGGCTGATGGTATGTACCAGTAGCTATGTGTTTGATCTCTCTCTCTCTCTCTCTCTCTCTCTCTCTCTCTCTCTCTCTCTCGTGTTCTTGAGATGGCACGATCTTGATGTATCGCGAGCTTTGCTACTATAGTTGGATCTTATGATGTTTCTCCCCCTTTGTCTTCTTGTAATGGATTGAGTTTTTCCTTTGAAGTTATGTTATCGGATTGAGTCTTAAGGATTAGAGAACACTTGGTGTATGTCTTGCGTGGGATACCCATGGTGACAATGGGGTATTCTATTGATTCACTTGATGTATGTCTTGGTGATCAACTTGCGGGTTCCATGACCTTGGGAATCTATGCATTGGGGTTGGCACACGTTTTCGTCTTGACTCTCCGGTAGAAACTTTGGGGCACTCTTTAAAGTTCTTTGTGTTGGTTGAATAGATGAATCTTAGATTGTGTGATGCATATCGTATAATCGTGCCCACGGATACTTGAGGTGACAATGGAGTATCTAGGTGACATTAGGGTTTTGGTTCATGTGTGTCTTAAGGTGTTATTCTAGTATGAACTCTAGCATAGATCGAATGGAAAGAATATCTTCGTGCTATTTTACTACGGACTCTTGAATAGATCGATCAGAAAGAATAACTTTGAGGTGGTTTTGTACCCTACAATAATCTCTTCGTTTGTTCTCCGCTATTAGTGACTTTGGAGTGACTCTTTGTTGCATGTTGAGGGATAGTTATATGATCTAATTATGTTATCCTTGTTGAGAGAACTTGCACTAGTGAAAGTATGAACCCTAGGCCTTGTTTCGAAGCATTGCAATACCGTTTATGCTCACTTTTATCATTAGTTACCTTGTTGGTTTTGTATTTTCAGATTACAAAAACCTATATCTACCATCCATATTGCACTTGTATCACCATCTCTTCGCCAAACTAGTGCACCTATACAATTTGCCATTGTATTGGGTGTGTTGGGGACACAAGATACTCTTAGTTATTTGGTTGCAGGGTTGTTTGAGAGAGACCATCTTCATCATACGCCTCCCACGGATTGATAAACCTTAGGTCATCCACTTGAGGGAAATTTGCTATTGTCCTACAAACCTCTGCACTTGGAGGCCCAACAACGTCTACAAGAAGAAGGTTGCGTAGTAGACATCACCCGCCAAGCTGGGAGCTGGGCTGCCAACTGGTCTACTAGTCCCTGAAGCTAAGCTGCAGGATGCTTCCTTATTGTGAGTGGCAACCCCAGGTACTTGCATGGAAAAGATCCAATCCGGCAAACTAGTATGTTGCCCAGAATCTCCAAATCCATGTTTGGGCAACGAATAGGAATGGTCGCACTCTTTTTGTATGTTCACCTTGAGACCCAAAGCTTCACCAAACATGTGTAGCACACGCGAGCACGTCCGCAGCTCAATGTCTTTGGCTTGATGAAAATCATCACGTCATCTGCAAACATGGACACTCTATGCTTCAATCCCCTCCTCGTGAGTGAAGATAGGAGTCTTCTTATCGTTTCCATGTCGAACAGTTTTTTTAGTGGCTCCATAGCCAAGATAAAGAGCATTGGTGATACCGGATCGCCTTGCCTCAGCCCTTTGCAGTTAAAGATGGTACTTCCCGGCACTCTATTGACAAGTATCTTCATGGAGGTAGTTCCCGAGAGTCTGAAAATCCACGAGATCCACTTCTCGCCAAAACCCATCCTCCTAAAAAATTCTAACAGAAACGGACACTAAACCGAGTTAAATGCTTTTGTTGTTGGCGAACGTAGTATTTCAGAATTTTCCTACGATCACGCAAGATCTATCTACTAGATGCATAGCAACAAGAGGGGAGAGTGAGTCTACGTACCCTCGTAGACCGGGAGCGGAAGCGTCTAGTGACGCAGTTGATGTAGTCGAACTTCTTCGCGATCCAACCCATCAAGCACCGAACGTACGTCACCTCCGCGTTCAGCACACGTTCAGCTTGATGATGTCCCACGAGCTCTTGATCCAGTAGAGCTTCAAGGGAAAGTTTTGTCAGCATGACGGCATGGTGACGGAGATGATGAAGCTACCGTCGCAGGGCTTCGCCTAAGCACTGGAACGATATGACCGAGGTGTGTTTCTGTGGAGAGGGGCACTGCACATGATTGGGAGAGATCAACTGATCAACTTGTGTGTCTATGGGGTGCATCTACCCCGTATATAAAGGAGTGGAGGAGGAGGAGGGCCGGCCCTCTCTATGGCGCGCCCTAGGGGAGTCCTACTCCCACCGGGAGTAGGATACCTCCTTTCCTAGTAGAACTAGGAGCCCTTCCAAGTAGTAGGAGTAGGAGAGAAGGAAAGGGAAAAGAGAAGAGAAGGAAGGAGGGGGCGCAGCCCCTCCCCCTAGTCCAATTCGGACTAGCCTTGGGGGGCGCGCAGCCTCCTCTCTCTCTTTCCCCTAAAGCCCAATAAGGCTCATATACTCCCCGGCGAATTCCCGTAACTCTCCGGTACTCCGAAAAATACCCGAATCACTCGGAACCTTTCCGATGTCCGAATATAGTCATCCAATATATCGATCTTTACGTCTTGACCATTTCGAGACTCCTCGTCATGTCCCCACTCTCATCCGGTACTCCGAACTACCTTCGGTACATCAAAACTCATAAAGTCATAATACCGATCGTCATCAAACGTTAAGCGTGCGGACCCTACGGGTTCGAGAACTATGTAGACATGACCGAGACTCATCTCTGGTCAATAACCAATAGCAGAACCTAGATGCTCATATTGGCTCATACATATTCTAGGAAGATCTTTATCGGTCAAACCGCATAACAACATACGTTGTTCCTTTTGTCATCGGTATGTTACTTGCCTAGATTCGATCGTCGGTATCACCATACCTAGTTAATCTCATTACCGGCAAGTCTCTTTACTCGTTCCGTAATACATCATCTCGTGACTAACTCATTAGTCATTTGCTTGCAAGGCTTATTATGATGTGTATTACCGAGAGGGCCCAGAGATATCTCTCCGACACTCCGAGTGACAAATCATATTCTTGATCTATGCCAACACCACGAACACCTTCGGAGACACCTGTAGAGCATCTTTATAATCACCCAGTTATGTTGTGACGTTTGATAGCACACAAGGTGTTCCTCCGTTATTCGGGAGTTGCATAATCTCATAGTCATAGGAACATGTATAAGTCATGAAGAAAGCAATAGCAGTAAAACTAAACGATCATAGTGCTAAGCTAACGGATGGGTCTTGTCCATCACATCATTCTCCTAATGATGTGATCCCATTGATCAAATGACAACTCATGTCTATGGCTAGGAAACATAACCATCTTTGATTAATGAGCTAGTCTAGTAGAGGCATACTAGGGACACTCTGTTTTTATCTATGTATTCACACATGTACTAAGTTTCCGGTTAATACAATTATAGCATGAATAATAAACATTTATCATGATATAAGGAAATAAATAATAACTTTATTATTGCCTCTAGGGCATATTTCCTTCATTTGTGATGTCGAGCTTGAGCATGATCGACACCAATCCGTCCACAACATTACCGTGGATCCACCCCCCATGATGCACTTCGTGGTTGCTCTATAAATGGCAAGCGAGTCCGATGAAACTTGGAGGTTAAATTATGCCCATGGTCTGGCCGGATCCATCTGCGCCAACCACGGCCATCTCGCTCTCAGCGAAGAATTGAGTAGGCGCGGGTTGGGCACTCCTAGACCACCGTACTCCTTGTGCGAACAGCCTTTTTCCCAGGCCATGAGACAGTGTCTTCCGTGCACGTCCCGTCGACCCTTCCACAGAAACCCTCTACAAATTTTGTTGGCAGCTTCTATCGTCTTGACTGGTAGGTCCATCGCCATCATGGCATGTATTGGCATAGATGCCAGGGCGGTCTTCACTAGTTCCAGTCGTCCTGCATGGTACAGTAATATCGCTTGCCAAGCGGGTAGTCTGTCAGCCATCTTATCCACAAGGAATTGTAGTTGGTTCGCCGTGATCTTTCTTAGTGCAGTTTGAAGAATGAAATGCAAGTGGTGTATGGTTGGAGGAAATTCACGAGGAAGGCATCGAATTCTTTCGACAAATGAATATTTGACAGTACAAGGATGCAACTGTTGAAGAATAGAAGGATGCGTGTTTGTGGGAAGAAAAAAACTTGGGAAAACGAGTGTAGCAATTTTTCATCAGAAGAACGATGCATGAGTTAGCGAAGGGATAGCACACGATGAATGAATGAGTGGAGATAACGTAAAAGGAACATAAGAGTAGAACATGACATGGACGAAGGAAGAAGAAGAACTATGAAGCGAACTCGTGGAACAGAGTATTTAATGGAGAAGGGGACTAAACATACGCACAGGTAGAAAGACATATAAGAAGGGCCTGCGGTAATATTTGTATTGATAAACACATATATTGTGTCGTATTCAGATACTTAAGAATTTTCATCCATTTTTAACCAATTTTCGTGGAAACATGTGTCCGGATCACGGCGCAGATCGACGACTGCAGCTGTTTCGGCAGGTGTGGGCCCATGTAATTTTTTGAAAAGAACGTTGTAGTAGAAAAACCATGGAAAATTACGTATACAAGTATGAACTAAAATATTTTAAGAAACTGATGCATGTAAATTTGAAGACCAAACTCAATAATATTTGAGAGAAATGGAAGGAACAAACGAACTCATAGTGAGAGACAACTAAGGATCAGAGTTCAAGTTGATTCTTTTTTGTAGCTTACAAATACACTATGTTTGAACTTGGAAATTTCTAGTCCTTAATAGTAACTTGAAATTTCACGTGCTTAGGGTATCTCCAACGTTGACCAGTAAATTTCTCTGGTATATGTTCGTTTTTGTGTCCGGATGTGGTCCGCGGACATGATACGGAAGTGAGTCATGCAACGTTAATTACAAAGTATCCGGCTAGAAGGAGAAAAGGTAGGTGAAGGCCATACATGTGGTGGGATATTGTGGTGGTGTTCAAAAATGAACAAATGTGTCCGGCTAGACATATACCAGAGCTTTGCGGGTCTTCCTTGGAGATGCCCTTATATAACATAAGTTTTCTACAGCTCGCAAATACAATATGTTGAACTCGAAATTTTACATGTTTATATAACATTAAGAGCAACTCCAATGGGGCGACCCAAACGGAAGGTGCATATGTCCGCGTTTTATCCGTTTGGGTCAGCCGCCCGCCCGATGTCCGTCCTATTTTAGATTTGGGTCGGCAGTGCGCTCAATGCGCCAATCCATTTTATGTCTGCGTGGCCAGCTGGCAACCCCAAATAGCTACTTTTGGCATTGTTTCACACACATTTTTTGCATTCAAACATACAGTCAAATAATATAGTTTCATCCAAATAAATAGCATAGTTTTACAAGCCTAATAAAACTAAAATGTCTCACGTACTTTTGCAAGCCGAATAAAGAAGATACATTTATTGGTTGCCAATATGAGCCAACATATGCACATCCAAATCATTTTGCAGTTGCACGTGAGTTTCCCAATCACGCATGTCATGATGAAACTAAGTGAACTGTTCAAACGTTGCCGCTCCTCCATGCTCAGGCACAATATTCTCACCCTGAAACTGAAAGCCTTGATCGTACAGACGTTCCGGACGCTCATCTTCTACAACCATATTGTGCATGATCACACAAGCAGTCATCACCTCCCACAGTTACTGTGTGCTTCAGGTATTAGCAGGATATCGAACGATACCCCATCGAGATTGCAAAACACCAAATGCACGCTCGACATCCTTCCTAGCACTCCCTTTCTCTTGGACAAATCGTTTCCTCTTTTCTTCGACAGGTTGGGGATTGTCTTCATAATAGTGGTCCACTGAGGATAGATACCGTCACCCAGGTAGTATCCTTTATCATAGTTGTGGCCGTTGATAGTAAAGTTCACCGGTGGGCTGTTGCCTTCGGCAAGCCTAGCAAACACCGATGAGCGCTGAAGCACATTGATATCATTGTGTGATCCGGCCATGCCAAATAAAGAGTGCTAGATCCAGAGATCTTGAGACGCCACGACATCTAGTATGACAGTGCAAGCCCTGACATGGTCCTTATACTGCCCTTGCCAAGTAGAAGGGCAGTTCTTCCACTCTCGGTGAATACAGTCTATGCTGCCAAGCATCCCTGGGAAGCCCCTGCTGGCATTCATCGCCAACAAACGTGTTGTATCTTCAGGAGTCGGCTCTCTCAAGTACTCAGGGCCAAACACAGCAATAACAGCTTTGCTGAACTTATACAAGGGCTCTAGGCATGTAGACTCGCTCATACAGACGTACTCGTCAATGAGATCACCGAGCACTCCGTAAGCAAGCATTCGGTTGGCGGCAGTGCATTTCTGATAAGGGGAAAACCCAATCTTTCCAACGGCATCCTCTTTGCACTCGAAATAGTCATCATAGCCGACCACCCCCTCTCTAATACGGTTGAAAAGATGCCTACTCATACGAAAACGCCGGCGGAATTTCTGATGTTTGAACAACGGATTTGTTGTATCAAAGTAGTCCTTCAAAAGAAGGAAATGCCCGCTCTCTCGGTTGCGATTCAACGCTGGAAGGTGGCCCGGAATGGAGCCACGGAACGTCGGGCGCTGGCTATTGAGGTGGTGATGGACCAACACGGCAACCAATATCTCCTCCTCGTCATCGGATGACGAATCGCCGGAGTCGTAAAGGAAATTGTGAAAAAAGAACTCGTCGACAGGGTCCATTTTGTACCTTGGCAAACTGTCGAACAGTTTGCGGGCGTCGACGAAGGAGACGGACAGCGAAGGGAGTCGCGGCGCGCACGGGCCAGCTAGCTGCCCTACCGGCATCCGACCAGCGTGTCGGTGAGGATCTTGCCGGGGCGTCGAGGCGGCTACTTGGTCGCGGTCGCGGCTGTAT
>LR738710.1:540935871-540949485 GCA_902687465.1 Secale cereale | reverse complement strand
GGGCGGAGGTAGGGGATGGATCTGGCCATGGCGGCTGGCAGCCATGCCGGCCGGCGAGGGGAGCTTGGCTGCCGGCGATGGAGGTCGTGGTGGCCCAGTCACAGCCCGAGAGGAGGGGGGGATCCGCTTCCGTGAAGGCTGGAGGTAGACGCGAGAGAGCGAGCGTGACGAGGAGACCGGCGGAATTTTCAGCCGGTGCGCCGGCTTTAAACGTTTCCTTTATGTTTTACATTGAATTTGAACTCCGTCGGCCATTTTGGATGAACTTTGAGGATATCTGGTGACGGAAATGCTATGTTCTATGTTATCTTGTTTTTTTCGAAAAGGGGAGATCCCCATCCTCTCCATCAGATTGATGCATACGGCCACATTTATTAATAAGCAAATAAGTTCAACACAAGTCTTGAAGTCTCAAACAAACAAACCAAGAATGCTCGAGAAGAGCAGAAGTAAAAAAGTAAAGCCACAACCGGCTGGCAAGAGAAAGATAGGAAAACTAATTGCCTACTATTAAATGACCACCATCCAAATCGGTTAAAAATAGCCCGAGTTACCATCTCCCATCGGATAGACCCAGTAACCAAACGCTCCCTGGCCTCCGTCGGAGTGAGTAGCGACCACATACGGATCAACGCGGTGGCTCGGAAGATAATCTGCAAAAAATGTGTATTTGTTGTTTTGTTAAAAACCAAATCATTTCGGCAGTTTCAGACTGCCAATAATAAAGCACATACTCCTACACGAATGTGTCTCACTATTTCGGAATCTATCCCGTCAAGCCACGTCTCAAATAACGTGTTGATAGTATTCGGAGGAGTAATGTTAAAAGCGATATGAATAGTCCGCCATAAAATTTGTGCCATCGGGCAGTCAAGAAAGAAGTGTTTGATGGGGACGTGGAGTTTCTACACCCAGGAGCAAATGCTCCTGATGTGAACAGTAGTATCAAAAAAATTCAAAAAACATTCAAAAAATCTGAATTTTTTGTATGACATACTTTCACAAATGTTTGACGTGCATGCAAAATTTCATCACGAAATCACATCGGTGCAAGTCGTGCCAAAAAAACAAAATCGATGCACTGAAAATGTAACTTACAAACGCATTTTGGAGCTTTGATTTTGTTTTTTTCGGCACGACTTGCACCGATGTGATTTCGTGATGAAATTTTGCATGCACGTCAAAAAATTGCGAAAGTATGTCCTTAAAAAAATTCAGAATTTTTTGAATGTTATTTGAATTTTTTTATTGTACTGTTCACACCAGGAGCAAATGCTCCTGGGTGTAGAAAGGTACTTCCGTGTTTGATGGATTCATCCCGGCTACAAAAAGAACATCTCGTAGATCCAGTCCAGTTTCATTTTGCCAAGTTGTCCTTAGTTAAAATGACTTGTTTGTGTACAAACCACATAAACACTTTAACTCTCAAAGGTACTTTAACATTCCAAACATGTTTCGAGCTAGGAATAGAGCTAGAGTTGATAACACCTAGATACATAGATTTAACCGTAAACTCTTCATTCCTAGTAAGCTTCCAGCACAACTGGTCTGGTCGTTGAGAAAGCTGCACATCCATTAGCCGTCTCACAAGATGGAGCCAAGCTTCCCAACAGTTTCCGGTTAGCGTTCTCCTGAAGTGAATATTAAGAGGAGTGGACTGAAGTATTGTCACAACGAAAGCGTCTCTTCGTTGAACAATGCTATAAAGAGAAGGATATTGAAGCGCGAGGGGTGTTTCCCCTAGCCATGTATCCTCCCAGAATCTCGTGAAGGTACCGTTTCCGACTATAAACTTTGTCCTGTTAAAAAAGACCGATTTAACTCTCATCGGTCTTTTCCAAAAATGCGAGTCTGTCGGCCTCACAGTCACCTGGGATAGAGTTTTGGAATGAAGGTACTTATTACACAGAATATGTGCTCATGTGGCCTCCGTCTCTACAGACGGCTTATACATTCACTTGCTGAGAAGACATCAGTTCTTCACCTCAAGTTTTTCTATACCTAGACCCCCTTGGTCTTTCGGTCGACAAATGATATCTCATTTAGCGAGTATGTACTTTTTCTTCAGGTCATCACTCTGCCAGAAGAAGCGGGATCGATAGAAATCCAGTCTTTTCCGAACTCCAATAGGTACCTTGAAAAAAAACAGGAGAAACATGGGCATACTCGTGAGTACCGAATTTATAAGAATTAATCGGCCCCCGTATGACATCAGCTTGCCCTTCCAGTAGCTCGGTTTATTTTCTGGTCTATGTAATTTGCATGTGTTTGTATGAAAAAGGGGTAAGACATTAGAGGTCCGTGATTATGGGGAGGACAAAATTTTATCTGTCCGGGCACTGAGCCGCAATTTGTCAATACTGGTCGTAGATGCTCTTAGTGAACCAATAATTAAGTGACACATGTACATATCCATGTTTAAAAAGAATCAACCCAGTTATAGACAACTTACAGTCTACACAACTTTAGATTTGTAGGTGGCCATTCAGTACCTAGGTAGCGGTCTACTAGTATCGATTCCCATGCACTAGTAGCAGTTAACCTTGATTAAAACAGATTTATTCAAGTGTCACCCTAATCTAATCTATGTGCATCTAATCGATCCACGGAGAGGTGCTCAGTTCATGCCTGTTAACAACATTTTGTAGTACTAGTATACAGTTAGCTGCTTCGTGTCAAACCGCTGGCTGGCTGTCGACGGCATAAACAACCCAGTGGAGTAATCAATTAATCAATTCAACCCGGTCCATCTTCTTCCCTCCCGCTGTTAATTCCATATAGGGCGCAGCACAGACTGGATCCAAACCAGATTCCTTCCACATCCAAAAGGCTGCGAGGGCTATATATAAAAAGCGCGGCACCCACCGGAGCTCCCGCCCGCCTTGCCTCAATCACTTTACTAAGATAACCCACCACCGGCCGTACCGAATCGATAATGGAGCACCACCAGCGGCTGCTGCATTTGTCGCCACACCAAGAGCACCTCATGATCGGCCCGGGGTTCTTCGACGTTGACCCCATGCACTTCCACGGCGACGACGGCGGCTTCGCGTTGCAGCCGGCCGCCGCGGTCATCGATGATGGCGCCTGGATGGAGGACCTCATGCATCTCGGCGACGAGCTGTTCGGCGGTGGAGGTGGCGGAGGCGGCGGCGGCGGCGGCGGGGACGACAACGACATGGTGGGCGCGGCTGCTGCTGCTGCTGCTGACCAGGCATGGCGGCAGGAATGCGAGGGCGCGTCCCCGGACGAGCACCCCTGCAGCTACGACGACGTGATCAGCCCTGTCTCCGGGGAGCAAGGCGCGGGCTTCGAGCCTAGCCGCGACGACAGCGACCTGTCGGGGACGAGGAAGAGGAGGGACCGCTCCAAGACCATCGTGTCGGAGCGCAAGAGGAGGTTCCGGATGAAGGAGAAGCTATACGAGCTCAGGGCTCTCGTCCCAAACATCACAAAGGTCAGTCCTACTAGTTCGTACTACTGTACTTGTAATTTGTATCCTCTCATGTCGTGGTCGATAGAAACAGTTTGTGGAGTACACACCAATTCTTACTGTGAGCGCGCGTCACTTTCCTCTGTACCGTACGTGCAGATGGACAAGGCCTCCATCATCGCCGACGCGGTAGCGTACGTCAAGAACCTGCAGTCGCACGCCAGGAAGCTCAAGGAGGACGTGGCCACGCTCGAGGCGCGGCCGGGATTGGCCGGCCGGCGGCAGCAGCAGCAGCAGCAGAAACAGGGCCGCCGGCAGGGGCAGCACGGCCGCAACGGCAGCGACGACGAGGGGAACAGCGGCAGCTCCAGAGGAGGCGGCGGCGCGCGGGTGACGCTTGTGAGCGCGGCCCAGGTGGGCGAGGGCCGGTTTTTTGTGACGGTGGAGTGCGAGCGGCGGGACGGCGTGGCGGCGCCTCTGTGCGCGGCCGTCGAGTCCCTCGCCGGCTTCCTGGTGGAGAGCTCCAACCTCGGCTGCTCGTCGGACCGCGTCGTGTCAACTCTCACACTCAAGGTACTACTCCTTAATTGCAAGCAACGTGCTTATCAAAGTAATAATTATCATTCTATGAGAAGTAATTTTAGTTCTAGATACATCCGTTTGTATTCATTTTGATGACAAGTATTTTCCGACGGAGGGAGTACTATTTGTATAGGAATTTTTCTCTCGGTTGATTCATCTAGAACTGTAGTGCTCTCTCTGTGCATGGAATTCCAGAGCTCCAAACTAGTGTACTAATAGTTGTACTGATGTGGTATCTCCGTGCGTGTGTGCAGGTTAGTGAAACAAGGGAAGAGGTGATGATCAGCGATCGCACGGTGAAGCTGTGGGTGATGGCGGCGCTGCTAAGCGAGGGCTTCCGGCCAGAAGCCACGTCGGAGATCTGCTAAGCCAGCCAGCCAGCCAGCTGTCGTCGATCCATGTGTTGTTAGTAGTGTGACTTGTGCACGTGTCCTCTGGTTGTCCCTGTCCGTCCGATCCTCAACAGATGGCTGGTGAAGGAATGATACAGAAAGTGGCCGAGTTGTACCGCTCAATCGACCAGGGCCGTCGGCCGGCGCGGTTGGCCAAACGGCCGGCGTGTGCGGCGCCGTTAAATGTACTACTCCCTCTGTTCATTTTTATAAGACCTTGAAGACATTTCAGACAATGTACAAAACATCTCATTTTGAGTTGTCTGAAATGACTTACAAAAGTGAACGGAGGGAGTAGTATGAAGCAATTGACGGTAACAAAACGCTGTTGCCGCCTGAGATGCACTATCTTTCAACTATGCCGTGCCATGCATGCATGAACGGACACTCGTACACATTCTTTGCCGATGGTATATATGCGGTGCACGCAAGAAGAATTAGCACTGGCATATACTACTACTACTGTACCCAGTTGCACACTCACTCTGTAACTCATTCGCTCCCATTCAAGCACATAAACATCGGTCAAGTGCTCGATCGAGACTGTGACACAGATTATATAAACTAGGACTGCAAAGTTCACTTTGGTAGGGACTCGATAGTAAGGGTAAACGATTAAGTAGGTTCTGTCTTTTATAATTTCCATGTTGTAACTTCCTGGTTCCGAGTTATATTAAGGAAAAAATGGTTTATTTTTCAAGCACATGTCTAAGCACCTTGCATTGTACATGGTCTTCTGATGCTCCGGTCGCTTAGCTTGTAGTAGGATATGTCTAAGGTTGATTTTGATGCTTTTTGACATATCTTTAGTTTACTCTAATGTTATGTGTGTTTCTATCGAGAAGCTACATGTACCTCAAAGGGCAGAAGTCATTATTATACCCCATCCCATAGGGGATCAAACACTATGTCTGAATACATTTGTATCCAACTGAACCAAAATATTCTTTCAACTTAAAGCGGCAATCTCATCGACATCTAGGTATATATGATGACTTTGTTAATCTTGAAGTACCTAACTCGGGTCTTCAATTGGCGTTGTGTGAGTATCACTACTGTAGAATCGCTTATCAGTGACGGGCCCAAAACGTTCATTACTGAAAAGCAAACTACTCGTCACTAATAATTTGCCATTGATAACTTGTTACGAGTGACGATTGACTTCTATTCGAGGAATAATGATTCGCTTATGACCTGAGTTAGTCATGGAGAAAAATGGAGGGGAGGGGAGGGGGCGGATGTGGTCTGAAGGGATTTCCTAGGCGATGATTTTTTTAGCATGCAACTTGTGTGCCATGGCTTTATAGAAGGCAGAGGATAAAATACAAGAATTCAAGCAAGCTCCCACCACAGGTTAGTGAGAAGCTTACACCACTCCAACTCGAACACACACAAAACAACTCCAACGCAAACGGGCATGTCCTAAACTGACAAACGTTGATCACATCCAAAGAGTAACAACTCCAAAAGAACTCCCATTGCCGATGCACCAACCACCCTTGATGGCCTAGTTGAGTTAGAAGGTGGATGCCGGGACTCAGACAACCCCGAGAAAATCATCATCTTGGAATCACTCGCGAAGGAGTAAGAACAATGGCAAGCACCACGGTAATGCAAACTAGGACGATGGCTAGGTGGATGGCGCGCGGCTCGACCCGGCTCTGCGATGATGGATAGGCAGGTGGTGTTGGGGAACGTAGCATAATTCAAAAAAATTCCTACGCTTCACCAAGATCAATGTAAGGAGTCATCTAGCAACGAGCATAATGGAGTGCATCTACATACCCTTTGTAGATCGCGAGCGGAAGCGTTCGAAGGAACGTGGATGAAGTAGTCGTACTCTTCACGATCCTCATCACCGATGATCCCAGCGCCGAACGGACGGCACCTTCGCGTTCAACACACGTACGGTACAGCGACGTCTCCTCCTTCTTGATCCAGCAAGGGCGGAGGAGAGGTTGTCGGAGATCCAGCAGCACGACGGCGTGGTGGTGGATGCAACAGGAAATCCTGCAGGGCTTCGCCGGCGCCCTGCGTAAGGAGTAGGAAGTGTGACGGGAGGGGGAAGAGGCACCAGAGGCTTGGGGTGCGGCTGCCCTCTCCCCCCCACTATATATAGGGGCCAGGGGGGCGCCGGCCCTAGGGAGATGAGATCTCCAAGGGGGTGGCGGCCAGGGGGGTAGACTTGTCCCCCAAGGCATAGGGGGCGCCCCCTCCCCCTAGGGTTTCAATCCTAGGTGCACGGAGGGGGGCCATGTGGTGCGCCAGCCCACCAGGGGCTGGCCCCTTCCCCCTTGCGGCCTAGGGGACCCACCGGGATGGGTGGCCCCACCCGGTGAACCCCCGGGACCCCTCCGGTGGTCCCGGGACACTCCCGGTGACCCCCGGAGTTCACCCGATGGCCGAAACTGGACTTCCTATATATCATTCTTTACCTCCGGACCATTCCGGAACTCCTCGTGACGTCCGGGATCTCATCCGGGACTCCGAACAACATTCGGGTTTCCATGTGCATGTATCTCTACAACCCTAGCGTCACCGAACCTTAAGTGTGTAGACCCTACGGGTTCGGGAGACACGCAGACATGACCGAGACGACTCTCCGGTCAATAACCAACAGCGGGATCTGGATTCCCATGTTGGTTCCCACGTGTTCCTCGATGATCTCATCGGATGAACCACTGTGTCAAGGATTCACTCAATCCCGTATGTTATTCCCTTTGTCTATCGGCACGGTACTTGCCCGAGATTCGATCGTCGGTATACACGATACCTTGTTCAATCTCGTCATGGCAAGTCTCTTTACTCGTTCCGTAATCCATCATCCCGTGACTAACTCCTTAGTCACCTTGAGCTCATTATGATGATGTCTTACCGAGTGGGCCCAGAGGTACCTCTCCGTCATACGGAGTGACAATATCCCAGTCTCGGTTCGTACCAACTCAACAGACACTTTCGGAGATACCCGTTGCGTACCTTTATAGCCACCCAGTTACGTTGTGACGTTTGGCACACCCAAAGTATTCCTACGGTATCCGGGAGTTGCACAACCTCATGGTCTAAGGAATAAATACTTGACACTAGAAAAGCTTATGCATTACGAACTATACGATCTCGTGCTAGGCTCAGGATTGGGTCTTGTCCATCACATCATTCTCCTAATGATGTGATCCCGTTATCACTAACATCCTATGTCCATGGTCAGGAAACCGTGACCATATGTTGATCAACGAGCTAGTAACTAGAGGCTTACCAGGGACTCATTGTGGTCTATGTATTCACACATGCATCGCTGTTTCCGTACAATACAATTCAAGCATGAATAACAGACAATTATCATGAACAAGGAAATATAATAATAATACTTTTATTATTGCCTCTAGGGCATATTTCCAACAGTCTCCCACTTGCACTAGAGTCAATAATCTAGCTACATTGTGATGAATCGAACACCCATAGAGTTCTGGTGTTGATCATGTTTTGTCCGTGGAAGATATTTAGTCAACGGGTCTACAACATTCAGATCCGTATGCACTTTACAAATATCTATGTCTCCATCTTGAACATAATTCCGGATGGAGTTGAAACGGCGCTTGATGTGCTTGGTCTTCTTGTGAAACCTGGGCTCCTTGGTAATGGCAATAGCTCCAGTGTTGTCACGGAAGAGAGTCATCGGGCTTGACGCGCTTGGAATGACTCCTAGGTCGGTGATGAACTCCTTCATCCAGACTCCTTCTTGTGCTGCTTCGCAAGCAGCTATGTACTCCGCTTCACATGTAGAATGTGCCATGACGCTCTGCTTGCAACTGCACCAGCTGACTGATCCACCATTCAAAATATACACGTATCCGGTTTGTGACTTTGAGTCATCCAGATCTGTGTTGAAGCTAGCATCGACGTAACCCTTTACGACGAGCTCTTTGTCACCTCCATAGACGAGAAACATATCCTTAGTCCTTTTCAGGTACTTCAGGATGTTCTTGACCGCTGTCCAGTGTTCCATACCAGGATCACTTTGGTACCTCCCTACCAAACTTATGGCAAGGTTCACATCAGGTCTGGTACACAGCATGGCATACATGATAGAACCTATGGCTGAGGCATAGGGAATGACACTCATCTTTTCTCTATCTTCTGCCGTGGTCGGGGACTGAGCCTTGCTCAATCTCATACCTTGCAAAACAGGCAAGAACCCTTTCTTGGACTGAGCCATATTGAACTTCTTCAATATCTTGTCAAGGTATGTGCTTTGTGAAAGACCAATGAGGCGTCTTGATCTATCTCTATAGATTTTGATGCCTAATATATAAGCAGCTTCTCCAAGGTCCTTCATTGAAAAACTCTTATTCAAGTAGGCCTTTACACTTTCCAAGAGTTCTATATCATTTCCCATCAGCAATATGTCATCTAGATATAATATGAGAAATGCTACAGAGCTCCCACTCACTTTCTTGTAGATACAGGCTTCTCCCCAAGTCTGTATAAAGCCAAACGCTTTGATCACATCATTAAAGTGAATATTCCAACTCCGAGATGCTTGCACCAGCCCGTAGATCGAGCGTTGGAGCTTGCATACCTTGTTAGCATTTTCTGGATCAACAAAACCTTCCGGCTGAATCATATACAGCTCTTCCTTGAGGAAGCCATTAAGGAATGCCGTTTTGACGTCCATTTGCCATATCTCATAATCATAGAATGCGGCAATTGCTAACATGATTCTGACTGACTTCAGCATCGCTACGGGAGAGAAAGTCTCGTCGTAGTCAATCGCTTGAACTTGTCGATAACCCTTAGCGACAAGCCGAGCCTTATAGATGGTCACGTTACCATCTGCGTATGTCTTCTTCTTAAATATCCATTTATTTTATATGGCATGCCTATCATCGGGCAAGTCCACCAAAGTCCATACTTTGTTTTCATACATGGATTCTATCTCGGACTTCATGGCTCCAAGCCATTTATTGGAATCCGGACCCGCCATCGCTTCTTCATAGTTTGAAGGTTCACCGTTGTCTAACAACATGATTCTCATGACAGGGTTGCCGTACCACTCTGGTGCGGAACGTGTCCTTGTGGACCTTCGAAGTTCAGTAGTAACTTGATCTGTATCTTCATGATCATCATCGTTAACTTCCTGCCTAGTCGGTGCAGGCACCTCAGGAACAATTTCCTGCGCTGCGCTACTTTCCGGTTCGGGAGGGGTGACTGTCACCTCATCAAGTTCTACTTTCCTCCCACTCACTTCTTTCGAGAGAAACTCTTTCTCCAGAAAGGATCCATTCTTGGCAACAAAGACTTTGCCTTCGGATCTGTGGTAGAAGGTGTACCCAATTGTTTCCTTTGGGTATCCTATGAAGACGCATTTTTCCGATTTGGGTTCGAGCTTCTCATGCTGAAGTTTCTTGACATAAGCATCGCAACCCCAAACTTTTAGAAACGACAGCTTAGGTTTCTTGCCAAACCAAAGTTCATACGGTGTCGTCTCAACGGATTTCGACGGAGCCCTATTTATAGTGAATGCGGCAGTCTCTAAAGCATAACCCCAAAAGGATAGCGGTAAGTCGGTGAGAGACATCATAGATCGCACCATGTCCAACAGAGTACGATTTCGACGTTCGGACACACCGTTACGCTGAGGTGTTTCGGGCGGTGTCAATTGTGAAACAATTCCACAGTTCCTAAGGTGCGTGCCAAATTCATGACTTAAATATTCACCCCCACGATCCGATCGCAAGAATTTTATTTTTCTGTCACGTTGATTCTCAACCTCATTCTGAAATTCCTTGAACTTTTCAAAGGTCTCAGACTTGTGTTTCATCAAGTAGACATACCCATATCTACTCAAGTCATCTGTGAGGGTGAGAACATAACGATAGCCTCCGCGAGCCTCAACACTCATTGGACCGCACACATCGGTATGTATGATTTCCAATAAGTTGGTTGCTCGCTCCATTGTTCCGGAGAACGGAGTCTTGGTCATCTTGCCCAAGAGGCATGGTTCACACGTGTCAAATGATTCATAATCAAGAGACTCCAGAAGTCCATCTGCATGAAGCTTCTTCATACGTTTGACACCAATATGACCAAGGCGGCAATGCCACAAGTATGTGGGACTGTCATTGTCAACTTTACATCTTTTGGCATTCACACTATGAATATGTGTATCATCACGATCGAGATTCATCAAAAATAAACCATTGACCAGCGGGGCATGACCATAAAACATATCTCTCAAATAAATAGAACAACCATTATTCTCGGATTTAAATGAGTAGCCATCTCGCATCAAACGAGATCCAGATACAATGTTCATGCTCAAAGCTGGTACTAAATAACAATTATTAAGGTTTAAAACTAATCCCGAGGGTAGATGTAGAGGCAGCGTGCCGACGGCGATCACATCGACCTTGGAACCATTCCCGACGCGCATCGTCACCTCGTCCTTCGCCAGTCTCCGCTTATTCCGCAACTCCTGCTTAGAGTTACAAATATGAGCAACTGCACCGGTATCAAATACCCAGGAGCTACTACGAGCGCTGGTAAGGTACACATCAATAGCATGTATATCACATATACCTTTGACGTTGCCGGCCTTCTTGTCCGCTAAGTATTTGGGGCAGTTCCGCTTCCAGTGACCCGTTCCCTTGCAATAAAAGCACTCAGTCTCAGGCTTGGGTCCATACTTTGGCTTCTTCCCGGCAACTGGCTTACCGGGCGCGGCAACTCCCTTGCCGTCCTTCTTGAAGTTCTTCTTACCCTTGCCCTTCTTGAACTTAGTGGTTTTATTGACCATCAACACTTGATGCTCTTTCTTGATCTCCACCTCCGCTGATTTCAGCATTGAATACACCTCGGGAATGGACTTCTCCATCCCCTGCATATTGAAGTTCAACACGAAGCTCTTGTAGCTAGGTGGGAGCGATTGAAGGATTGTGTCAACGACCGCTTCGTCTGGGAGATTCATTCCCAACTGAGACAAGCGGTTGTGCAACCCAGAAATCTTGAGTATGTGCTCACTGACAGAACTGTTTTCCTCCATCTTACAGCTGTAGAATGCGTTGGAGACATCATATCTCTCAACTCGGGCATGAGCCTGGAAAACCATTTTCAGCTCTTGGAACATCTCATATGCCCCGTGGTGCTCAAAACGCTTTTGGAGCCCCGATTCTAAGCTGTAGAGCATGCCGCACTGAACCAGGGAGTAATCATCACAACGCGACTGCCAAGCGTTCGTAACATCTTGGTTTGCCGGGGCGGGAGCGTCACCTAGCGGTGCTTCTAGGACATAAGTTTTCTTGGCAGCTATGAGGATGATCCTCAGGTTACGTACCCAGTCCGTATAGTTGCTACCATCGTCTTTCAGCTTGGATTTCTCTAGGAACGCGTTGAAGTTGAGGGTGACATGAGCGTGGGCCATTTGATCTACAAGACATATTGTAAAGAATTTAGACTAAGTTCATGATAATTAAGTTCATATTAATCAAATTTTAATGAACTCCCACTCAGATTGACATCTCTCTAGTCATCTAAGTGATACATGATCCGAATCGACTAGCCCGTGTCCGATCATCACGTGAGACGGACTAGTCATCAACGGTGAACATCTTTCATGTTGATCGTATCTTCTATACGACTCATGTTCGACCTTTCGGTCTTCCGTGTTCCGAGGCCATGTCTGTACATGCTAGGCTCGTCAAGTGAACCCTAAGTGTATTGCTTGTGTAAATCTGGCTTACACCCGTTGTATGCGAACGTTAGAACCTATCACACCCGATCATCATGTGGTGCTTCGGAACAACGATCCTTAGCAACGGTGCACAGTTAGGGGAACACAATTCTTGAAATTTTAGTGAGAGATCATCTTATTTACTACCGTCGTTCTAAGTAAACAAGATGCATAAACATGATAAACATCACATGCAATCAAATAAAGTGACATGATATGACCAATATCATCTTGCTCCTTCGATCTCCATCTTCGGGGCACCATGATCATCTTTGTCACCGGCTCGACACCATGATCTCCATCATCGTGTCTTCATGAAGTCGTCACGCCAACTATTACTTCTACTACTATGGCTAACGTTTAGCAATAAAGTAAAGTAATTACATGGCGTTATTCAATGACACGCAGGTCATACAATAATTAAGACAACTCCTATGGCTCCTGCCGGTTGTCAATTTCATCGACATGCAAGTCGTGATTCCCTATTACAAGAACATGATCAATCTCATACATCACATATATCATTCATCACATCTTCTTGGCCATACCACATCACATAGCACATGTTGCAAGAACAAGTTAGACGACCTCTAATTGTTGTTGCAAGTTTTACGTGGCTTCTATAGGTTTTCTAGCAAGAACGTTTCTTACCTACGCCAAAACCACAACGTGATTTGTCAATTTCTATTTACCCTTCATAAGGACCTTGTTCATCGAATCCGATCCGACTAAAGTGGGAGAGACAGACACCCGCCAGCCACCTTATGCATCTAGTGCATGTCTGTCGGTGGAACCAGTCTCACGTAAGCGTACGTGTAAGGTCGGTCCGGGCCGCTTCATCCCACGATGCCGCCGAATCAAGATTAGACTAGTAACGGCAAGAAAATTGAGCAAACTCAACGCCCACAACTTGTTTGTGTTCTACTCGTGCAAGATGCTACGCAAAGACCTAGCTCAGATGCCACTGTTGGGGAACTTAGCATAATTCAAAAAAAATCCTACGCTTCACCAAGATCAATCTAAGGAGTCATCTAGCAATGAGCATAACGGAGTGCATCTACATACCCTTTGTAGATCGCGAGCGGAAGCGTTCGAAGGAATGTGGATGAAGTAGTCGTACTCTTCACGATCCTCGTCACCGATGATCCCAGCGCCGAACGGACGACACCTCCGCGTTCAACACACGTACGGTACAGCGACGTCTCCTCCTTCTTGATCCAGCAAGGGCGGAGGAGAGGTTGTCGGAGATCCAGCAGCACGACGGCGTGGTGGTGGATGAACCAGGAAATCCTGCAGGGCTTCGCCGACGCCCTGCGTAAGGAGTAGGAAGTGTGACGGGAGGGGGAAGAGGCGCCAGAGGCTTGGGGTGCGGCTGCCCTCTCCCCCCCACTATATATAGGGGCCAGGGGGAGCGCCGGCCCTAGGGAGATCAGATCTCCAATGGGGCGGCGGCCAGGGGGGTAGACTTGCCCCCCCCCCCC
>LR738710.1:540914379-540935747 GCA_902687465.1 Secale cereale | reverse complement strand
CTTCCCCCCCCCCCCCCCAAGGCATAGGGGGCGCCCCCTCCCCCTACGGTTTCAACCCTAGGCGCATGGAGGGGGGCCCATGTGGTGCGCCAGCCCACCAGGGGCTGGCCCCTTCCCCCTTGCGTCCTAGGGGACCCACCGGGATGGGTGGCCCCACCCGATGGACCCCCGGGACCCCTCCGGTGGTCCCGGGACACTCCCGGTAACCCCCGGAGTTCACCCGATGGCCGAAACTGGACTTCCTATATATCATTCTTTACCTCCGGACCATTCCGGAACTCCTCGTGACGTCCGGGATCTCATCCGGGACTCCGAACAACATTCGGGTTTCCATGTGCATGTATCTCTACAACCCTAGCGTCACCGAACCTTAAGTGTGTAGACCCTACGGGTTCGGGAGACACGCAGACATGACCGAGACGACTCTCCGGTCAATAACCAACAGTGGGATCTGGATACCCATGTTGGTTCCCACGTGTTCCTCGATGATCTCATCGGATGAACCACTGTGTCAAGGATTCACTCAATCCCGTATGTTATTCCCTTTGTCTATTGGTACGGTACTTGCCCGAGATTCGATCGCCGGTATACCTGATACCTTGTTCAATCTCGTCATGGCAAGTCTCTTTACTCGTTCCGTAATCATCATCCCGTGACTAACTCCTTAGTCACCTTGAGCTCATTATGATGATGTCTTACCGAGTGGGCCCAGAGGTACCTCTCCGTCATACGGAGTGACAATATCCCAGTCTCGGTTCGTACCAACTCAACAGACACTTTCGGAGATACCCGTTGCGTACCTTTATAGCCACCCAGTTACGTTGTGACGTTTGGCACACCCAAAGTATTCCTACGGTATCCGGGAGTTCCACAACCTCATGGTCTAAGGAATAAATACTTGACACTAGAAAAGCTTATGCATTACGAACTATACGATCTCGTGCTAGGCTCAGGATTGGGTCTTGACCATCACATCATTCTCCTAATGATGTGATCCCGTTATCACTAACATCCTATGTCCATGGTCAGGAAATCGTGACCATCTGTTGATCAACGAGCTAGTAACTAGAGGCTTACCAGGGACTCATTGTGGTCTATATATCCACACATGTATCGCTGTTTCCGTACAATACAATTCAAGCATGAATAACAGACAATTATCATGAACAAGGAAATATAATAATAATACTTTTATTATTGCCTCTAGGGCATATTTCCAACAGGTGGTGGCAGCACAAGGTGACGATGGCTAGGTGGTGTTCTTTGAATATAGGGGCTCAAGTCCGAGTGGTGAAAAATTCTAGTATTGATCTTCATTAGTCAAACTTGGCATTGGCATTGTTCATGCAATGTTCCCTTGTTGAAGGCATTGCGTGTAGTTTACTCAAATTTCTCTCCTTGGTGAAAACTCTTGATTTGGCCTCAATGATGCAGTCCAGCAATGGTGGCCCTTGTGTGGCGTCCCTTCTTAAAGGCATCATTCTTTGGGGACATATCATGTTATCTTATGTTGTCATCATTAATGGTTGTTGCTTGTAACATTCTAGCTTAAAAAGCAATGATAGATCGCTCATATCAACAAGATGCATCTGCATTTTTGAAAGCATATCTCCAAAGAACCTCTCAGTTAAATGTGTTTGGCTGAGAGTAATTTAAGGATAGATGACCACCATGTTCTTCCCGGATGCACACAAATGAGGACGAAGTGTACAGGAAATATCAGTGACAGTCTTTAGGGCCAATGTAGATCCCACCAAAAGTATCGATTGCCGATCCGAGTGAAAACCCGGGGTGTTACATTGTTGTTGTCCTTTCTTTTTTCTCTTTTAATAATTTGAGTGTGTGCATCCTTGATATCCAAAGTAGCTCTTGAGACCATGTTAATGGATAGATTGGACTGGTATCTTTCCTTTTGATATCAATATATTTCTTTTATCCAAAAGAACAAGAAAAGGCAGGCGGTGTGGCTTACATAGTTTGTACGAGAACATATCCAATGCCTAGCGCATCGGGTCTTGTTTAACGCAAGTTGAACATTGGGCTTCCACAAATCCTTTTTTTTCGAAAACATAGGTAAAATATGTATGTACAGCTCAACAAAAATTCAAATCAAAATTTTACCTGCAACTCTGAGAAACAAAAAAAAAATCAGACTATGAATACTAACTAATTTGAGTTGGAGTATTAATTTTGCCCATTATCACTGCCAGCCCTGCCTTTGTACTTTTGGTTTCTAGAGTTCTAGACTGGATTTGGATTTGAGTTTTCGTGAAATGTCAAATACATGTTGCATCTACCCGAAAAAAACAAGGAAAAAAAAACATGTTGTATCTATATTACCTCAGGCCATGATGTTTTGCAGTTTGCACAGAAGACCCATACAACAATGTTCAAAAGTGCTGATTATTCTCACGAGCAATCACTTATTATCAGTTTCTCAGTATGTCAATTTGTGAATTGATAAAATTCCAAGATTACTCAAATCTAAAAGAACTCCAAAATAAATAAATAAATCAGTTCAATCTGATTAATCGAACACAAATTTAAATTATACTGCCTAAGATATTATATTATGGTATGGAGGGAGTACCATTTTATTTGTGTAATAATAATACCAATGTAAACCATTTAAACATTTCTAGTGCTTTTGACTTTTGAGTCTTTCACTATGGCCGGAAGCTTATTCAATCTTTGTGAAGAGAAGGCTTTGAACTAAGTTTTAGAAAAGAAGACTTCGAATTAGATCTACAACATGCTTTACACATGACACATAACAACTTCAGAGCAATAACTAGCAACTGCCTGCCGAAAGTGGACGATCTGCACATGGGGGCATCTGCACCCGCTTTTCAAAAATGTACTTTTTACGCGTTTTGTAATGTTCAAAAATTCTAAAAAAAAGATATGCATACATGTTGGCAAACGTATGTCCACGGCAAAAAGTTTTGTGTAAAAAGGTATTTTTGTTTTATCTCAGTAAAAAAGACAAATTTTACTGCTTCTAAATAGCGTTTCATGGCACAAAATTAAAATTTTGTCTTTTTTGCACAGTCTACAAAAAAAGTTGTTTTTCTGTGAAACTTTCTGCACACACATAGAATATGGAGATGTCCGCGCACAATTTTTTTCAGAATTTTTTGACATTGCAAAATGTGTTTTCTAAAATGGGTTCATATGTACCCGGGTTCATCCATGCACTTCTCCTGCCTGTATGCTACAAATAACCAAGATTGACAAGGTCTCCAAGATATCAAATCTATCAGACGAAGAAAATACTAGGTTGATCTTGGTGCCAGTTTATCTAACCAAGATAGGATTATGGCAGCTCCTTTCTCCCACGAGCAATCTAACATCATATCATGTGCTACCCCTTCCACACAGACAGGTTGCACGTTGTAAAATCTTGCAGTTTCAGAAAGCCCTTCCGCATCCTAGATAATGGAAATGTTTAGAGAATGAGAAACCAAACGTTTCTTTTGTATGTGCAAGAGATTTGTTTGGGGGTTGGGTTCACTCACAACAATGAAATCATTACTTGCACCCATGACAAGGATTTCTAATGAGCCATCTGTGGCAGAAGGTACAGGCAACGATGCATTGAGCTTCCTCAAGTCAAATAGTGGCAACTTTGAGCTTTCCTTCATTAGATTTTGGTACCTAAAACATGATGTCGTAGATTATTGATGCCATGATAAAAAAAGAGGCATTTAGACTGCAAATGGCTTATGTAAGCTGGAGATGGAATGGGAACAATAAATACCTCAGAACAAGTTCATCATCCATTTGTGATGAGAAAAATGTTTCTTTGCAAAGTGGCAATGAATTTGCATATGCTTTTGCGGCCAAGCTGAGTGTAACCTGATAGCAAGATGAACAAAATTTCATGTATGCGCATGAACAAATCCACGTGACACAAACAAAGTATTCAATACTGAAGGCTTGAAGAGAGACATGAATAGGTCATTCAGGGTTTGAAGCAAAGAAATGGTTGCGTGTAGTACATGAAGTGTATGATCATACATGCACCAGTGTCTGGATGACACTGTTGATATTCATATAAATCTGTTGCTTATAAACAGAACACGATTAAAATTAACTTGTAAAGAGAAACAAAGAAAGTCAACAAGTATGGATGGGGTAATTCAGGTCTAATAAATTGATCAGCAAATGTATCCAGACTCCACCAAGGAGATTTGGGGGAGTTAAAATAGGCACAGGGAGTTCAAGCATGTTGTACAAGGTGAAGAAATGACTGCCAACAAGCATGGTGATTAGTACAGAGCATTGCGAAAGTGAAGCTTCACTAAGCTTGGTCAGTGCTTGATGCTATAATTAGCAAGCACTCCATATTAAGAAAACTTTGGATTTGCTCAAAAGGGAATTGATCACTGATTGCATGGTAAGTAAATGTTCAAGTCTTCAAGGCATTTCACACCTGGCAAGTGAAAACAGAGTATAACACCCACCACCGGTGCTAGAGTAAATGCTAGACTAAAATGCAGATGCAGGGCATCTCAGTATCGCACTGAAATTCAGATAGCTGAATGATAAAACTCGAAGGCAAAGGATAAATTATAGTTCAGTTTTACCTTGATAGCAGCAATTGGTTTAGTCAAAAGGTAACGCCATACTAATCCGCTGGAGAGTGATACAAAGGAGTTAGATCACAATAATAATAAGTTATGAATAAGATGGTAAATATGTAGCAAACAACAATAGGAACACCTGTTTCCCGAGGGAGGCACAGAACAGACAAGAACAGCGCCAGAAAGCTTTGGATGAAGAGGTTCTGAACCTATAATAGAAAAGGTGGCATGTAGTGACTTTATCATAGATGGAGACAAACATTACTTTTTCCTTCAGAAAAATGAGACAATGATTATTCATTAACAAAATGTGAATAGTAAATATAACCAATGAGTACTTGTAAGAAAACACAACATTAATACATCAAGGTTCTCAAAGAAAATAACTTTTGCACGTCTCAAGAAAGACCAGAAGGTCAGGAAAGTGCATCCATTTTGCTATTATTACAACTTAGCAAAAGGATATTTGGAAATTAAAATAATAGTATTTGAAAATGAGTGTGGCACTTCAAGATAAAAGTTCACAGAAATTTTAATAACTGGATTAATATTTCTTTCTTGAAAATCGTCACAAATAACGCCTGAAGTTAATTTGGAAGTGCTAAAACTGTTAAGGTTATCATGTTTGAAGTTGAACAGTGTGTTGGGACCCCACCTCTTAGTTTAACAAAAATGGCATATCTTATTAGATAAAAAATATTATCAATACTTTGGAATGTATAAATTCATTCCAAAGTCTTGTACTATTGTTTCTACACAGATAAAGTTTGGCACAGCCAGGGACCCATGGTTTCCAAACTTCTCAGCAATCATACTTCTTCTTGAGATTATTGACATCAATCACAGTTAAACCACGTTCTGGCAATCATTGTACAGGAATAATTTCAAGGTCACTCGCTGTTCATCCAGAGAAGTCCCTAACCCCTGTCAGAGCCAGAGCAGGATTAAACAATCTATGGTCCTATTTCTCTCTCCCCCTCCTCTCCCACACCCTCTCTCCTCTCCCTCTCTCTCTTATGCTTATGTCATGCAATCCGGTAAGAAAATAACACACAACTAGGCTTTTGGCAGAGCATTGTACACATTGTACACTGTTCAGCCATTCGAAAAACAGTATCCCATCATACAATAATTAACTTTCAGACTGCTGCAAAATCTGCTAATGTCCATGTGGTTTGATGATCCACCACAGGTGCTCTGGCAGATAAGAAATGAAGCAAGCTTCGGCTGCGTCCTATAGAACTGAGAATCACACCCCTTACCCACTGAGAAGAAGCAAGACTAGAGTTACGGAGATGCAGAAATAAGACTTGGATTGGAGAAGGATTAGGGCACTTGGTTGAAATGCTTTTTGATTTGGTATTTTGGGGGAAAATGTATCTGTTTGTGTACTACGCTCAACTCGAGAACTTGTGTGCTAGATTTTTTTCCCTTTTTGAGAAAAGAACTTTATGTACTGCCTCCGATCCATATTAATTGTCGCTGCTTAGTACAATTTTAGTACAAAGTTGTTCAAAGCAATGACAATTAATATGGATCGGAGGGATTAATAATTTTTATATATGCCAAACGATCGGTTCTTTATGTAATAGCCCCTCTGTTGATTTGTGTAAGATGTCCAGTTTTTTCCAGCTTTACCTTTGACCAGCAATTAACAATTCGTTCAACAGTATACGCATTATGTGATACATAATTGATACCTTTGGATTTGTATTCAAAAGTATTTTCATATGGTTGTATTTCGTAACTACAAACAAAGCTAAGAGAGTGGTCCCCACAAATTTATTTAGCTGCAAGCATGCGACATCACCATACAATTATGGATGAGATAAGACCCACCTCAACATGCAACCATGCATGGAAAAAGACTACCACCACATGCAACCATGCATGGGAAAATATTTTCATTCTTATTCTACTTATATTCAATAAATATTTTACAACTATATATAGTCAAATATAATAAGTCATATATATTTTACAACCATATATTGTCAAATATAATAAGTCATATGTATTTTTAATTTTGGTTCATGTGTTATTAATCCAAATATTTATATTCCACACAATCATATCTCATCAAGATATATTGCAATCGATTTCCGCAGCAACGCGCTGGGTATCATCTACTCCCTCCGTTCCTAAATATAAGTCTTTGCAGAGATTCCACTATGGACTACATACAAAGCAAAATGCGTGAATCACACTCTAAAATTCACCTACATACATTCGTATGTGGTCCATAGTGAAACCTCTATAAAGACTTATATTTAGGAACGGAGGGAGTAGTTTACAAGAAATTTAAGGTCAAGGTTCTGTTAGAGTTATATTAAGTGATGTCTTTTGATCTTTTGCATTCTAGTCTCTTGGCATCCTCTTGTAGCTTTTTGGCATCCTCATGTATGTGTATATATGTTGGCATTGGCCTCCTAATAATACAAGTTGCTATTCTCCTAACGTCAACATGGTATCATGAGCCTAGGTTAGGGAATTTTTTCTCTGGGTATCGCAACTTGCCCTTCCGATGCACATCCTGGCTGTGCTGTTCCACAACGCTGCTGCCTCCCTCCTCTGCTGCCGCAGCACCCATACAGCCTGCCGTGCCCGATCCAGCCCGAAGGCTTCTGTTGCCTGGAGCTCCTTCCGCTGCTGTAGGTCCGGATCGATTCGATCCTCTTTCTGATTCGAGTCACGCCACCACCAACCTGATCTCCGCCGCGGGCTGTCTCTGTCAACTGCAGCTGGATCTCGTCCGGCCGCCGCTCGGCTCGTCTTCCGGCCGCTGCCCGCCGCCCATCGGGGGCTGCTCTTCCGGCCGCCGTCCATCGGAGTCTGCACTTTCGGTCACCGCCCGGCGCTCCCCCGGCCCCGTCCGCCGGCCGCCACCGAGGGCCGCCCGTTCGGCCCCGCCCTCTCCGAGTCGCTGCTGGCTTCTACGGGCGCTCGCGTGTGTGCGTGTGAAACTTCAGCTGTTTAAGTACAGATCGATCGCTGCCTTGGGCTGTTGTGGGCCGCCGTGTTTGGCCTGCCTCAGTCGGCTTGCCTTTTTCTTTTGGTCTGATTGATCTGCTGCTGGCTCTGGCCGCTCTCACCTTGGCCAGTTGAGTCTTTGTGACAGAAAAGGAGCACCATGTCTTTGGCATCATCTGGATATGTTGCCATCCCGCGCTGCCCGATGATATTTGATGGGGCTAACTATGCTGAGTTCGTTGCCTTTATGTGCATTCACATGCGTGGCATTCGTCTCTGGGGCGTTCTTTCTGGTGAGGTCCCCTGTCCTCCGCACCTAGTGCCTCCTGTGGCGCCTATCCCACCGCCGACGCCACCGGCTCTTGGTGCTGATGCTTCTGATGATGATAGGGCTGCAGCCAGGGTTGCTGCTGATGATGCAGATGCCGCTTATGATCAGGAGGTCTTGGATTATTCAAATGCTCTTTCTGTTTATCGTGACAATCTGGCTGCTTACACTCAGTGGTGTGATGATGATGCTCGTGCTGCGACTGTTCTCACTTCCAGTGTTTTGCCTCAGTTTGCTTCTGAGTTTATAGGCCTCGGTACTGTCTTTGAGATGTGGACTCATCTTCGTCAGCGCTATCAGCCCTCTGGTGATGCTCTCTACTTGTCTGTGGTACGTCAGGAGCATGCTCTTCAGCAGGGAGACTCCACTATTGATGAGTTTTACACTCAAAGTTCTGCTATCTGGCGCCAGCTTGACTCCCTTCGCACTACTGTTTGTGGCACTTGCATGTGTTGCCAGACTGTGAGGTCAGACTTGGAGTTTCAGCGCGTCTATGAGTTCTTGTCACGGCTCTGTGGGGAGTTTGAGCCTCGACGTGCTCAGTTGTTTGCTCGTGGCCGTGTTCCTATTTCTGAGGTGCTTTCTGAGCTTCGTGCTGAGGAGACTCGCCTCCGTGGTGCTGGTTTGCTTCAGGTCCCCTCTGTGCTCGCTGCTCGAGGTGCTACTCCACCAGTATCTTCTCGCTCCAGTGCTCCACCGCTACTACCCACTCCTCCAAGTAGTGAGGTCCGCTCTCGTGAAGGCCGCTCTCGTCCTCGTACTCATTGTGACTACTGCAACAGGGATGGTCACCCTGAGTCTGACTGCTTCAAGAAGAAGCGTGATATGCGTAATAGGGAGCGCAGTTCTTCTTCTGGGACTTGTGCTTCTTCCTCGACGCCGTCTACTGTCTCCTTGACTGAGCAAGATATTGTGAAGCTCAAGCGTTTACTTGCTGCTTCAGGTTCTTCGACAGGTACTGTAGGCTCTGTGACTGGTGCTTCTAGTGCTGAGCGACCACTGTCGACACAGTCAGGTACATCCCCATGGGTTCTGGATTCTGGAGCTTCATTTCATATGTCCTCCGATTCTTCTATTTTATCCTCTCGTAGATCTCTCGATTTCCCAATTAATGTTCTTACTGCTGATGGTACTCCTCTTCCTGTTGCGAGTCGAGGCACTCTTGCCACTTCTTCCTTTTATGTTCCAGATGTTTCTCATGTGCCTCGCCTTACCATGAACCTATTTTCTGCGGGTCAGCTTACTGATTCTGGTTGTCGTGTCATTCTTGACGTTGATTCTTGCACTATCCAGGATCGTCACACGAAGGCTCTGGTTGGGGCTGGCCCGCGCCACCGTGATTCTCAGGGGCTTTGGGAGTTGGATTGGCTTAATATTCCTTCCGCTACCACCACACTCGCCAGTCCATCCGCCTTCGCCGCATCAGCTACCAGCTCCTTCCAGCAATGGCATCATCGACTTGGTCACCTTTGTGGTTCTCGGCTATCGTCTTTAGTTCGTCGTGGTCTTCTGGGGCTGTCTCAGGAGATGTCTCCTTACAATGCCAGGGTTGTAGGCTTGGTAAACAAGTGCAGTTACCTTATCCTACTAGCGAGTCAGTGTCGCAGCACCCTTTTGATTTAGTACATTCAGATGTGTGGGGTCCGGCTCCCTTCTCTTCCAAAGGGGGCCATCGCTACTATATTATTTTTATAGATGATTTCTCTCGCTACACTTGGCTTTACTTCATGTCTTCTCGTAGTGAGGTTCTCTCTATTTATAAGCGTTTTGCTGCCATGGTCCACACTCAGTTCTCTACACCTATTCGTGTGTTTCGTGCTGATTCTGCTGGCGAGTATATCTCCAAAATGTTGCGTGGTTTTCTTGCTGAGCAGGGTACTCTTGCTCAATTCTCTTGTCCTGGTGCTCATGCTCAGAATGGCGTGGCTGAGCGCAAGCATCGTCACCTTCTTGAGACAGCTCGTGCGATGATGATTGCCGCCTCTCTTCCGCCTCATTTCTGGGCTGAGGCTGCCTCTACTGCCACATATCTCATAAACATTCAACCCTCATCTGCTCTACAGGGAGGTATTCCTCTAGAGCGTCTTTTTGATCATTCTCCTGATTATTCTGCTCTTCGGTTGTTTGGTTGTGTTTGTTATGTTCTCCTTGCCCCCCGAGAACGCGCGAAACTAACCGCTCAGTCTGTTGAGTGTGTTTTTCTGGGCTACAGTGATGAACATAAGGGTTATCGGTGTTGGGATCCTGTCGGTCGACGGATGCGTATTTCTAGGGATGTGACTTTTGATGAGTCTCGTCCATTTTACCCACGACCATCCTCTTCGACCTTTTCTGTAGAGGATATCTCTTTTCTCACGTTTCCTGACACACCTCCCTCGATACCTCATATTCCTACTCCTCCTTCTCGTCCCACTATTGCAGATCCAACACCATCTTCTCCTATTGTTTCTTCTCCCTCCTTATTGCATGACACTCCACCTTCATCACCAATTTCTTCTCCGTCTCCATCACCTCCGGTGGTTCCTTCTCATCCCACTTTTCCTTTTCATTATACCCGTCGTCGACAAGTTATGGATGAATCTACTGATGTTCCATCTACTTCTGGTGCACCGTCTTCCTCGTCCCAGCCGACTTATGGTCTTCGGGCTCGACCTTGCCCTCCTCCTGACCGCTATTCTCCTAGCCAATATGGCCTTTCGGTTATACTTGAGCCTACCTCTTATCGTGATGCTGTTGCTCATCCTGAATGGCAGTTTGCGATGGCAGAGGAGATTGCCGCTCTTGAGCGCAACGGCACATGGGATTTGGTTTCTCTTCCTCCCCGTGTTCGTCCCATCACTTGTAAGTGGGTCTATAAGATTAAGACTCGCTCTGATGGTTCTCTTGAGCGTTATAAAGCTCGTCTTGTGGCTCGCGGCTTTCAGCAGGAGCATGGTCGTGATTATGATGAGACATTTGCTCCTGTGGCCCATATGACCACTGTTCGCACACTTCTCGCCGTGGCCTCTGCTCGCCACTGGTCCGTCTCACAACTTGATGTTAAAAATGCCTTTCTTAATGGTGAGTTGCATGAGGAGGTTTATATGCAGCCACCACCTGGTTATTCAGTTCCCGATGGCATGGTTTGTCGTCTTCGTCGCTCTCTCTACGGTCTTAAGCAAGCCCCTCGCGCTTGGTTTGAGCGTTTTGCCTCTGTGGTCACAGCTGCTGGTTTTTCACCCAGTGATCATGATCCAGCGTTGTTTGTTCACCTTTCTGCTCGTGGTCGCACTCTTCTTCTTCTATACGTTGATGACATGATCATCACCGGTGACGATTCTGAGTACATTGCCTTTGTCAAGGCTCGTCTTAATGAGCAGTTCCTTATGTCTGATCTTGGTCCTCTTCGTTACTTTCTTGGGATTGAGGTTTCCTCCACCTCTGCTGGCTTTTTTATTTCCCAAGAAAAGTATATCCAGGATCTGCTTACTCGTGCAGCTCTTAGTGATGAGCGCACTGCAGAGACTCCTATGGAGCTCAATGTTCACCTTCGTGCTACTGATGGTGAGCCCTTGTCTGATCCCACACGTTATCGTCATCTTGTTGGGAGTCTTGTGTATCTTGCTGTCACTCGTCCGGATATCTCATATCCTGTCCATATTCTGAGTCAGTTTGTTTCTGCTCCCACTTCAGTTCACTATAGTCACCTTCTTCGCGTTCTACGATATCTTCGTGGAACGATCTCTCATCGTCTCTTTTTCCCCCGTTCCAGCTCGTTACAGCTCCAGGCCTGTTCAGATGCTACATGGGCTAGTGATCCTACGGATCGCCGTTCACTTTCTGCCTACTGTGTCTTTCTTGGTGGTTCCCTCATTTCCTGGAAGACGAAGAAACAGACCGCAGTTTCTCGTTCGAGTGCAGAGGCTGAATTGAGAGCTATGGCTCTTCTGACGGCTGAGGTGACTTGGTTACAATGGTTACTGGAGGATTTTGGTGTTTCTGTTACTACACCTACCACCCTCCTATCAGACAGCACAGGTGCTATCAGTATTGCACGGGACCCCGTGAAGCATGAGCTTACCAAACACATTGGTGTTGATGCTTCTTATGTGCGCGCTGCTGTGCAGGATCATGTTGTTGCTCTTCAGTATGTGCCTTCTGAGTTACAGCTAGCGGACTTCTTCACGAAGGCTCAGACAAGAGCGCAACATGGATTTCATCTCTCCAAACTCACTGTTGTGGATCCACCATGAGTTTGAGGGGGGGTGTTAGAGTTATATTAAGTGATGTCTTTTGATCTTTTGCATTCTAGTCTCTTGGCATCCTCTTGTAGCCTTTTGGCATCCTCATGTATGTGTATATATGTTGGCATTGGCCTCCTAATAATACAAGTTGCTATTCTCCTAACGTCAACAGGTTCAACTTTGGAAAGCATGGGCACCTCATATTATCCGATAGAGGGAGTAAGATCTGGTTTTTTAACATGTCTACACCATGGGTATGGATCGTGGTATCATGATATACTACGACTCTACCAGCACTGTATAATGCTAATCTTAAGATGGACCATAATCTGAAAGGATATTGGTCGGATTGTGATCCAACTTGTGACATCGTTAGAATCATGACACGGTTCGAATTGTGCATGACCCACACTGAGGACAAAGATAACCTAGACAAACGCTCAAAAGCGGCATTGAGCCCTCTCCAAATGGGCCATTGTCTTTGGTTCTGCAGAAAAAACTTATAAACGAGTTGTCATCTTTATATATGGCAATGTTACTTAAACTTTTGAAGTCTATTACTCCTGTTGTCCTTGTTACAGTATATGTGGATTGCACTAGCCCTTTCCATCAGTTCGGACTTTTGGTTGCATTGGCTAGTGCATGAAGCTTAACATGGTATCAGAGCTAAGGTCTTAAGTTCAAGTCCTAGCTTTCGCAATTTATTAAAAAAAAATGCTGCTGCCCCCCTTTGTGTCCACGTATTGGCCTCTTGAGTCATACGTGAGTTTCGCGCGCCGTCGCTCTCTTTCGGTTGCACGTGTTGACTTGTCTTCCCCGTCACATGTGAGAGGGGGTGTTACAGTATATGTGGATTGCACTAGCCCTTTCCATCAGTTCGGACTTTTGGTTGCGTTGGCTAGTGCATGAAGCTTAACATGATATCAGAGCTAAGGTCTTGAGTTCAAGTCCCGGCTTTCGCAATTTATCTAAAAAATTGTTGATGCCCCCCTTTGTGTCCACGTATTGGCCTCTTGAGTCATACGTGAGTTTCGCGCGCCGTCGCTCTCTTCCGGTTGCACGTGTTGACTTGTCTTCCCTGTCACACGTGAGAGGGGGTGTTACAGTATATGTGGATTGCACTAGCCCTTTCCATCAGTTCGGACTTTTGGTTGCGTTGGCTAGTGCATGAAGCTTAACAGTCCTGCCTCAGTACATGTTCTCTGGCTGCATGTAGCACTGGGATGCATAAATTGATGTTCAAAGCCGAATGAGCTTCTAGTAGCACAGATGCTCAATGGTGCACTCGATGTTGCGAATGCATACACAAACTTAACTTAACATGAAAGCCCAGAGGCCTTCTAATGCACTATAGTTGCCAGTTATGCAATATTTCCATGTGTATGCTTTTGAATTAATTATTACTTTCAGCATCAGTAATCACATAATATATTACGAAGTTACTCCATTTGTCTACATAATTGTCTTGTGGTAAGAAAACCATACTACCCAGTATCCAGAGACTTATAACCTTGAACCTTGGTCGAAAGTACAACTTTGTGCAGTTAGCTAGAGTAACATCCATACTGCAAGAGTTTACCATTGGTCAGAGCATACCTTGTAGGCATGACATATATTGCTGCACAATCAAGCCTCCAAATGAATGTCCAATTAGTATGGGTGGGACAGGAACCTCCTTTCGGATGAAATCAGCAATATCGCCAGTATGTGTCTACTGCAAGTCAATCACACACTGGGCTGACTCTTGTGAGATAATAAAGAAATGCAGTATGATACAACCATTGCTGAAGTGTTACAGTGAGCAATGCTGTTAGTTGCAGGAAGTGCTGCATTACTTGCAACTTTGTGGATGATTTATGCTACACATACAGGGTCGCAGAATGACATAAATTACTCTGAATGCACCTCAGTTTCACCAAATTACCTCAAGCGCGCCAGCCACTGTGTCAGATGGAATGCTGCTTTCACCCTGCAAGAGATCATAAGTCGATTAAAGTGTGACACGTCGGCAAGAAATACTACATTATATATGTCATGTAAAAATGCTCACGATTGCTGCAAGTCCACTTCATAAAATCATCACCACTGTTTTGACAACCCAAACACACTATGTTGCGTAGGTTATAGAGCATTTTAATTGGCTATGCAACATCATCCATCATCAAATTGTCTTTTTCTTTAAACATCATCTAATTGTCTGAATTCATCTCCAGACACATTTGCTTTTCCGAAACCTTGTTGCATTTTCGGTTTCTGGAATGCACAGGCTCGCTAATACTAACGTTAGCCCCACGAGCACTGGGGCAATTCAACAAGAAGCCCACATGCATGCCTGACTAACTACCTGTGCGCGGAGGCTGAGGGCGAAGCAGGGGAATCCGGCGCGCGAGAAGAAGGGCAGCCAGCGCTCCGCCCAGCACCAGGCCGCGTGGAAGCTCCCGTGCACGAATACCAGCGGCGGCCGCTCGCTCCTTCCCGGGGTCGGGGCCGGAGTAGGCGGTTGCTGGGCTATGACCTCGAGGTCGAGGCCGCAGGGCAGGCGGTGGGAGCGGCGGGACTGGCCCTCCTGGAGCGTGTAGGCGCACGCCGCGCGGAGGGGCCGGGTCCTCCTCATTATCGTCGTCGTTGGCAACGCCCGCGCTAGCATTGTTGGCGAGATGGAGAGGCGGGGAAGGGTGAGCACGGACGCGGAGGTGGCCATGGGTGGCATTTGGAGGATTGGGATGATGTAAGAGCATCCGCAGCTGCAGGTTGCAAATTTGGATCCTCAAATGCGCCCGGACGACGTCCACAGGTAGTGACTTGCCATGTCTCAAATTTTACAATTACAATCATGTATATCCTATTTTCAAAACACATGCAGAATCATACGTATCGATCATTCTGTCCATCTTGAATGGCTGAGCATAAAAAATTGCTCATACTTAACATTTTCACACACATATTAGTCTCACCTCGCCAAGCGGTGAGCTAGTCGACCAGCTTAAATATTCTCGTCCAGAAGGGATGAAGTTCTGACATCATTGCATTCTTTGTTAATGATAATAGGGATCTTACTATGAATCTTCTATTTTTATCACATAGAAGATTCATAGTCAGGGTCTATCTCCTTCACATAGGGAACATTGATGTCGGCTTTTTCAAATCACTATGTGTCTATGCATCAAAATAAAACAAAAATCTATTGTTATTGTAGTAGGGGTATCAACGTATATGATATGATCGAGACAAACTTGACACTCGATGAACAATCATCAATTCATGAAATGCAATTTAGTGTCAAATTATCTCGATCACACATGCGAGAATTGATAGACCTACATGCGAGAATTGATAGACCTACACAACAACAACAGCCAAGTAGGGCTTCAACAACAGCCAACCCCTACTACTAAATTGCAAGATTGGGAGAAGGCAAGTCCGACCCCTGGGCAAGTTTTCACATACGACCGTGAAATGTTACTTCTCAAATCCATGCAATCTATGCACGTCAACTATACGATACAAAATGTTTGAATTCAACAATTTGAAACAAAAGCAAAACAAATCGTAGCTCGACAATTCAGACATGTAAAAATGAAATAAATGTCCAAGCATGACGGATGCCTTGCTTGCTGACCGGATCACTGGCCGGACACCGACCATGTCGTTTGCTCCGAGGCCATCCTTGCCTCCTGCTCCGCATGCATCCTTGTTGCATGCTCCGCTACCGCCGCAGCCGCCCTCGCCGTCTCGTACTTCCTACGTTCACTGATCTACTTCTTCTCCGCAAACCACTTCTTTGCATGCTCATCCAAGAGGTTTCGTTCCATCAATGTGATCTTCACATCCTCCGTGTCCATTGCGAGTTACAACCTCTCCTTTTCAAGCTCAGTCTCTCCAAATATCCTGGCCTTCTCGAGCTCCCATTTGATTGCCGCCTCTTGCTTCTCAAACTCGATCTTCTCCCTCTGAATTTCCATCTTCTTCTCCTCCCTCTTCCGGTCCCAACCAATCATCTCCTTCTGCGCATCCAACATGAGCTTGTACCTCTCCTCTTCCTTGTTCCCCCTCGCCAAAAAAATGTTTGTTCATGTGGAGGATATTTTTGTAACCACGGCATCACTGGAGGCCCTTGCCTTCTCCCATTTGTTTCTCATGACTTGCCGGTTATCCTTTGGCACGGTGGCTCTTCCATTCTTGGCGACAATATCGTCCTCTTCATCATCCAACCCAATTGATTAGTGAGAGCGTGAGCCATCATTTCTCTTCTTGCCGACTTTGAGATCGACCACAAGTAGTGTCCACTTTGGCACTCCATTCAATATGATCCAACAATGGCTAAAAGCAAACAGCTTCTTCTCCCTCTCGTGATGCAAAGTGGCCGCCACCGCCGTCTAGCAAACAACATATGTATGAGCACGAGAATGCAAACACAAGAAGCATATGCAAATGTTGACAAGATGAAGCAATTGAGCTTACGTGAGTTGCCACTCCCATCCCACTTTGATGGTGTTTGGTCACCTGTGAGTAGTAGCCAACATACTTGTTCACTTCCCCTTGAATGATCCCCCATCGATGTTGGAGAGATGCCACATTGCGGTTGGTCACGATAGGACGCTGCTCCACATATTCATTTTGTTCATGATACTCCTTCCAAATCTTCTCCTAATACTTGTTCCCCCTTTGCTTGGTGCCGCATATTAGATCCATTGTTGTGGTCGGCCAAGCTTTGACCAACAAGATGTCCTCATAAGTTGAGAATACTAGACCTCTTGCCTTCATCATCTTTCCCTTCTTCTTCTTGCTCGGATTGGGACCGGATGTTGTCCCAACTGCAAATGCGGTGCCCTCCAATTCGTACTCTATTTGGGTCGGACCATGATTGCCATTGATCATGTCCGATAGGAACACGTCCTAAATGATCATGGTTTGCAAGCATTCATCATATACGAAATGAACTAGCGGTCTATGCAAAACATTGAACATGCCATATGCAAAGTTGGTCGGACATGAGCAACAAAAACATATCAACTCTTGGTGTTCATTCTGTCGAACAGGTCGTGGGCAACCCGGGCGCCGTCGGTGTGTGTGCTCATCCGTGCCCGAACGAGCTGCAAAAAGTGGCATACGTCGCCATCAACATCTGTGTGGGCGGAAAGCTTTCCAGAATGGCCCAAATGGTCGTTAGTTCCTCCTCTATCCCAGCATGGTCCGGCGGCGCAATCCACGTCGGCAGACGGATGATGGTGTGCGGGGTTCGGGGCGCAGTAGGGGGGCCATCATCTCCTCCATGTCCGCATCTATCTGTGACGCCGGTGCCGCTTCCCGCTCTCGCTGTTGGTGTCGCCGCATCCTTCGAGCGACGTTCTCCACCTTGCACGACGGAGCCAAGGACGGGACATCGATGGATGAGGCGGACGCAGTTTCTGTCGCAGTGGTCGGGTCGGGCTGCTCAACATCTAGGGGCAGATCAGGGCCGGTGGAGAGGATGGGGAGAAAGGATGGTGGACGACGATGGTTTGGGCACGAGAAAGGTAGGAGGGAGGCGGGAGGAGGAGGAAGGGTTTATTCGATTTGGTGCAATGTGCGGTGGGTAGGGATATCGGGTCCGGTGTATGATACATCTCCAATGTATCTATAATTTATGAAGTATTCATGCCATGTTTACAACAGTTTTATATTGTCTTGGTATGATTTGAATGGAACTAACTCGGACTCGCGCTATTTTCAGCACAACTACCGTGGTGTTGTTTTTTTTGTGCAGAAGTGAAAGTTCTCAGAATGGGTTAAAAAATTACGGTGATTTTTTATGGACGAAAAGAGACCCATGGAGCACCGGAGCTTGTCCACAAAGTGGCCGAGGGAGCCACGGGCCTCCCCCCCCCCACCTAGGGCGCCCCCGAGCTTGTGGTCCCCTCGGGCACCTTCCTGGCGTGAAACCGAAGCTGAAAATTCTTATATATTGGAAAACCTCTGAAACTTAACCTAGATGAGTTGTTCCGCCGCCGCAAGCCTCTGTACCAAAGTGATCTTCATCAGAGCCCTGTTCCGGCACCCTGTCGGAGGGGGAAATCTCCATCAGAGGCCATCTTCATCATCCGAGCAGCCACCATGACGAGGAGGGAGTAGTTCTGTGATGGCATGGCTTATTAGGGATGATAGACTACTCATATAAATAAGGAATTCCTTCTTTTCCGGGACCCCATTCGGATAGAACTCCAAAGTTAAGCGTGCTCAGCTTGGAGTAGTTTCAGGATGGGTGACCAATCGGGAAGTTGGTATCGGGTGCGCACGAGTGAGGATAAAGTGCGCATTAAAGACTAGTATTGATATGTGGGGCCAGTCTAGATCCCGCCAGGAGTAACGACCACCGGCGGGTGTGTCCGGGGCGTTACAAGTTGGTATCAGAGCCGACCCTCACGGTTACACGGATGTTTGTGGATAGGTGCTCGGTCATGTTGTTCATGATGTTTGTGACCCGTCGTGGCACACGGCATGGCACATGTATCGGACTGGATGCACAGACGTTTGTGCCAAGAGGGAACGTTCTTGTGGCCCGACGAGGACGTCGGTTCCTCTGAGTGGGGGTGTATGTGATGGCCTGTCTTATTAGGGATGATAGACTACTCATATAAATAAGGAATTCCTTCTTTTTCGGGAGCCCATTCGGATAGAACTCCAAAGTTAAGCGTGCTCAGCTTGGAGTAGTTTCAGGATGGGTGACCGACCGGGAAGTTGGTATCGGGTGCGCATGAGTGAGGACAAAGTGCGCAGAAAAGACTAGTATTGATATGTGGGGCCAGTCTAGATCCCGCCAGGAGTGACGACCACCGGCGGGTGTGTCCGGGGCGTTACAAGTTCACCCTCGGGGATAAGGGTATGTACCAGTAGCTATGTGTTCGATCTCTCTCCCCCCTCTCTCGTGTTCTTGATTTGGCACGATCTTAATGTACCACGAGCTTTGTTAATATAGTTGGGTCATATGGTGTTTCTCCCTCTCTATCTTGTTGTGATGAATTGATTTTTTACCATTGAGGTTTCACTATTATCATATTGAATACTTTTATGGATTTGAGAACACTTGGTATATGTCTTGCATCTGGATACCCGTGGTGACAATGGGATGTTCTACTGATTCACTTGATATATGTTTTGGCAATCAACTTGGGATTCCCGCGACGATGTTGGGTAATCTATGCATAGGGGTTAATGCACGTTTTCGTCCTACTTTCTCAGGTAGAAATCTTGGGGCAATCTTTGAAGTTCTTTGTGTTGGATTCAATATTATGAATCCGAAGTTGTTTGATGCATAACGAATAATCAACTCACGGATACTTATGGTGACATTGGAGTATCTAGATGGCATTAGAGTTGGTTGATGCATGCTATATGGTGTTATTTTAGTATGAACTCTAGGGCTCTGTGTGACGCTTATAGGGATGGCTTAATATATTGATCGGAAAAGATAACTTTCAGGTGGTTTCGAACCCTACAACAATTTCATCTTATGTTCTCCTCTAGATAAGAACTTTGGAGTGATTCTTTGTCGCACGTTGAGGGATGATTATATATATTTTTAATTATGTTAGCACTGTTGAGAGATTGCACTAGTGAAAGTATGAACCCCATGCCTTGTTTTCTAAGCATTGCAATACCGGTTGTGCTTAGTTTTATCACTTGCTACCTTGCTGTTTTTATATTTTCATATTACAAAAACCTATATCTACTATCCATACTACACTTGTATCATTATCTCTTCGCCGAACTAGTGCACCTATACAATTTACCATTGTATTTGGTGTGTTGGGGACACAAGAGATTTCTTGTATTTGATTGCAGGGTTATTTAAGAGAGACCATGTAACACCCCTGGTGTCAAGCTACAGTGACCTCATGCTAATGATGCCTTGTCACTATATTTTGCAAAGCTTAAGTACCACTTGATAAAACCAAAGCCAAATTCAAATTTAAATTGTAAGATGAATTTTCATTTCTTCAAACTGTCAAATAAAAATGTTTTTTGGGTTGCAAATATTCTCTTAAGTAATTATCATATAAGAATGAACATTAATTGAATATTTAAAATGTCATTAACCCAATTAAAACATTCCAACAACATTAAATTAAGACTTCTATATTTAAACAAATATGTAAATTATTCAAAATAATTTGAATCTTGTTGTGGTAGCTCAGACCACTGCCTATTATTTTTGTGATAAATTTTGGCTTCACCTAAATTCATTTAGTAAGTAAAATAAAGGCAAAACAGTAAAGAAATAAAAGATAGAAAAGGGAAAGGAGAAAAACAAAAGAAAAGGCCAATGTGCACTTGTCCTCCGGCCCAACCCACACTCCCCCACTAGTCTCCTTCCTCCTGCTACAGGAAGCAGATGTAGTCATGGAGGCCATCTGCCATGGCCACCAGCCACGCGTCGGCCATCCCGTGGTTCCCCCGTCGACACCGACACCTACAAGATGACCCTCCCCCCCCACGAACCCTAGACATCCCATGTTTCCCTCTTCCTCATCCCCGCGCTTGATTCGAGTTCGCCTGAGCTCGGCCCTCGTTGTCGTTGGCATGACCATCGGCCTCTTCTCGATGCCTCGCTGTGTCTAGGAGCCTCCCCACGTTCGTCTACACAAATCCCGCCCTCCAGCTCGACCCTGAGGCGCCTCTCAACCGGATCGACCCATCCACGCCTATTAGCCTCTCCCTACCTCGTCGTTGATTCCACTGCTCCGGCGCCTTCCTAGCCTCCTCGAGTTCGCCTTTAAAGTAATCTGTTAAAAATGGGCCTATGACATACGGGACCCAGTGGCACCGTTCATGAGTTGACTAGTGAATGTTGACTGGGTCAAACCAGCCCATGGCCCCACACGTCATCGACTGTGGCTGGCACTACCCTAGGTGACAAAAGTATTTATTGTTTGCAATTTGAATTTAATTAATTCCAGTAAATTTAGAAATTGTTTAAAACTTCAAAATTTATATAAAATAAACCATAACTCGGATGTAAACGTTTTATATATGAAAAATGATCAGAAAAATAAGACGAAGTCGAATATGCCATCCACATACTTGTCACATGCCTCAAACACTACAAACATGGAACCTTCCCCTCTGGATCATTTGTCTGATAATTGCCTAAAGCCGGGAAAATATTCTCAGATATTTTCTCACTCCGTCTGTAACGCGTAGCACTGCGTTAGGTCAACCCTAGCACAATGTTTTGCCATGTCATGCTTTGTGATGCATTTATTTGCTTTGTTATTTATTGTG
>LR738710.1:540788862-540906420 GCA_902687465.1 Secale cereale | reverse complement strand
TATTTTCTTTTAACTTTTTGCATTTTTGTTGTTGTTTTACTCTTAGCCTCATTTCATTGCAGTTTTATAAATTATATAAGTAGCACCTAAAATTAGTATCATTAATTATGCCACTGCTACAAATAGATTGGCGCCTTAATAAAACATGTTTGCATTTGTTTATTATTTAAATTCATTTAATAATTGTTTTTATCGTTGTTTGATTTATGATAGTGCACTAAAGCACAATATAAAGGTGTGGTTCCTTCACCGACAGTTAATATGGATTATTTTCCACAAACCGAACATTTTGGTTTTAAAGTTTTCAAAACTTTTGTTGTTTGCCTTTGTTTCAAAATTTGAATTTGGATCGTTCTGAACTAATGCGAATTTATCGACAGTAGCCGCGTGACGTGGCGTCATTAGCAGAGGGTTACTGTAGCTCAACTATCCGGGCGTCACAATTCTCATCCACTACAAGAAATCTCGTCCCGAGATTTAAGCGGTGGACTAAGGGGGAAAAGTGCTGGTAGCGAAAACCTAACGAGTCTTCTCGGTCTTGGTTGCCCTTTCGAAGAGGTTGATCCCTTTCGTTGATGTCTTCTTTTATCTGCTTCAAGTCATCGTGATCAAGTTGTCATCCTTTCTTCGGGATCTCCATCGTCCTACGAACACGACTAGGGGGAAAAACTCCGGAAGAATGCATCTCCACAAAGCTGGGCATCTGACGGAGAACTCAATGGGAAATACACGAGGTACCCCACGAGTTATAATTTCAGTGAATTCGTTGAGTGCAGTTTACGATGGTACAAAAGTTTCAAAAGGTAGGCAAACATTCAATGCCTAGACAGAAGCTGGAATGAGGGCTTCAACAACGATAATAACATGGTGTTTGATTCCAGGGTGAATAATGGTATAGAATTTAGCTCGTGAATCATATACGAAGCCAGGTGCAAAAGACACGTTAGAATCCCGGTTGTAAAGAAGAGTCAGGTTTCGATCCAACAGACCTGTGGGTTATGGGCCCACCATGTGGGTTGAAAATAGGAAGGGTGGTGACATCTTGCACAGCCACGACAGGGAGGCATGTCAGTGGATAGCTCGTCAGCTATGACGGCAACAATGACGGTACAAAGGACGGGGAACAAAGAGAACCATTTTTCCCGCTCGTTGAAACGAGGCTGACCAATAGGCAATGTTCTCGTCCATCGGTGGTTACCGGAATGTTATCGACAATAGAATCAAGGTCTTACTGACAGAGTTGTACATGAGGTGTTTACATAAGCAGGGAATTATTACTGCTTAGATCATGTAGAACAAGGAAAGGTTAAACAAACAAATGGAAAGGAAAATTGTGATTACACACAATTATTAGGAGTATATCCTTCCTAGGGAGAAGAAGAACATGGCATACAGGGTAGGAGAGCAAGTACCCAAACATTCAGATAAAGTGGCAAGGATTAATCGAGATGTTATCCATACAACGGTGTCTGGACAACTGACCAAGAAACACTTAGCATCACGCCTCCAATGTTCTTGTTGATGAGCAGGGTATCATAGTCATGCTTCGAGGTAGCAATGATATGGTGTTTCAATCAAGGGCCAGACTTTGGATACACAAATGATCCATCAGGAACAACTTATAAAATAAGTCTTACAATTTCCTCCTGGAAGAATGTCTATCCTTGCAAAAGAAATTATAATGATGGGTCCTCCAGCCAGGGGTGCTAGGCATGACATCACATTATCGGGTCATCAAAGGACCAACATTATAACTACTGGAAAGTTGTCCCAACCATCATATCTGCTGAGATTCAGATCCGATTGGTGTCATGATACCTCAGACTCGGGATGTTTGAGAAGAAAAGGTGCAACACAAATCGACGAAAAGACATGACAAGATTCTCGGGAAATGAACTATGGGAGCGGGTTCCCGAAACAATAGTTCATCATTAATCCAAGGCGAGGATGAGGAGGTGGCTAATGGACTCAGCGACAATTCACCGAGAATTCCAAACGGATGGATTTCCACAATAATGTGAACAAGAAGATGACACTTGTCAATTCAAATGATATAATGTTGTATGCTCAAGGAAAACATACACCATTAATCATTAGTTGAAAGGTTTGCCCGAAATATGACCTTAGGCAGCGAGATAAATGTTAGAGTGACGATTCAATAACCAACAGTCTAAGAACGAACTGTCGATCGTTAACTCCAAAGCAATAGGGTTGCTAGAAGTATAGAACTCATGCAACATCATTAGCATATTGGTATCCTGGTTAAAAACAACACGGGGACCAAGGAAGAATGGCGATGGTGAGAAGTATCATCATACCGAGAATTTCGAAGAGGTGGAGCAATCCCCACAACATTCTCGACATAAAAGACAGTAATACTTCAAGGCAGAACACAACACTAGCTGGAGAGCAAGTTGTATTCATAATGCAGACAAGTTCGCGATGAAAGGAAGTCGAGGGTGTTGCCGATGGTAATAAAAATCATCAAGGGCAAGGAGGGCATTTCTCATCATGAACACAATTGACATCTCGGAAGAAGTCAAAGTGTTGAAGGTGATCCGACACATTGGCCGGGAGGTTTCAAGAGGATGCAATCAAACAACAATGTCAACAAGCAAGGGAATGACGAAGTGGCAAGTTATAGGATCAATATATAAGATGCAAGCTCAGAACCAAGGTTGCCTTTCAAGACAAGCAACATGAGGTTGAAAGCTCGGCGTAAGTCGTGCTCACACACTGAAGATTTCGTGCACCAGAGAAGGGTGAGGTAGCACGGTCAAAGATAGCAAGACCAGGATGCAGCCAATAGTCTAGGAATGACCTGATTGAGTTCAGAGTTTCCCCGTAAAATACTAGGGGTATTTGAGTTGTAGTGCGGCATGATTTCACTAATCGGTGTCCTCGGTTGACAATAACCCAGAACCCGTAGAGTGATTACGACAAGGAAATACATTACTTCAACAAAGTTAGTAAGATGTGGTGTAATGGCAAGACATCTTCGAGATACCAGGGGGTAATACTCGAAGGTAGAACATTATAGGAGTAGAACCGGGTCATTGACCTATGACAGTAGATACTTCAACCTTGCCAAAATAGACGAGGCACTGGAATGAATTCCCATCAGATATATCAGATCAGGACAGCATGGTCGTAACCATAACTGTAAGGAATCAATTCGAGAATACTGAAAGAATCATACAGCTGGAGAATCATTTTGCAAGAAGCTTTCGAGACGGTCTACATCATTTTCATGGGCATGAACACAAGTTCAAGGTCGACTCCCACTTCTTTAATGCATATCATTTCGTTCTCCTCTCGCTTTGATTTAACTGTAGTGTTGGAATTTTATCTGGTAGAACACCGAAAGAGTATGACTTGTGAAAACTTTCAGGTTCTCACGGATTAGGCGAAGGCATAGGTTCAACCCATCGGGCATCTCAGTAACATATACCACAAGTTTCAAAAGTAAAAACACAAGCTCGAAAGCAGAGCATGGTTGGCAAAAGCAGATGATACAATTTACCAAAGGCATTATGTATCAGGGGAAGAACTCACAAGGTGATTGAATATGAAAGACATTGTCGGATAACAATCCAACAATGGATCAAGCTATCCACAACAGAGCTGGTGTGAGTATCGGTACTCACTCAGAGGAAGAAAGAATGCAGAGGCATCAGATTCAAGAATCACCTGATTGGTCTGATGATTAAATAGAAAGAAATTATGGTTTCCAAAATGAAGGATCAGAAGCAGACTCTCTGATCAAGGATGGATAAGTTGAAAACATTTAGTTGGACAATCAATAAAGGTCTGAATTGCCTGGAACCAACTCATGTCCGGAATGACGCCTGAGCCGGAAAGACAATTTTTAAAAGGATAACCTGATGACTGCGTGCATACGCACACATTGAATCAATAGGCTCAAAGTGGCTAAGACAAGGGATGTTAAAGAAGATTACTAGTCATATGGAATTAACCATAATGCAAGCATGCAAGAATTTCAAGAGTAACATGATGCAGGGGATTTCCGAGAGACCGAAAAGTATTCCGAAGAATATTGTGAGACACATGAACAATCGAGAAGAACGGATCCTCGATAATTGTGAGGAAATAACCGTAAGGGTTTTCATGCGAAATAAAACTGCAAGATAGTATACTCAAAGGATTCTCGGGACAACGGAGAATATTTCGAGGCATCTTGTAAAGACAAGAGCGACGAGGAATGATCATGAGAATGACAAGTGCATGCAGATATCCATAGGGATATATCGGTGGCAGTGAATTGCAAAGGCGATGAGCACAAGGGTCTCGGGAAAATATCGAGGGATATCCTCATAATCTTCTAACGAAGCAGGTGATCTTCCGGAATGAGGGCTCTCCGGGAAAAATAGTTACGAGAACCTAGAGTCTGTCACACCCTGCATTTTGTAACATGTTATTTGCGTCAATGAAGCATGAAAATTTGGACCAACAATTTTTTTTGGCATCATTTGGCTTTTATTTGGAATTGAGTTTTTCTTCATATGCTTTTCATGTGCTCATTAAAGTGAACTATTACCTCCTACAGAATTCATCTCCATATCCAAAACTTCTGCCCAATGATCATACCAAGTGTTATATAACAGTATAGTATTTTCCTACAAAATTAATTTGGCCAAATATATTTTTATAAATTTAGTATTCCTAAAACCCCTGAATTGAGGTTTGCACCGCAAGTGCTTGATTTATGGTGAGAAAATTATTTCAAAAGGTGTATTTGAGACCTAGTAGTCATAGGACTCCCAGAAACCACAAAAGTATAATTTTAAAAGTTATTTTTATATTTTATTTAAAAGCTTTTTCTTAAGGTCAGAAATGGTCTTTAATAGGGGAAAATTATTTAAGTATTTCAAAAATATTTGCCAAAATTCAGGGAGACTCATAGGACATATATTGTCCATATATAAGAGTTTCAACACTTGGTCATGTTCAAAATAATGGGCTAATCCCTCTAAAACCCTTTCTGGATATTTCAAGCTTTTGAAATATTTACAAAGGAATTTTTCTCCAAAAATTCTAGGGAAATTCTATCATGTCATATATGACATATTTGATGATCTTGCCAAGTCCCATGCCTTGGGAAGCAAGAAAACATCATCAAAACCCTTCATAACCATTCTGTCCATATTTGAAGTTTGAGCAACTTTACATTGCCAAACCTATCCAAATACTCTCAAACTTGGTGCACATGCTAGAAAGGCCTAATAAGGAATCTAGAACAAATGGCACAAGATTTGGAGAAGAGAAACTTGATCAGAATACCCCAAAACCATTTCTGTCCAAATGCAAATTTGAACAACTTTACATTACCAACTTTTTACCTGGAGCTTCAAACTTTGTGGGCATGATCAATACCACAAATGATGAAACTACACCAAGTGGTGCATCAAGGGGAGATGAGTAGCTTGACTTAAACAAAATGAAGCCATTTCTGTTGATTTCTAGGGTTCACCAAAGTTACATTGGCTAGTTTCTTCAAATGAGCCCAAATTTGGTGAAACACCCTAGTTTCTTATAACATTCAATCCTGTTAAGTGTCATGGCAAGTGGAGATCATTTTCTTGATCAAAACTTGATCAAACACCTTCTGCAATTTTACCAAAACTACCATCTTGACCCCTTTTACTATTTACCTTGGCCTCAACTTTCTACCACAGCTTCATCTAGTTACTATCTACCTCCAGTAACTCCCCCATGTCCCCAGCTCCATGATTGAGGGGTGAAAACCCTAGTTCACCTTGCTGGACAACCATAATTCACCAAGTTAACAGCTTCCTCTCTCTCTCCTTGATCATCCAGAGTATCCAATGCCACAGCTGGGCTGATTACATCACCCTAAACCCCCCAGACACGGCGGACACGCCCAGAGGGCCAATGGCATGCCATGGCATGCAATTAGGCCGCTCCAGAGCGCGCTACAGTGCGCACCCGCACTGTAGCTTTGCCCAATCCAGCGCAGCCGACCACCTCGAGCTCTCCCCTCGCGCCTACCGATGCTCCTCGACGTCTGCGACCCTCCCCGGCATTGTCCCCCTCCTCTCTCTCCCTCCAGTGGCCGCCTTCACACGCGCACCGGCCGCCCGCAACATCCACTCGTCGGCCTCACACGCGCGAACCCTCCGGTGCTGTCCTCGCTCCTCCTCTCCCCTCTACTAGGCGTAGGACTCGTCCAGCAACGCCAGAGACACACTCCCGTCGCCTCCCGTGCACTGTGGCGTCGAGCAGAAGCTCGCCGGCGCACAGGTCCACGGGACCTCGCCGCTCCCCTATAAATAGGACCCTCCCTGAGCCCTCCACTCGGCATCAACAGCCTCACCACACTCACAGCAACACGCCAGCACCACTCGTTCATCCCCATAGAGCCTCTGTGCTCGGGATCGACCGGAGCTCCGCCGCGTCGGGCAGCCGGAGATCTCGAGGTACAGGCCCTCTCCGCTCCAACCCTTGCTCGATTTGGAACCGCCGTGCTTCACTGATGCATTCCCCTCACTTTTCCCCCTCTGTAGCTGCCGAAATCGAGCCAGGCAGCAAACTCCCGACGTTCCTCCGTCGTCCCACCTCGCCGCCGGCGAACCAGGCCTCCCCGGCGAGTCGCACCACCTCCACTACCTCCGCGACTCGCTGCTGAGTCCATCCCTGCCCTCCGTTTGCCCCGCCGTGCCCGAAATCATCCCCGGTGAGCTCGCCGTAGCCGTGGCCGTGAGGTTGAAGATGACAGGCGGGCCCCGCCTGTCATCCTCACCGCTCCCTCTCTCCCCTCGCAGCCGCTGACCGCTGGGCCCCGCCCGTCAGGTTTAAAACCCTGACGCGCGCGCGCTGGCGCCCGAGCGGCTGGGCTAGATGCCCTGGGCCGTGCACTGTGGCCGCTCTGGCCCAGTGGCACAGGGTCATTTTTTATATTCTTTCTGTGATTAATTCAATTAATTTTACAGAAATGAATATTAGTCCAAATGAAATAATTCCAACTCCTAAATTCTTGTAATATTCCAACCTATTTAATGGTGTCACTTTCACACATATCCATGAAACTTTTCTATTCTGTTCAAATTTAAATTCAAAATTTGAGCAATACAACTGCTGTTCTAAAATCCTTAGATTCCATTGTGTAACTCCAAAACTCCAACTAAGAGTTTTTGCCATCTTAGTTTTCCCCCTAGTATTTAACAAAAATAAGTTGACATTTTTCTGAGCACTTTGATTTTTCTGTTTTCATTGTGGTCTTATTTTCCCGTTGTTATTTTGCGACGATTAGATCCCGTATTTGACGAAGTTGCTGAGGAAGAAGGTGGAGAAGGATTTGAAGACTTTGAAGACCAAGCCAATCCAGGCAAGCAGCCCTTTGACCATGATACACTTGTTCTTCGGAACCCGTTTGTTTCCGATGCATGATGATAGAGTTACGGTGGTGACCTAGTTGAAACCACCACATGATGCATGCTTTGCTCATGATCTTGCTATGTGCTAGATGTCATACAAATGGTTAGTAGTGATGCTTAGTGATGCATGTGTGCCATGATACCTTCGTGGTTGCATTCTTTCAAAAAAAAACGTTGGGTGCCATTCATGCCCGAGGGAGATGGTGAGATGGGTGACCACTTGATGACGAAGTGGTGTACCGAGACAAGTATGTGTGATGTCTTTCAAACGGATTGGTTTAAGTTGCGACCGTTATTCCAACCATACATGTGCAACCACTCTACCCCTTATGGGACGAGGCTTTATTGATTACTTAGGCCGATACTAGCATGGTGCCCGCATTACTAGTGACGGGAAGACTTGAGGTCTTTCCCGGGACGGGGTCGTGCTTGGATAGACGACCATGACTGTTTTCACAGGGCACCGGACACACCGTTGGTCCCTTCGGGTACGCGTGACATTGAAATTAGGGCAAGTCCCATGATCTATTGTTTGTACTCGAGGGCCGTGTACCAACGAGTGGACTCTGTGTTAGTGTCATCTAAGGAAAGATAATGACCGGGTGCTTCCTTCGAGTACTTGAGGTACTGCGGGATCGTGGGTGACACGAAAGCTTCCCGGATCTTGTGGGTAAAGTGTACAACCTCTGCGGAGTGTAAAACTATTCGAATAGCCGTGTCCACGATCAAGGATAGTTGGGTAACCGCTCTTGGGCTACGTCCAATGTTTGCGAAACCTTGTGTGTGTGTATGACGAGTCAAGGTGGTGACTTGACTCGATGAGATGAATCATAATCATGTTGATATCGGTAACCTGTCCTCGAGGTTACGAGAAATTATTGATGCATATACTTGATGGCAGAATATTTATTCTAGCTCGTAGCTAGATTGTTCATTGTTGTTCGATTGCATTGTTACTTTGAACCAAATCATGGGTTGCTTGCGAGTACATTCAAAGTACTCATTGGCTTGCCACTGGTTATTTAATTGGCCAGGCATGGAGGAACAGGAATATGAAGAAGAGTTCTTTGGAGACGAACATGCGAACTATGACGCTATCCCAGTCAGAATGCATGTAGGGTTTAGGCAGATGGCATGGGTTCTACTTATCATCGAAGACTTCCGCTACTTGAGTTATTTGCTATTCAGCCCGTGAGGCTTTATCTATGTAAGACTTGGCCATAATGGCCTTGATTTGTGTAAGACGATATGTATGGATGTAAGACTCTTGTTATTCAGCTTCTGTGTGTTCAATGAGCATTGATCTCTGGGATCACTGTACACGTGCATTCGGTGATCTCGATTCTTAAGTTGGGGTCCCCACAGAGCTAGTATCAGAGCCATCCTGACTGTAGGAAGCCTTAGTTAGCATGGGCGTTAGTTAGATGAGACCCCTTTTCAAAAACCTTCTGAACCTCTCTTCTTTTCTAAACCTGAGATTTCATCAGCTTATTAACCTCTCCTATTCCACCTTTGTAGATGGCCGTTGTACCCGAAGAGCACCTGACCACTGGGTTTCCCTTGCTTCTCGAGGATAGCCTCCAGGAGTGTCAGTTCCACCGAGCGCCCATCCACACATACCTTGAGCATTGGGTTAGTGACACTGAGGTGGAATACCATGTGGAAGTGATCGTGAAGGCAAACGATCCTCCCACAAGTTGGTTCTTCGAGGGACCCCAGATGGCAACACTACCTCTCGCTGTCGAGGCTGCTGCACTCAAGGCACTAACCCGTCTCCGCGAGCTTCTTCCGGAGATGGCAGCCAAGATGACAACTCGCTTCTTGCCTTACCGGAAGGAAGGTGAAGATGAAAGCAGCGCACTAGCCCCTCCACTGAAGGAAGGACTCTCGCTTCGGTTACAGACCTACTTCAGTCTATGTGCCGACAGCTTGGCACAAGACTTGGCCTCGGAATCAATGAAGCTCCGAGAGGAACTTCACAAGACCAAGGCACTTCTTCGTCGAGCCCAAGAGAAGACAAATAGGATCAAGAAAGAAGGAGCACCTTCCGGACTGCCCGCTATCGCATACCGAGGCGGAAGGCCCTCCGAAGATGTATCTTCCAAGAATGAAGAACCACCTCGGCGACGTCGGATGACGGCAAGGGAATACCGCAAGCTTTTCCCTGCACCACCGACGAAGCACCGTCGTATCCAACTCCTCCACTCCCCCACACCCTCAAGTGACAAGGGGGCCCAGACAGATGAAGACAAGGAGGAAGACCCAGAAGAGCTGGAATACGCGACCGAGCATTCCGCCACTTAGGCATTATTCGCTACTCGGATATGCCAGTTGTGACCTCTACGGTAGGATAGGTCGTGTAACCCCTATGCGCAGTCGAGTCCTTGTATGGTTCATATGAAACCATCTAGTGTTTGCTTTTGTTGTGTTTGGATGTATGTCATATTCTTCCTTCGGGAACATGTAAACGACTGCATCACCCGTTTGGATTTTAATGAATGTGTTTTGGCCTTTTGGCCCTTGCATGATTTGATTAGTGTCACACCCACCCCCCTTACTAGGCACCCATCTATCTTGCTTTCCCTCTTCCAAGTCATGAGACCTTTTACCGCTCCAACAGGATGCCTGTTGTAACTCGTACTGGTACCTCTACCCAGCAGCCTGAAGCCGGAGCATCCGCTCAGTCAGAGGCAGGCCACGACCAAACCAACGACCAAGCTCCACCACCACCACCTCCTCCGAACATGGACATGGCTCAGCTTCTCCAAGATTTCCGAGAGGAACGCCAAGCCAACACCGCAGCCCTTCAGTTGATTGCTCAAGCTGTCACCAACAACCGCCAGCCGGCGGGGAATGGCAATGGACGTTCCATGTTGGCAGAGTTCAAGAAGCATGCACCGCCAACTTTCATCGAGACTGCTGAACCCCTGGATGCAGACGACTGGGTCCGCACCATTGAGGACTTGCTGGAACTAGTCGGATGCACCGAAGACCGCGAGAAGGTGGCTTATGCAGCCCACTGCCTCGGGGGGACTGCTAGAGCTTGGTGGGATGGATTCAAGGTCATGCATGCTGAACAAGACATCACTTGGGTTAACTTCAAGGCAGAATTCCGCAAGGCCCACATTCCTTCCGGAATCATGGCTATCAAAAAGCGTGAGTTCCGAGCCCTGAAGCAAGGAAGTGGCACTGTCAAGGAGTACATGCAGAAGTTCAGTGTTCTGTCAAGGTATGCCCCTGAAGATGTCAGCACTGATGCTGCAAAAAGGGAGCGCTTCATGGAAGGCCTCAATCAGACTCTGTAGTATTCGCTTGTCGTGTGCGACTGCCCAACCTTTCCTGGCCTGGTGAACAAAGCACTCATGCTTGAAGACAAGCGGCGTGCTTTGGAAGACACTCGCAAGCGCAAGATGGTCAGCAAGGGAAGTTCCAGCAACCAGAAGCCTCGTCTGTGGCAGTCAGCCCCAGCCAAGACAACCTATCAGCAACCAAGAGCTCCTACACCTCGCACCAACTTTTAGCCTCAGCAGTATGCCAACCCAAGGCCAGCTTTCAACCCCAATAACAGTGGTGGCAACAAGATCAACAATCCAAACCAAGTCACTTGCTTTGGATGTGGTCAGTCCGGACACATCTCAAGGGTGTGCCCCAACAAGAAGCCTGATGCCCCGCGCCCCAATGCGCAGAACCAAGGACAAGGCCGTGGGATGCCACCAAGGAACCCAGCTCCTCGCAACCCGCCTAACCAGGGGAAGGGGCGTGTGAATCACGTCACTACTGAAGAAGCCCAGGAAGACCCGGACGTCGTGCTGGGTACGTTCCTTGTCAACTCAGCACCTGCAACTGTCTTGTTTGATTCTGGAGCAACGCATTCATTTGTCACTCAAAGATTTGCATTAAAAATTGGCATGACCCCTACACCCCTGAATAACCCTATGGTGGTACAAACCCCCGGAGCAGAGATGAGAGCGAAGATAGGCTGTAAGGGAGTCGGTATTACCATTAACGGTGTAGACTTCCTAGCAGACCTTATCATCCTAAGGTCGCAAGGCTTGGATGTGATCTTAGGGATGGATTGGCTCAGCAAGCACCAAGGCTTGTTAGACTGTGCCAATCGGACTGTCACTGTGACCAATGACCAAGGAGTCGAAGTCAAGTTTGCTTCCAACTCCTCTTCCGCTCAAGCCTCTCAAGTCAACTGTCTATCTGAAGTTGGGCTAGAGCAAGTACCGGTGGTATGCGAGTATCCCGATGTCTTTCCGGATGAACTACCGGGAATGCCCCCTGACCGTGACATTGAGTTCATCATCGAGCTCGTACCCGGAGCAGGACCCATCTATAAGAAGCCTTATAGAATGGGGACGGAAAAATTAGCCGAGTTGAAGAAGCAGCTGGAAGAGCAGCCGAGGAAGGGATTTATTCGCCCAAGTGCCTCCCCTTGGGGATCACCTGTTCTGTTTGTAGCAAAGAGAGACGGTACCATCCGCTTATGCATTGACTATCGTTCCCTCAATGAAGTTACAATCAAGAACAAATATCCCCTTCCCAAGATTGAAGACCTGTTTGATCAGCTCAGCGGAGCCAAGGTGTTCTCCAAGATCGACCTCAGATCTGGGTACTACCAACTGAAGATCAGACCCCAAGATATTCCGAAGACGGCATTCGTAACCAGATATGGCCTGTAGGAGTGCACGGTCATGTCCTTTGGGTTAACCAATGCCCCAGCTTACTTCATGTATCTCATGAATAAAGTCTTCATGGAATATTTGGACAAGTTCGTTGTTGTCTTCATCGATGACATTCTTGTCTTCTCGAAGACGGAGGAAGAACACGAGCAACATTTAAGGATGGTCCTAGACAAGCTTCGGGAGCACCAACTATATGCCAAATTCAGCAAGTGTGAGTTCTGGCTGCATAAAGTTGGATTCTTAGGTCCTGTCTTGACCGAAGAAGGATTATCAGTTGATCCCGCAAAGATAGAAGCTGTGACCCAATGGCAATCTCCAACGACCGTCAAGGAAGTCGGAAGCTTCCTCGGACTTGCGGGCTATTACCGCAAATTCGTGGAAGGATTCTCTAGCATTGCACGGCCAATGACTCAGCTCCTCAAGAAGGACAAGAAGTTCGAGTGGACGCCAAAATGCGAAGAGAGCTTCCAAGAGCTCAAGAAGAGGTTGACCACCGCCCCAGTTCTGGCAACACCTGATATTCACAAGGAGTTCGTGATATATTGTGATGCCTCCCGAACCGGATTGGGAAGCGTTCTGATGCAAGAAGGCCGAGTCATAGCATACCTCTCCAGGCAGCTACGACCTCATGAGGAGAACTACGCTACTCACGATCTTGAGTTAGCGGCAGTAGTTCATGCCTTGAAGACATGGCAGCATTACCTCCTAGGGAAAAGGTGTGAGATATACACAGACCACAAAAGTCTGAAGTACATTTTCACCCAAAAGGAATTGAACATGAGGCAGCGAAGATGGTTGGAACTCATCAAAGACTATGACCTCAGTGTTCAATATCACCCCGGGAAGGCTAACGTGGTGGCCGATGCCTTAAGCAGGAAGGCTTGCTCTTTGAATGCCATTATTCAAGAAAGGCAGCCAGCCTTGTTCAAGGAACTCGAACAATTCAGTTTGGAATTGGTCACCCCTGGATTTCTGGATCATTTGGAAGTCAGACCGACCCTGATGGACGAAGTCAAGAAGGCACAAGTTGGACACGCAAGCATCGAAGGCATCAAGAAGAAGATGAAGCTAGGCAAGGCCCCAGGATTCTCTGAAGACGAGCACAGGATTGTTTGGTACAAAGGCCGCATCTGCGTACCAAACAAGACGGAGCTGAAGAACCTGATCCTGCAAGAAGCCCACGACACTCCGTATTCCATCCACCCCGGAGGAACCAAGATGTATCAAGACTTGAAGGCAAGATTCTGGTGGCACGGGATGAAAAGAGATATTGCAACCTATGTTGCAAAGTGTGATGTGTGCCAAAGGGTCAAGGCTGAATATCAGCGACCTGATGGATTGCTTCAACCACTCAAGGTTCCTGAGTGGAAGTGGGATAAAATCGGAATGGACTTCATCACTGGATTACTAAGGTCGAATAGAGGACATGACTCCATCTGGGTCATAGTCGACCATTTGACCAAGGTGGCCCATTTCATTCCTGTCAAGACTACCTATTCCGGCAACCAGTTGGCAACTCTCTATATCAACCAAATCGTGAGCCTCCACGGCGTTCCCAAGGAGATTGTGTTAGATCGAGGAACCCTGTTTACTTCAAGGTTTTGGAGAAGATTCCAAGAAGCCCTGGGAACCAAGTTGTCTTTCAGCACAATTTTCCACCCACAGACCGGAGGTCAGACAGAACGAGTAAATCAAATTCTCGAAGATATGCTCCGAGCCTGTGTCTTGGCATATGGAGCCAAGTGGGAAGATTGTCTCCCTTTTGCCGAGTTATCTTATAACAGCAGTTACCAGTCGAGCCTTCAGATGGCACCATTTGAGGTGTTGTACGGACGCAGATGTCGCACACCCCTCAACTGGTCAGAGACTGGAGAAGGACTAGTCTTTGGACCGGATATTCTCCGCGAAGCAGAAGAGCAAGTCCAACTAGTCAGAGAACGTTTGAAGGCAGCCAAGTCAAGGCAGAAGAGTTATGCTGACACTCGACGCCGAGACATGAGTTTCCGTGTCGGAGATCATGTGTACCTGCGGGTAACCCCTCTAAAAGGAACCAAGCGCTTCCACGTTAAAGGGAAACTTGCACCAAGATTCATTGGCCCTTTCAAGATCACCGACCGACGAGGAGAAGTGGCTTACCAATTGGAACTACCACCTGAGCTATCCGATGTGCACAACGTATTCCATGTGTCACAACTCCGGAAATGTCTCCAAGTTCCGGACAAGCCTGATCTCTACAAGGATGTTGATCACCAAGCCATTGATCTCTAGCCTGATTTGACCTACCGCGAGAAGCCCATTCGCATTCTGGATGAAGCAGAACGACGAACGCGAAGCCACACCATCAAGTACCTCAAAGTCCAGTGGAGCAACCACACGGAAGCAGAAGCAACCTGGAACGTGAAGACTATCTTAGATCCGAGTTTCCCGATCACTTTTGAGACCTAGTTTAGGAATCTCGGGGACGAGATTCTTGTAAGGGGGGTAGGTCTGTCACACCCTGCATTTTGTAACATGTTATTTGCATCAATGAAGCATGAAAATTTGGACCAGCAAATTTTTTTTGGCATCATTTGGCTTTTATTTGGAATTGAGTTTTTCTTCATATGCTTTTCATGTGCTCATTAAAGTCAACTATTACCTCTTGTATAATTCATCTCCATATCCAAAACTTCTGCCCAATGATCATACCAAGTGTTATATAACAGTATAGTATTTTCCTATAAAATTAATTTGGCCAAATATATTTTTATAAATTTAGTATTCCTAAAACCCCTGAATTGAGGTTTGCACTGCAAGTGCTTGATTTAGGGTGAGAAAATTATTTCAAAAGGTGTATTTGAGACCTAGTAGTCATAGGACTCCCAGAAACCACAAAAGTATAATTTTAAAAATTATTTTTATATTTTATTTAAAAGCTTTTTCTTAAGGCCAGAAATGGTCTTTAATAGGGGAAAATTATTTAAGTATTTCAAAAATATTTGCCAAAATTCAGGGAGACTCATAGGACATATATTGTCCATATATAAGAGTTTCAACACTTGGTCATGTTCAAAATAATGGGCTAATCCCTCTAAAACCCTTTCTGGATATTTCAAGCTTTTGAAATATTTACAAAGGAAATTTTCTCCAAAAATTCTAGGGAAATTCTATCATGTCATATATGACATATTTGATGATCTTGCCAAGTCCCATGCCTTGGGAAGCAAGAAAACATGATCAAAACCCTTCATAACTATTCTGTCCATATTTGAAGTTTGAGAAACTTTACATTGCCAAACCTATCCAAATGCTCTCAAACTTGGTGCACATGATAGAAAGGCCTAATAAGGCATCTATAACAAATGGCACAAGATTTGGAGTAGAGAAACTTGATCAGAATACCCCAAAACCATTTCTGTCCAAATGCAAATTTGAACAACTTTACATCACCAACTTTTTACCTGGAGCTTCAAACTTTGTGGGCATGATCAATGCCCCAAATGATGAAACTACACCAAGTGGTGCATCAAGGGGAGATGATTAGCTTGACTTAAACAAGATGAAGCCATTTCTGTTGATTTCTAGGGTTCACCAAAGTTACATTGGCTACTTTCTTCAAATGAGCCCAAATTTGGTGAAACACCCTATTTTCTTATAACATTCAATCCTGTTAAGTGTCATGGCAAGTGGAGATCATTTGCTTGATCAAAACTTGATCAAACACCTTCTGCAATTTTACCAAAACTACCATCTTGACCACTTTTACTATTTACCTTGGCCTCAACTTTCTACCACAGCTTCATCTAGTTACTATCTACCTCCAGTAACTCCCCCATGTCCCTAACTCCATGATTGAGGGGTGAAAACCCTAGTTCACCTTGATGGACAACCAGAATTCACCAAGTTACCAGCTTCCTCTCTCTCTCCTTGATCATCCAGAGTATCCAATGCCACAGCTGGGCTGATTACATCACCCTAAACCCCCCAGACACGGCGGACACGCCCAGAGGCCCAATGGCATGCCATGGCATGCAATTAGGCCGCTCCAGAGCGCGCTACAGTGCGCACCCGCACTGTAGCTTCGCCCAATCCAGCGCAGCCGACCACCTCGAGCTCTCCCCTCGTGCCTACCGATGCTCCTCGACGTCTGCGACCCTCCCCGGCGCTGTCCCCTCCTCTCTCTCCCTCCAGTGGCCGCCTTCGCACGCGCACCGGCCGGCCGCAACGTCCACTCGTCGGCCTCACACGCGCGAACCCTCCGGCGCTGTCCCCGCTCCTCCTCTCCCCTCTACTAGGCGTAGGACTCGTCCAGCAACGCCACAGACACACTCCCGTCGCCTCCCGTGCACTGTGGCGTCGAGCAGAAGCTCGCCGGCGCATAGGTCCACGGGACCTCGCCGCTCCCCTATAAATAGGACCCCCCCGAGCCCTCCACTCGGCACCAACAGCCTCACCACACTCACAGCAACACGCCAGCACCACTCGTTCATCCCCATAGAGCCTCTGTGCTCGGGATCGACCGGAGCTCTGCCGCATCGGGCAGCCGGAGATGTCGAGGTACAGGCCCTCTCCGCTCCAACCCTTGCTCGATTTGGAACCGCCGTGCTTCACTGATGCATTCCCCTCACTTTTCCCCCTCTGTAGCTGCCGAAATCGAGCCAGCCAGCAACCTCCCAACGTTCCTCCACCGTCCCACCTCGCCGCCGGCGAGCCAGGCCTCCCCGGCGAGTCGCACCACCTCCACTACCTCCGCGACTCGCTGCTGAGTCCATCCCTGCCCTCCGTTTGCCCCGCCGTGCCCGAAGTCGTCGCCGGTGAGCTCGCCGTCGCCGTGGCCATGAGGTTGAAGATGACAGGCGGGCCCCGCCTGTCATCCTCACCGCTCCCTCTCTCCCCTCGCAGCCACTGACCGCTGGGCCCCGCCCGTTAGGTTTAAAACCCTGACGCGCGCGCTGGCGCCCGAGCGGCTGGGCTAGATGCCCTGGGCCGTGCACTGTGGCCGCTCTGGCCCAGTGGCACAGGGCCATTTCTTTTTATTCTTTCTGTGATTGATTCAATTAATTTTATAGAAATGCATATTAGTCCAAATGAAATAATTCCAACTCCTAAATTCTTGTAATATTCCAACCTATTTAATGGTGTCACTTCACACATATCCATGAAACTTTTCTGTTCTGTTCAAAATTAAATTCAAAATTTGAGCAATAAAACTCCTGTTCTAAAATCCTTAGATTCCATTCTGTAACTCCAAAACTCCAACTAAGAATTTTTGCCATCTTAGTTTTCCCCCTAGTATTTAACAAAAATAAGTTGACATTTTTCTGAGCACTTTGATTTTTCTGTTTTCATTGTGGTCTTATTTTCCCGTTGTTATTTTGCGACGATTAGATCCCGTATTTGACGAAGTTGCTGAGGAAGAAGGTGGAGAAGGATTTGAAGACTTTGAAGACCAAGCCAATCCAGGCAAGCAGCCCTTTGACCATGATACACTTGTTCTTTGGAACCCGTTTGTTTCCGATGCATGATGATAGAGTTACGATGGTGACCTAGTTGAAACCACCACATGATGCATGCTTTGCTCATGATCTTGCTATGTGCTAGATGTCATACAAATGGTTAGTAGTGATGCTTAGTGATGCATGTGAGCCATGATACCTTCGTGGTTGCATTCTTTCAAAAAAACGTCGGGTGCCATTCATGCCCGAGGGAGATGGTGAGATGGGTGGCCACTTGATGACGAAGTGGTGTACCGAGACAAGTATGTGTGATGTCTTTCAAACGGATTGATTTAAGTTGCGACCGTTATTCCAACCATACATGTGCAACCACTCTACCCCTTATGGGACGAGGCTTTATTGATTACTTAGGCCGATACTAGCATGGTGCCCGCATTACTAGTGACGGGAAGACTTGAGGTCTTTCCCGGGACGGGGTCGTGCTTGGATAGACGACCATGACTGTTTTCATAGGGCACCGGACACACCCTTGGTCCCTTCGGGTACGCGTGACATTGAAATTAGGGCAAGTCCCATGATCTATTGTTTGTACTCGAGGGCCGTGTACCAACGAGTGGACTCTGTGTTAGTGTCGTCTAAGGAAAGATAATGACCGGGTGCTTCCCCCGAGTACTTGAGGTACTGCGGGATCGTGGGTGACACGAAAGCTTCCCGGATCTTGTGGGTAAAGTGTACAACCTCTGCAGAGTGTAAAACTATTCGAATAGCCGTGTCCACGATCAAGGACAGTTGGGTAATCGCTCTTGGGCTACGTCCAATGTTTGCGAAACCTTGTGTGTGTGTATGACGAGTCAAGGTGGTGACTTGACTCGATGAGATGAATCATAATCATGTTGATATCGGTAACCTGTCCTCGAGGTTACGAGAAATTATTGATGCATATACTTGATGGCAGAATATTTATTCTAGCTCGTAGCTAGATTGTTCATTGTTGTTCGATTGCATTGTTACTTTGAACCAAATCATGGGTTGCTTGCGAGTACATTCAAAGTACTCATTGGCTTGCCACTGGTTATTTAATTGGCCAGGCATGGAGGAACATGAATATGAAGAAGAGTTCTTTGGAGACGAACATGCGAACTAGGACGCTATCCCAGTCAGAATGCCTGTAGGGTTAAGGCAGATGGCATGGGTTCTACTTATCATCGAAGACTTTCGCTACTTGAGTTATTTGCTATTCAGCCCGTGAGGCTTTATCTATGTAAGACTTGGCCATAATGGCCTTGATTTGTGTAAGACGATATGTATGGATGTAAGACTCTTGTTATTCAGCTTCTGTGTGTTCAGTGAGCATTGATCTCTGGGATCACTGTACACGTGCATTCGGTGATCTCGACTCTTAAGTCGGGGTCCCCACAGAGTCAGAGTTAGTAAAATCTTTTAACCCGAATAGAAGAGAGATCAGAGTCCCAGAGTAAAGACAAGGAATAAAAGATCCTAATACCACCCAATGGCGACGTGGCCCTGTAGGCCACACAACCATGTTAGTAAAGTTTTGCAATAACTAGACTCAACTTCGGCCAAGGAGTTGGAAAGGGGGGTTCCTACAGGCAGTCGGCTCTGATACCAACTTGTGACGCCCCCAATTTGTCCGTACACTAATCATGCACGCAAATGTGTACGACCAAGATCAGGGACTCACTGGAAGATATCACAACACAACTCTAGACACAAATTAAAATAATACAAGCTTTATATTACAAGCCAGGGGCCTCGAGGGCTCAAATACATAAGCTCGAATACACAAGAGTTAGCGGAAGCAATAATATCTGAGTACAGACATAAGTTAAACAAGTTTGCCTTAAGAAGGCTAGCACAAACTTCAACGATCAAAGAGGCAAGGCCTCCTGCTTGGGACCTCCTAACTACTCCTCGAAGCCGAACTCCACGTAGAAACATCCTCGGGATCCTCTGGGTCCTGGACTCCACCATTTGGTTGCACCAACCGAGAAGAAAGGAGAAAGGGGGAAAAGGGGGAACAAAGCAACCGTGAGTACTCATCCAAAGTACTCGCAAGCAAGGATCTACACTACATATGCAATGGTATCTGTGTAAAGGGATAATATATGTGGGTTAAACTGCAGAATGCCAGAATAAGAGGGGGATAGCTAATCCAATCGAAGACTACGCTTCTGGCCACCTCCATCTTGCAGCAGTAGAAGAGAATATATGGAAGTAACAAGTATCCTCGCATCTCGTAGCCTCCGTCTTGAAGCAGTAGAAGGGAAATAGACGGTAAGTTCACCAAGCAACATCGTATAGCATAATCCTACTCGGCGATCCTCCCGCACATCACCCTGTGAGAGAGCAACCACCGAGTTGTATCTGGCACTGGTAAGGGTGTGTTTTATTAAGTATCCGGTTCTAGTTGTCATGAGGTCGGAATAGAACTCCGGGTCGTCCTTTTACCGAGGGACATGGCTATTCGAATAGATTAACTTCCCTGCAGGGGTGCACCACATAACCCAGCACGCTCGATCCCATTTGTCCGGACACACTTTCCAGGGTCATGCCCGGCCTCGGCAGATCAACACGTCGCAGCCCTACCTATGCACAACAGAGAGGTCAGCACGTCGGTCTAAGTCCTAGGCGCGCAGGGGTCCGGGCCCATCGCCCAACGCACACCTGCACGTTGCGTACGCGGCCGGTGAGCAGATCTAGCAACCTCCATTACTAAGGAATTTACGTTACGCGGTCCAACCCGGCGCGCGCCGCTCAGTTGCTGACGTCAAGAAGGCTTCGGCTGATACCACGACGTCGAGTGCCCATAACTATTCCCACGTAGCTGGTTAGTGCGTATAGGCCAATGGCTAGACTCAGATCAAATATCCAAACTCGTTAAGCGTGTTATTATGAAATAACTGCGGACAACGACCAGGGCCAGGCCACCTCTCCACTGGGTGTCTCAACCTGCCCTGTCGCTCCGCCTCAAAGATCCACTCGGGGGCCGTCAGGAACTCAGGCCCACCACTACCTGGATGGAGCCACCTGTCCTTTCATCCCCCACATCGAATCGCTTGCGGGTACTCAATGAGCCGACCCGACTTTAGACACATCATGTGTCATGTAAAGTGTATGTAGTATATACCCGTGATTACACCCAAGTGATCACGGCCCGATAGAATAGCAGGGCAGACGTACAAGGGTGTAGGACCACTGATGGAATACTAGCATCCTATACTAAGCATTTAGGATAGCAGGTAAAGGTATCAACAATAGTAGCAACAATGACAGGTTATGCAACAGAATAGGAGCTAACGAATCATCAACAGTAGCAAATCTAATGCAAGAATAAGAGAGAAGAGAATGGGCGATATCTGGTGATCAAGGGGGTTGGCTTGCCTGGTTGCTTTGGCAAGAAGGAGCGGTCGTCGTCGACGTAGTCGATCACAGTGGCACGGTCAACAGTCTCGGTCCCGGTGTCTATTGGAGAGAAGTAACGGAGGGGGAACATAATAAATAACAGAGCAATCAAAGCATCACAAAGTGTAACATGGCAAAACGCGGTGCTACGTGTGACCTAACGCGGTACTGAGTGATACTGGCGAGGATGGAAAACATTCGGGAAGGTATTCCCAGTGTTAGGCGTTTTCGGGCAGATGAAACGAAGGTGAAAAGTTGCAGCTTCAGTATGATAGAGATGTGTGGCGGACGAACGGACCGCGTATTCGGATTCGTCTCGTCGTTCTGAGCGATTTTCATATATAAAACATTTTCATCCGAGTTACAAATTATTTTATATTATTTTCTAAAGTTTTAAACATTTTCTAAATTTATTTAATTATTACTAATTCAAAATTAAACTAAAATACTTTTTATACTCAGCAGGAGCTAGTCACAGAGTATGGCAGGTGGAGTCAGGGGGTGCTGAGTCAGCAGTCAACCAGCCAAGGTTGACTAGTCAAAAGGCTAAGTGGAACCCACTTGTCATTGACTGGGACAATCCCAGTCAGCATTTGACTGAGTCAACTGGGTTTAGTAGGACCCAGTAGTCAGTGACACAAGCAGTTAGCAGGATTTTAAACATTTTTCATTAACTAAATTAACTAACGGACCCACCAGTCAGTGACTTACCCTAACTAAACATTATTTAGGTGGGGCCCGAGTTTCAGTGGGTGTGAGAGGTTAATTAGCAGTTTAGTTATCGTTAATGGCTGAGCCACATCGGCGGCTTAACGCCGGTGACCACAGTGCGCCGCGACGACCACGGCTCTCGCTGCTCCGGTGACCAAATGACATGGGGTTTGGTCCAGCGGGTTCAGCGCGACACAGCGCATCGGATGGTAGTCGTGGGTGGAGCCGGGAAGGTCCGAAGTAGCAGTAGCAGCGAGCTAAGTGGTGGTCGGAGTTCGGCCATGCTCGAGATCGGTGCTGGGCGCGAGCACGAGAGGTTAGGGGAGAAGGGAAGAGATGGCGAGGAGCTCACAGGGAGGCCGTGTGCGAGCTCGGGGGCTTCGAGGAAGCTGCTATGGCGGCTGATCGAAGCGAAGACAGTTGGTGGCCGGATGTTGATGAAGGGGGCGATGCAGGCGGGGTAGCGGCGACGCGCTCCAGTGGGCCGCCATAGGTGAAGGAGAGGACGAGGCTCAGGGGGGCACGGTGGCCGCGACTTCTTCGGAGGTGCAGCGGCGGCGCTCTCGGGTGGCTGCTCGGGGAGGAAGAACGGCGCGGGGAGGAGGAGGTCGTCGCCGACAGGCGGCTCATCCGCGGCAGCCTGGTCGCCGGACGGTGCGGGGCTCGAGCGCGGGTCCTTCGGAGCCGCGGGTGGCAGCGTGTAGTGCGTATGCCGTGTGTGTGTGATGACCCACAACCGTAAGGGATCTATTGCAGCGTTTTCGATAAGTAAGAGTGTCGAACCCAACGAGGAGCAGAAGGTATTGATAAGTGATTCTGAGCAAGGAATAACTGCAGGCACTGAAAGGTAACTTTTTAGGGGTTTCCTTGATATAAGCAACAGGAAATTAAAGCGAGCAAAGTAAAAGGCACTGGAGAGTAACAAGTGGCCCAATCCTTTCTGAGCAAAGGAGAGGCCTAGCAACTGAACTTATAAAGGCTAAAGTGTTCTTGAGGACACACGGGAGAGGTAGTCATGTGCTTTCGCCATATTCCGTATCGATACTATGTTTTGTGTTGATAAGTGCTGAGTGGGTGGATCTATGCTAGTACACTCTCTAGACTAAGATGAGTGCACTCTTATGATTAAACACCTTGCAAGCATGCGCAAATACAAGATAGTATTTAAGGCAAAAGCCTAACCATAGCAATACGATCGATGATCCATTGTTCCCTTGTGCAAAAGTGTGCGAACTGGGGTTCAGGTTTCTGTCACTCCGGCAACCCACCGTAAGCATTATTTGTACACAATGTATTCTCCTAGGTCCTTAATAAGGCGAAGTGTTGAGTGTTCGACTCACACAACACCACTAGTAAAATAACAACACAACTTAAGTATCAAACAACGCATATTACTTCAACATCATATGACTACTAACAACAAGACTTTTCCCATGTCCTCAAGAACTAAAGTAACTACTCACAAGACATAAAAGAGATCATGATCAGTGGAGATAAATGGATGATAAACAATCTGGACATAATGATATTTCTCCAACAAAACTCAATAGCATTCACCACAAAGTAGTAAAGAACACCGATAGAGTAGAGAGGATAGATAGTACGGATTACAACACAAGTTGCAATGGTGAGATGAGATTGGATGAAGATGGAGATGGTGCTGATGTTGGGGATGATGTTGATGATGATCTCGATGATGCCCATGACGATGGTGATGACGATGGCGATGATCTCCCCTTCCGAGAGGTGATTTCCCCGGCGGAATCTGCCCGCCAGAGATGCCTTTTTCTTCTCTGTAGGTTTTCCGCCACGGAGCGGCGGCGGAACTCCGTCTAAACTCTCCTTTTTAAGGTTTTTGGATGACGAGGAGTATATAGGCAAAAGGGGGCAGCCGGAAGTGGGCCAGGGGCTCCAGGCGCCCCCCGGCGCTGCCAGGGTGGGGGCCGCGCCAGGTGGCCGCCTGGGCGCCCTGTGGCCCCCCTCTGGTTGCTCTTTTGCGTGCCTTCGTGATCCGTATGGAAAATACCCTCCGTCGATTTTCAGGTAATTTGGATGTATTCTTCTTCAGCAACTCAGCGTCCACTTTTTACCACTGAATCCTGCGTCTGCTGCTTCGGCACCGGAAAGTTGCAAACTGTGTAAAATAGGCCAAAACAACATAAGAACATCATCGTAATGTGAAATATATCAATGAATAAGGATGAATTACGATATAAAATAGTGATGCATTTTGGACGTATCAACACCCCCAAGCTTAGACCTCGCTTGTCCCCAAGCGAATACTGAGCTCGGTAAACCTGTCCACAAGTTTAGAGAGTGAAGTGTCGATAAATAGAATACGGACAAGAAGCATCACAGTTTCTTCACCAAACTCAAATATCCTCAACAGCAATCTTCAACTCATAAGGCCCTTATAAAAGAGTGGTAACACTTATAATCGAAAGTAGGGCTAAGGAAACTCATCAAATCATGGCAAACATGTCCTTTGTTCAAAGAACAACTAATAGCTTTTACTTTTGCTCTTTCTCTTTATGTTTTGATGAGATTAATTGAAGCTTTTGAAAGAATATGTTATTAGGCAAGAAGTGAAAGTGTTAACACAAAGGAAGATGTTTGCTTTAGCTGGGCTTGACAAACAACTTACTTATCAAATGATAATGTCAACAAGGATATGATATGAAAAATCTTAATGCAACTTTATATGAATGAATCCTCGTCAACATCAAATGTCTGCTCTCTTTAAGAATAGAAGGAAGTGGGAATAACTGACTCAACCTAAAACTAAGAGATAGCCCCTGCTCTAGGGAAGTAGGGAAAACTCATGTGCTATCCATAAATCAAATAGAATGAAAACAAGTTTTGAGAGGTGCATGATTCGTCAACGAATGCTAATAGATAACTCAATTACTTCTTGAGCTGGACATGTTTCGAGGAACGGCTCCCGTACGGGGACGATCACATCCCCTTAATCTCCTTTGTTTATCGCTGCCAAAAGTTTTCTGATTTCTCATGAACAAAGCGTGAAGGAGGGTTTGTTTGTTGTATTACCTTTTATGAGCCGGGCGCACTCATGCCAGTTCCTTCTCGTATTAGGGGTTTGCAGATTAGACATGCAATCCCGGGGTAAAACTTGTCCAACTTAAAAAGATCATGAATTAACTATTACTTCCTCATGAGCTAAAACAGGGGCACAAAATAGAAGATTTTGAACATTTAAGGATAACACACAAATTCTATACTTTAGGAGGTGGTAGTGGAATACCACGAATAGGAAGGTATGGTGGACTCATATGGAAGGTATTGGTTTAAGGGTATGGATGCACAAGCAGAATTCCGCTTAGTACAGAGTTTAGGCTAGAAAAGGCTTTGAGAGAACAGACAATTGATGATGACTAAGATGCAAAGCAATATAAAGCATAAACATTAAAATAAACATAATACATCAAGTTGTCTTCCTTGTCAGCATAACACTTCAAGCATAATAACATAAAGGTTTTGGCTATGTCGCTACTTTAAGAAAATCATGCTTGTTGTTATGACCAAAGCTATGTTTGCCAAGATTAAATAAAATTTCAAAGCCATACCTGATATAAGGTCAATACTCCCCATAAGAATCATCATATAAGGTCGATTGCGTGAAGAGAATACCGAGTGCATCAAAGGAACCAATAGACTTCTCATTAATATTCCATCATAGACGACTCCACACTCACGGATACAATCTCTCCACAGAAGGAGTGATAGACCTCAATGCACACACCTATTTCATATAATAACCTTCCTAAACATGATACGACTCTACTTGACTCTAAAAGACAAAAGATAAAGATAAAGATACCGGGCACTCCCCCAAGCTTGGAACAAGCCAAGGGGATGCCATTACCCAAGGAGATTTCACTCCTCATTCTTGTTGGTGTTGATCACATAGTCCTCGGCGAAGCGCTTCCATGGAAGGGGTTCTCCAGTCTCATATGAGAAGTTTGTCTCCTGAATCCTGCATGCAGCACCCATACCCATGCGCATAAACCTTAGTTCATACTCACAGTTCTGGTGATGTAGATCATAAATTTGCCCTTGGAGCTCTTCAATTCTTTCTTCAGATGCGGTGATGCTTTTCCACATCTCCTTCATCTCCTTCAGGAAGTAGGTCTTCAGCTCATTGATGATGTCAAAGTTAGCTTCAACACCACGCTCGATCATCTTCTTGTTCTTGAAGACTTCTTGCTCCACTTCTTCTAGCCTGGCCTGGATACTCCCCTCCTTGATAGGTTCCTTCAAATCTTCTTGATGGAGGACACCGTCCTCCATCCGAACAACCTGAGGGTGCTTCTTCACCTCAACTAGGTAAGGGTTGATGACGCTGACGACGAACTTGTCCTTGGGGGAACTTGGGGAAGCCATGGCACCTAGGTCCAGCCAAAAGATTTCCTGGCAGAAACAAATCGAAAAGAAAACACACGAAATCGCGAGATACGTTGCCGGAACAATCCGGGCAAATATATAGCAAAAATTTATGCACAAAAAGGAAGGTAACAAGCTAAAACGGGGTCGGAGACGGACTCCTGGGTGCCCAGGCGGCCTCCCGGCACGGCCAGGGGGTAGGCCGCGCCAGGGGGGCGCCTGGGCCCCCTGGAGCTTGTCTCCGGATCCACTTAGGCTTAGAATTTTCCTAATTTTGCAAAAACTCATAATATGGAACTTTTATGGAGGTTCGCGATGTTTCCTTACCGTAATACATACCTTTTCTTATTCTGCTTCTGCTGGTGTCTGAAACAGGGCTGCAACATGTTCTTCGTGAGTTGTTGTGTATATCGTATTCACATCAACATTGACAGGGTCTCCTGCTATGTAATGCTTAAGTCTTTGCCCAGTCACAACTTGAGGTTTGGTGCCTTCAAAATTGTTAATCTTGATTGCACCAGACCGATAGACTTCTTCAATATGAAATGGCCCTTCCCACCTAGAAAGTAGTTTGCCTGGAGAAAACCTGAAACTGGATCTAAACAACAAAACTTTATCACCAACATTAAATTCACGTTTCAGAATCCTCCTATCATGCCACTTCTTTACTTTTTCCTTGAACATTTTAGCGCTCTCGTAAGCTCCACTTCTCCACTCATCTAGAGAATTCAAGTTCATGAGACGCTTCTCACCAGCTAACTTTGGGTCAGCATTAAGCTCTATAACAGCCCAGAAAGCTTTGTGCTCTAATTCTAATGGCAAATGGCAAGCCTTACCATAAACCATCTTATAGGGGGACATGCCCATGGGGTTTTTGTAAGTAGTTCTATACACCCACAAAGCATCTCCTAACTTATTTGACCAGTCCTTTCTATTTATATTAACTGTCTTCTGTAAGATCAACTTGATCTCTCTATTGGTGAGCTCAACTTGCCCACTAGTTTGAGGATGATACGGTGAAGCAATTCTATGATTAACATCGTACTTGGCTAAAGCTTTTCTAAAAGATCCATGCGTGAAGTGTGATCCTCCATCAGTCATGAGATACCTAGGTACACCAAACCTAGGGAAAATCACATCTTTGAGCATTTTCAAAGATGTCTTGTGATCAGCACTTTCAGTGGGGATCGCTTTAACCCACTTGGTCACATAATCAACAGCTACTAAAATGTGAGTGTACTTGTGCGAAGAAGGAAAAGGACCCATAAAATCAAAACCCCAGCAATCAAAAGGTTCAATCACTAACGAGTAATTCATAGGCATCTCATTCCTTCTACTAATGTTACCAACTCTCTGACATTTATCACAAGCTAAAACATAATTTCTAGCATCCTTAAAGAGAGTAGGCCAATAAAAACCTGATTGAAGAACCTTATGTGCGGTCCTCTCACCGGCATGATGTCCTCCATAGGGACTATCATGACACTGTCTGAGAATGTCCTTCTGCTCATGTTCCGGTATGCATCTTCTCACGATCCCATCTGGACCTTCTTTGAAAAGATGTGGGTCATCCCAAAAGTAGTGCCTCAAATCATGAAAGAATTTCTTCCTTTGCTGAAATGTTAAACCTGGAGGCAAATACTTCGCAACGATAAAATTAGCATAATCTGCAAACCAAGGATCGGAAAGAGATTGTACTTTTACAATGGCAAGTTGCTCGTCTGGAAAACTGTCGTTGACTGGGATGGGATCATGCGGTATATCTGTTGGGGAACGTAGTATTTTAAAATTTTCCTACGATCACGCAAGATCTATCTACCAGATGCATAGCAACGAGAGGGAAGAGTGTGTCTACGTACCCTCGTAGACCGGAAGCGGAAGCGTCAAGTGACGCGGTTGATGTAGTCGAACTTCTTCGCGATTCAACCGATCAAGCACCGAACGTACGACACCTCCGTGTTCAGCACATGTTCAGCTTGATGACGTCCCACGAGCTCTTGATCCAGTTGAGCTTCACGGGAGAGTTTCGTCAGCACGACGGCGTGGTGACGGATATGATGTATTTACCGGCGCAGGGCTTCGCTTAAGCACTGCAACGGTATGACCGAGGTGTGTTTCTGTGGAGGGGGGCACCGCACACTGCTGGAACAATTCAACTTGTGTGTCTTTGGGTGCCCCCCTACCCCCGTATATAAAGGAGCAAGAGGGGAGGGCCGGCCGGCCTCCTATGGTGCGGCTAGGGCAATCCTACTAGGAATAGGATTGCAATCCTATTCCTAGTAGGAGTCCACCAAGAAGGAAGAGAGGGAAAGGAAAAGAGGGAGAGGTGGCGCCCCCCCAATCCTAGTCCAACTAGGATCCCTAGGTGGGGTGCCGGCCAACCTCTATGGGCTGCCTCTCTCCTTTCCTCAAGGCCCACTATGGACCATCCCCCCTCGTAGGGGGTTCCGGTAACCCCCTCCGGCAATCCAGTTAAATTCGAAACTTTTCCGGAACACTTCCGGTGTCCGAATATAGTCGTCCAATATACCAATCTTTATGTCTCGGACATTCCGAGACTCCTCGTCATGTCCGTGATCTCATCCGGGACTCCGAACTACCTTCGGTACATCAAAACTCATAAACTCATAATACCGATCGTCATCAAACGTTAAGCGTGCGGACCCTACGGGTTCGAGAACTATGTAGACATGACCGAGACTCATCTCTGGTCAATAACCAATAGAGGAACCTGGATGTTCATATTGTCTCCTACATATTCTACGAAGATCTTTATCGGTCAAACCGCATAACAACATACGTTTGTTCCTTTTGTCATCGGTATGTTACTTGCCCGAGATTCGATCGTCGGTATCTCCATACCTAGTTCAATCTCGTTACTGGCAAGTCTCTTTACTCGTTCCGTAACACATCATCTCGTGACTAACTCATTAGTCTTTTGCTTGCAAGGCTTATTGTGATGTGTGTTACCGAGAGGGCCCAGAGATACCTCTCCGACACTCGGAGTGACAAATCCTAATCTTGATCTATGCCAACACCACGAATACTTTCGGAGACACCTGTAGAGCATCTTTATGATCACCCAGTTACGTTGTGACGTTTGATAGCACACAAGGTGTTCCTACGGTATTCGGGAGTTGCATAATCTCATAGTCATAGGAACATGTATAAGTCATGAAGAAAGCAATAGCAGTAAAACTAAACGATCATAGTGCTATGCTAACGAATGAGTCTAGTCCATCACATCATTCTCCTAATGATGTGATCCCGTTGATCAAATGACAACTCATGTCTATGGTTAGGAAACATAACCATCTTTGATCAATGAGCTAGTCTAGTAGAGGCATACTAGGGACACTCTGTTTTGTCTATGTATTCACACATGTACTAAGTTTCCGGTTAATACAATTCTAGCATGAATAATAAACATTTATCATGATATAAGGAAATATAAATAAAAACTTTATTATTGCCTCTAGGGCATATTTCCTTCAGTCTCCCACTTGCACTAGAGTCAATAATCTAGCTCACATCGCCATGTGATTTAATACCGATAGTTTACATCGTTATGTGAATAACACCCATAGTTCACATCGCCATGTGACCAACACCCAAAGGGTTTACTAGAGTCAATAATCTAGTTCACATCGCTATGTGATTAATACCCAAGAGTAATAAGGTGTGATCATGTTTTGCTTGTGAGAGAAGTTTAGTCAACGGGTCTGTCACATTCAGATCCGTATGTATTTCGCAAATTTCTATGTCTACAATGCTCTGCATGGAGCTACTCTAGCTAATTGCTCCCACTTTCAATACGCATCCAGATTGATACTTAGAGTCATCTGGATTTAGTGTCAAAGCTTGCATCGGCGTAACCCTTTACGACGAACTCTTTATCACCTCCATAATCGAGAAACATTTCCTTAGTCATCTAGTTACTAAGGATAATTTTGACCGCTGTACAGTGATCTACTCCTGGATCACTATTGTACCCCCTTGACAAACTCATGGCAAGGTACACAACATGTTTGGTACACAGCATGGCATACATTATAGAACCTATGGCTGAGGCATAGGGAATGACTTTCATTCTCTCTATATTTTTCTGCCGTGGTCTGGCTTTGAGTCTTACTCAACTTCACACCTTACAAGTCAGGCAAGAACTCCGTCTTTGACTGATCCATAATCTTATCTAGGTATGTACTCATCGAAAGTCTTATCAAGCGTCTTGATCTATCTCTATAGATCTTGATGCCCAATATGTAAGCAGCTTCACCAAGGTCTTTCTTTGAAAAAAACTCCTTTCAAACACTCCTTTATGCTTTCCAGAAAATTCTACATCATTTCCGATCGACAATATGTCATTCACATATACTTATCAGAAAGGTTGTAGTGCTCCCACTCACTTCTTGTAAATACAGGCTTCACCGCAAGTCTGTATAAATCTATATGCTTTGATCAACTTATCAAAGCGTATATTCCAACTCCGAGATGCTTGCACCAGTCCATAGATGGACCGCTGGAGCTTGCACATTTTGTTAGCACCTTTAGGATTGACAAAACCTTCTGGTTGCATCATATACAAGTCTTCTTTAATAAATCCATTAAAGAATGCAGTTTTGTTATCCATTTGCCAGATTTCATAAAATGCGGCAATTGCTAACATGATTCGGACAGACTTAAGCATCGCTACAGGTGAGAAAGTATCATCGTAGTCAACTCCTTGAACTTGTCGAAACCCTTTTGCAACAAGTCGAGCTTTGTAAACAGTAACATTACCGTCTGCGTCGGTCTTCCTCTTGAAGATCCATTTATTTTCGATGGCCTGCCGATCATCGGGCAAGTCAACCAAAGTCCACACTTTGTTCTCATACATGGATCCCATCTCAGATTTCATGGCCTCAAGCCATTTTGCGGAATCTGGGATCATCATCGCTTCCTCATAGTTCGTAGGTTCATCATGGTCTAGTAACATGATTTCCAGAACTAGGTTGCCATACCACTCTGGTGCGGAACGTACTCTGGTTGATCTACGATGTTCAGCAGAAACTTGATCCGAAGTTTCATGATCATCATCATTAACTTCCTCACTGATTGGTGTAGGAATCACTGGAACAATTTTATGTGATGTACTACTTTCCAATTCGGGAGAAGGTACAATTACCTCATCAAGTTTCTACTTTCCTCCCACTCACTTCTTTCGAGAGAAACTCCTTCTCTAGAAAGGATCCACTCTTAGCAACAAAGACCTTGCCTTCGGATCCGTGATAGAAGGTGTACCCAACTGTTTCTTTTGGGTATCCTATGAAGATTTACTTCTCCGATTTGGGTTCGAGCTTATCATGTTGAAATTTTTTCACATAAGCATCGCAGTCCCAAACTTAAAGAAATGACAGCTTAGGTTTCTCGTCAAACCACAGTTCATACGGTGTCATTTCCACGGATTTAGATGGTGCCCTATTTAACGTGAATGTAGCTGTCTCTAATGCATAACCCCAAAAGTGATAGTGGTAGATCGGTAAGAGACATCATCGATCGCACCATATCTAATAAAGTACGGTTATGACGTCCGGACACACCATTACACTGTGGTGTTCCAGGTGGCGTGAGTAGTGAAACTATTTCACATTGTTTTTACTGGAGGCCAAACTCGCTAACTCAAATATTTTACCTCTACGATCATATCGTAGAAACTCTTATTTTCTTGTTACGATGATTCTCCACTTCACTCTGAAATTCTTTGAACTTTTCAAAATGTTTCAGACTTGTGCTTCATTAAGAAGATATACCCATATCTGCTCAAATCATCAGTGAAGGTAAGAAAATAACGATACCCGCCGCGAGCTTCAACACTCATTGGTCCACATACATCTGTATGTATGATCTCCAACAAATCTGTTGCTTGCTCCATTGTTCCGGAGAACGGAGTTTTAGTCATCTTGCCCATGAGGCATGGTTCGCAAGCACCAAGTGATTCATAATCAAGTGATTCCAAAAGTCCATCACTATGGAGTTTCTTCATGCGCTTTACACCATTATGACCTAAACGGCAGTGTCACAAATAAGTTGCACTATCATTATTAACCTTGCATCTTTTGGCTTCAATATTATGAATATGTGTATCACCACGATCGAGATCCAACAAACTATTTTCATTGGGTGTATGACCATCGAAGGTTTTATTCATGTAAACAGAATAACAATTATTCTATGACTCCATATTGCAACAAATATGATCAAATCATATTCATGCTCAACGCAAATGCCAAATAACATTTATTTAGGTTTTACACTAATCCCAAAAGTATAGGGAGAGTGCGATGATGATCATATCAATCTTGGAACCACTTCCAACACACATCGTCACTTCACCTTTAACTAGTCTCTGTTCATTCTGCAACTCTTGTTTCGAGTTACTAATTTTAGCAACTGAACTGGTATCAAATACCCAGGGGTTGCTATGAACACTAGTAAAGTACACATCAATAATCTGTATATCAAATATACCTTTGTTCACTTTGCCATCCTTCTTATTCACCAAATACTTGGGGTAGTTCCGCTTCCAGCGACCAGTCCCTTTGCAGTAGAAGCACTTAGTCTCAGGCTTAGCTCCAGACTTGGGCTTCTTCACTTGAGCAGCAACTTGCTTGCCGTTCTTATTGAAGTTACCTTTCTCCCCTTTTGCCTTTTTTCTTCTTGAAACTAGTGATCTTGTCAACCATCAACACTTGATGTTTTTCTTTGATTTCTACCTTCGCCGATTTTAGCATCGCGAAGAGCTCAGGAATTACTTTCGTCATCCCTTGCATATTATAGTTCATCACGAAGTTCTACTAACTTGGTGATAGTGACTAGAGAACTTTGTCAATTACTATCTTATCTGGAAGATAAACTCCCACTTGATTCAAGCAATTGTAGTACCCGGACAATCTGAGTACATGCTCACTGGTTGAGCTATTCTCCTCCATCTTGTAGGCAAAGTACTGTCAGAGGTCTCATACCTCTCGACACGGGCATGAGTATGAAATACTAATTTCAACTCTTGGAACATCTTATATGCTCCGTGGCGTTCAAAACGTTTTTGAAGTCCCAGTTCTAAGCCGTAAAGCATGGTGCACTAAACTATCAAGTAGTCATCATATCGAGCTTTTGTCAAAACGTTCATAACGTCTACATCTGCTCCTGCAATAGGTCTGTCACCTAGCGGTGCATCAAGGACATAATTCTTCTGTGGAGCAATGAGGATAATCCTCAGATCACGAAACAATTCCGCATCATTGCTACTAACATCTTTCAACTTGGTTTTCTCTAGGAACATATGAAAAATAAACGGGGAGCAACATCGCGAGCTATTGATCTACAACATAGATATGCTAATACTACCAGGACTAACTTCATGATAAATTAAAGTTCAATTTAATCCTATTACTTAAGAACTCCCACTTAGATAGACATCCCTCCGGTCATCTAAATGATCACGTGATCCAAATCAACTAAACCATGTCCGATCATCACGTGAGATGGAGTAGTTTCAATGGTGAACATCTTATGTTGATCATATCTACTATATGATTCACGCTCGACCTTTCGGTCTCCATTGTTCCAAGGCCATATCTGCATATGCTAGGCTCGTCAAGTTTAACCCGAGTATTCTGCGTGTGCAAAACTGGCTTACACCCGTTGTATTTGAACGTAGAGCTTATCACACCCGATCATCACGTGGTGTCTCGGCATGACGAACTTTCGCAACGGTGCATACTCAGGGAGAACACTTATACCTTGAAATTTAGTAAGGGATCAACTTATAATGCTACCGTCGTTCTAAGAAAAATAAGAAGCATAATAAGATAAACATCACATGCAATCAAAATATGTGACATGATATGGCCATCATCATCTTGTGCTTTTGATCTCCATCTCCAAAGCACCGTCATGATCACCTTTGTCATCGGCGCGACACCTTGATCTCCATTGTAGCATCGTTGTCGTCTCGCCAACTATTGCTTCTACGACTATCGCTACCGCTTAGTGATAAAGTAAAGCAATTACATGGCGATTGCATTTCATACAATAAAGCGACAACCATATGGCTCCTGCCAGTTGCCGATAACATTACAAAACATGATCATCTCATACAAAACCGTATAACTCATCATGTCTTGACCATATCACATCACAACATGCCCTGCAAAAACAAGTTAGACGTCCTCTACTTTGTTGTTGCAAGTTTTACGTGGCTGCTACGGGCTTAGCAAGAACCGTTCTTACCTACGCATACAAAACCACAACGATGTTTCGTCAAGTATGTGCTGTTTTAACCTTCACAAGGACCGGGCGTAGCCACACTTGATTCAGCTAAAGTGAGAGAGACAGACACCCGCCAGTCACCTTTAAGCAACGAGTGCTCATAACGGTGAAACACGTCTTGCGTAAGCGTACGCGTAATGTCGGTCCGGGCCGCTTCATCTCACAATACCGCCGAAGCAAAATATGACATTCTGGTAAGCAGTATGACTAGTATCGCCCACAACTCATTGTGTTCTACTCGTGCATATCATCTACGCATAGACCTGGCTCATGATGCCACTGTTGGGGAACGTAGTATTTTAAAATTTTCCTACGATCACGCAAGATCTATCTACCAGATGCATAGCAACGAGAGGGAAGAGTGTGTCTACGTACCCTCGTAGACCGGAAGCGGAAGCGTCAAGTGACGCGGTTGATGTAGTCGAACTTCTTCGCGATTCAACCGATCAAGCACCGAACGTACGGCACCTCCGTGTTCAGCACACGTTCAGCTTGATGACGTCCCACGAGCTCTTGATCCAGTTGAGCTTCACGGGAGAGTTTTGTCAGCACGACGGCGTGGTGACGGATATGATGTATTTACCGGCGCAGGGCTTCGCTTAAGCACTGCAACGGTATGACCGAGGTGTGTTTCTGTGGAGGGGGGCACCGCACACGGCTGGAACAATTCAACTTGTGTGTCTTTGGGTGCCCCCTGCCCCCGTATATAAAGGAGCAAGAGGGGAGGGCCGGCCGGCCTCCTATGGTGCGGCTAGGGCAATCCTACTAGGAATAGGATTGCAATCCTATTCCTAGTAGGAGTCCACCAAGAAGGAAGAGAGGGAAAGGAAAAGAGGGAGAGGTGGCGCCCCCCCCCCCAATCCTAGTCCAACTAGGATCCCTAGGTGGGGCGCCGACCAACCTCTATGGGCTGCCTCTCTCCTTTCCTCAAGGCCCACTATGGACCATCCCCCCTCGTAGGGGGTTCCGGTAACCCCCTCCGACAATCCAGTTAAATTCGAAACTTTTCCGGAACACTTCCGGTGTCCGAATATAGTCGTCCAATATACCAATATTTATGTCTCGGACATTCCGAGACTCCTCGTCATGTCCGTGATCTCATCCGGGACTCCGAACTACCTTCGGTACATCAAAAATCTTAAACTCATAATACCGATCGTCATCAAACGTTAAGCGTGCGGACCCTACGGGTTCGAGAACTATGTAGACATGACCGAGACTCATCTCCGGTCAATAACCAATAGCGGACCCTGGATGTTCATATTGGCTCCTACATATTCTACGAAGATCTTTATCGGTCAAACTGCATAACAACATACGTTTGTTCCTTTTGTCATCGGTATGTTACTTGCCCGAGATTCGATCGTCGGTATCTCCATACCTTGTTCAATCTCGTTACTGGCAAGTCTCTTTACTCGTTCCGTAACACATCATATCGTGACTAACTCATTAGTCTTTTGCTTGCAAGGCTTATTGTGATGTGTGTTACCGAGAGGGCCCAGAGATACCTCTCCGACACTCGGAGTGACAAATCCTAATCTTGATCTATGCCAACACCACGAATACTTTCGGAGACACATGTAGAGCATCTTTATGATCACCCAGTTACGTTGTGACGTTTGATAGCACACAAGGTGTTCCTACGGTATTCGGGAGTTGCATAATCTCATAGTCATAGGAACATGTATAAGTCATGAAGAAAGCAATAGCAGTAAATGTTGGGGAACGTAGTATTTTAAAATTTTCCTACGATCACGCAAGATCTATATACCAGATGCATAGCAACGAGAGGGAAGAGTGTGTCTACGTACCCTCGTAGACCGGAAGCGGAAGCGTCAAGTGACGCGGTTGATGTTGTCGAACTTCTTCGCGATCCAACCGATCAAGCACCGAACGTACGGCACCTCCGCGTTCAGCACACGTTCAGCTTGATGACGTCCCACGAGCTCTTGATCCAGTTGAGCCTCATGGGAGAGTTTCGTCAGCACGACTGCGTGGTGACGGATATGATGTATTCACCGGCGCAGGGCTTCGCCTAAGCACTGCAACGGTATGACCGAGGTGTGTTTCTGTGGAGGGGGGCACCGCACACGGCTAAAACAATTCAACTTGTGTGTCTTTGGGTGCCCTCCTGCCCCCGTATATAAAGGAGCAAGGGGGGAGGCGGGGCGGCCCTTGTTTGGTGCGGCTAGAGGTGCAATCCTACTAGGAATAGGATTGCAATCCTATTCCTAGTAGGAATCACCAAAGAAGGAAAGAGGGAAAGGAAAAGAGGGAGAGGTGGCGCCCCCCAATCCTAGTCCAACTAGGAACTCTAGGTGGGGCGCCGGCGAGCCCTATGGGCTGCCTCTCTCTTTCCCTTAAGGCCCACTATGGACCACCCCCCTTCGTAGGGGGTTCCAGTAACCCCCTCCGGCAATCCCGTTAAATCCGAAACTTTTCCGGAACACTTCCGGTGTCCGAATATAGTCGTCCAATATATCAATCTTTATGTCTCGAACATTCCGAGACTCCTCGTCATGTCCGTGATCTCATCCGGGACTCCGAACTACCTTCGGTACATCAAAACTCATAAACTCATAATACCGATCGTCATCAAACGTTAAGCGTGCGGACCCTACGGGTTCGAGAACTATGTAGACATGACCGAGACTCATCTCTGGTCAATAACCAATAGCGGAACCTGGATGTTCATATTGGCTCCTACATATTCTACGAAGATCTTTTATCGGTCAAAACCGCATAACAACATACGTTGTTCCTTTTGTCATCGGTATGTTACTTGCCCGAGATTCGATCGTCGGTATCTCCATACCTAGTTCAATCTCGTTTCCGGCAAGTCTCTTTACTCGTTCCGTAACACATCATCTCGTGACTAACTCATTAGTCTTTTGCTTGCAAGGCTTATTGTGATGTGTGTTACCGAGAGGGCCCAGAGATACCTCTCCGACACTCGGAGTGACAAATCCTAATCTTGATCTATGCCAACACCACGAATACTTTCGGAGACACCTGTAGAGCATCTTTATGATCACCCAGTTATGTTGTGACGTTTGATAGCACACAAGGTGTTCCTACGGTATTCGGGAGTTGCATAATCTCATAGTCATAGGAACATGTATAAGTCATGAAGAAAGCAATAGCAGTAAAACTAAACGATCATAGTGCTATGCTAACGGATGGGTCTTGTCCATCACATCATTCTCCTAATGATGTGATCCCGTTGATCAAATAACAACTCATGTCTATGGCTAGGAAACATAACCATCTTTGATCAATGAGCTAGTCTAGTAGAGGCATACTAGGGACATACTGTTTTGTCTATGTATCCACACATGTACTAAGTTTCCGGTTAATACAATTCTAGCATGAATAAAAGACATTTATCATGATATAAGGAAATACAAATAACATCTTTATTATTGCCTCTAGGGCATATTTCCTTCAGTCTCCCACTTGAACTAGAGTCAATAATCTAGCTCACATCGCCATGTGATTTAATACCGATAGTTCACATCGTTATGTGAATAACATCCATAGTTCACATCGCCATGTGACCAATACTCAAAAAGGGTTTACTAGAGTCAATAATCTAGTTCACATCGCTATGTGATTAATACCCAAGAGTAATAAGGTGTTATCATGTTTTGCTTGTGAGAGAAGTTTAGTCAACGGGTCTGTCACATTCAGATCCGTATGTATTTTGCAAATTTCTATGTCTACAATGCTCTGCATAGAGCTACTCTAGCTAATTGCTCCCACTTTCAATACGCATCCAGATTGATACTTAGAGTCATCTGGATTTAGTGTCAAAGCTTGCATCGGCGTAACCCTTTACGACGAACTCTTTATCACCTCCATAACCGAGAAACATTTCCTTAGTCATCCAGTTACTAAGGATAATTTTGACCGCTGTACAGTGATCTACTCCTGGATCACTATTGTACCCCCTTGACAAACTCATGGCAAGGTACACAACATGTTTGGTACATAGCATGTCATACTTTATAGAACCTATGGCTGAGGCATAGGGAATGACTTTCATTCTCTCTATATTTTTCTGCCGTGGTCTGGCTTTGAGTCTTACTCAACTTCACACCTTACAAGTCAGGCAAGAACTCCTTCTTTGACTGATCCATTTTGAACTACTTCAAAATCTTATCAAGGTATGTACTCATCGAAAGTCTTATCAAGCGTCTTGATCTATCTCTATAGATCTTGATGCCCAATATGTAAGCAGCTTCACCAAGGTCTTTCTTTGAAAAACTCCTTTCAAACACTCCTTTATGCTTTCCAGAAAATTCTACATCATTTCCGATCGACAATATGTCATTCACATATACTTATCAGAAAGGTTGTAGTGCTCCCACTCACTTCTTGTAAATACAGGCTTCACCGCAAGTCTGTATAAATCTATATGCTTTGATCAACTTATCAAAGCGTATATTCCAACTCCGAGATGCTTGCACCAGTCCATAGATGGATCGCTGGAGCTTGCACATTTTGTTAGCATCTTTAGGATTGACAAAACCTTCTGGTTGCATCATATACAAGTCTTTCTTTAATAAATCCATTAAAGAAAGCAGTTTTGTTATCCATTTGCCAGATTTCATAAAATGCGGCAATTACTAACATGATTCAGACAGACTTAAGCATCGCTACGGGTGAGAAAGTATTATCGTAGTCAACTCCTTGAACTTGTCGAAACCCTTTCGCAACAAGTCGAGCTTTGTAAACAATAACATTACCGTTTGCGTCGGTCTTCCTCTTGAAGATCCATTTATTTTTGATGGCTTGCCGATCATCGGGCAAGTCAACCAAAGTCCATACTTTGTTCTAATACATGGATCCCATCTCAGATTTCATGGTCTCAAGCCATTTTGCGGAATCTGGGCTCATCATCTCTTCCTCATAGTTCGTAGGTTCATCATGGTCTAGTAACATGACTTCCAAAACTGGGTTGCCGTACCACTTTGGTGCGGAACGAACTCTGGTTGATCTACGAAGTTCAGCAGAAACTTGATCTGAAGTTTCATGATCATCATCATTAGCTTCCTCACTAATTGTTGTAGGAATCACTGGAACGAGTTTCTGTGATGTACTACCTTCCAATTCGGGAGAAGGTACAATTACCTCATCAAGTCCTACTTTCCTCCCACTCACTTCTTTCGAGAGAAAACTCCTTCTCTAGAAAGGATCCACTCTTAGCAACAAAAGACCTTGCCTTAGGATCTGTGATAGAAGGTGTACCCAACAGTTTCTTTTTGGTATCCTATGAAGACACATTTCTCCGACTTGGGTTCGAGCTTATCAGGTTGAAGTTTTTTCACATAAGCATCGCAGCCCCAAATTTTAAGAAACGACAACTTTGGTTTCTTGCCAAACCATAGTTCATAAGGTGTCGTATCAACGGATTTAGATGGTGCCCTATTTAACGTGAATGCAGCTGTCTCTAATGCATGACCCAAAGCGATAGTGGTAAATCGGTAAGAGACATCATAGATCGCACCATATCCAATAAAGTACGGTTACGACGTTCGGATACACCATTATGCTGTGGTGTTCCGGGTGGCGTGAGCTGTGAAACTATTCCACATTGTTTCAAATGAAGACCAAACTCGTAACTCAAATATTCTCCTCCACGATCAGATCGTAGAAACTTTATTTTCTTGTTACGATGATTCTCTACTTCACTCTGAAATTCTTTGAATTTTTCAAATGTTTCAGACTTGTGCTTCATTAAGTAGATATACCTATATCTGCTCAAATCATCAGTGAAGGTCAGAAAATAACGATACCCGCCGCGAGCTTCAACACTCATTGGTCCGCATACATCAGTATGTATGATTTCCAACAAATATGTTGCTCGCTCCATAGTTCCGGAGAACGGAGTTTTAGTCATCTTGCCCATGAGGCATGGTTCGCAAGCACCAAGTGATTCATAATCAAGTGATTCCAAAAGTCCATCATTATGGAGTTTCTTCATGCGCTTTACACCAATATGACCTAAACGGCAGTGCCACAAATAAGTTGTACTATCATTATTAACCTTGCATCTTTTGGCTTCAATATTATGAATATGTGTATCACACGATCGAGATCCAACAAACCATTTTCATTGGGTGTATGACCATAAAAGGTTTTATTCATGTAAACAGAACAACAATTATTCTCTAACTTACATGAATAACCGTATTGCAATAAACATGATCAAATCATATTCATGCTCAACACAAACACCAAATAACACTTATTTAGGTTCAACACTAATCCCGAAAGTATAGGGAGTGTGCGATGATGATCATATCAATCTTGGAACTGCTTCCAATACACATCGTCACTTCATCCTTTAACTAGTTTCTGTTCATTATGCAACTCCCATTTCGAGTTACTACTCTTTAGCAACTGAACCAGTATCAAATACCGAGGGGTTGCTATGAACACTATTAAAATACACATCAATAATCTGTATATCAAATATACCTTTGTTCACTTTGCCATCCTTCTTATCCGCCAAGTATCTAGGGCAGTTCCACTTCCGGTGACCATTTCCTTTGCAGTAGAAGCACTTAGTTTCAGGCTTGAGTTTAGTTTTGGGTTTCTTCATGGGAGTGACAACTTGCTTGTCATTCTTCTTGAAGTTCCCCTTCTATCCCTTTGCCCTTTACTTGAAACAAGTGGTCTGGTTAACCATCAACACTTGATGCTCTTTCTTGATTTATACCTTCGCCGATTTCAGCATCGTGAAGAGCTCGGGAATTACTTTCGTCATCCCTTGCATATTATAGTTCATCACGAAGTTCTATTAACTTGGTGATAGTGTCTAGAGAACTTTGTCAATTACTATCTTATCTGGAAGATTAACTCCCACTTGATTTAAGCAATTGTACTACCCAGACAATCTGAGCACATGCTCACTGGTTGAGCTATTCTCCTCCATCTTGTAGGCAAAGTACTGTCAGAGGTCTTATACCTCTCGACACGGGCATGAGTATGAAATACTAATTTCAACTCTTGGAACATCTCATATGCTCCGTGGCGTTTCAAAAATGTTTTTGAAGTCCCGGTTATAAGCCATAAAGCATGGTGCACTAAACTATCAAGTAGTCATCATATCGAGCTTTTGTCAAAAATGTTCATAACATCTACATCTGCTCCTGCAATAGGTCTGTCACCTAGCGGTGCATCAAGGACATAATTCTTCTGTGCAGCAATGAGGATAACCCTCAGATCACGAAACAATTCCGCATCATTGCTACTAACATCTTTCAACTTGGTTGTCTCTAGGAACATATAAAAAATAAACGTGGAGCAACATCACGAGCTATTGATCTACAACATAGATATGCTAATACTACCAGGACTAAGTTCAAGATAAATTAAAGTTCAATTAATCATATTACTTAAGAACTCCCACTTAGATAGACATCCCTCCGGTCATCTAAATGATCACGTGATCCAAATCAACTAAACCATGTCCGATCATCACGTGAGATGGAGTAGTTTCAATGGTGAACATCTTATGTTGATCATATCTACTATATGATTCACGCTCGACCTTTCGGTCTCCAGTGTTCCGAGGCCATATCTGCATATGCTAGGCTCGTCAAGTTTAACCCGAGTATTCTGCGTGTGCAAAACTGGCTTACACCCGTTGTATTTGAACGTAGAGCTTATCACACCCGATCATCACGTGGTGTCTCGGCACGACGAACTTTCGCAACGGTGCATACTCAGGGAGAACACTTATACCTTGAAATTTAGTAAGAGATCATCTTATAATGCTACCGTCGTTCTAAGCAAAATAAGAAGCATAATAAGATAAACATCACATGCAATCAAAATATGTGACATGATATGGCCATCATCATCTTGTGCTTTTGATCTCCATCTCCAAAGCACCTTCATGATCACCTTCGTCACCAGCGCGACACCTTGATCTCCATCGTAGCATCGTTGTCGTCTCGCCAACTATTGCTTCTACGACTATCGCTACCGCTTAGTGATAAAGTAAAGCAATTACATGGCGATTGCATTTCATACAATAAAGCGACAACCATATGGCTCCTGCCAGTTGCCGATAACATTACAAAACATGATCATCTCATACAAAACCGTATAACTCATCATGTCTTGACCATATCACATCACAACATGCCCTGCAAAAACAAGTTAGACGTCCTCTACTTTGTTGTTGCAAGTTTTACGTGGCTGCTACGGGCTTAGCAAGAACCGTTCTTACCTACGCATACAAAACCACACCGATGTTTCGTCAAGTATGTGTTGTTTTAACCTTCACAAGGACCGGGCGTAGCCACACTTGATTCAGCTAAAGTGAGAGAGACAGACACCCGCCAGTCACCTTTAAGCAACGAGTGCTCGTAACGGTGAAACCAGTCTCGCGTAAGCGTACGCGTAATGTCGGTCCGGGCCGCTTCATCTCACAATACCGCCGAAGCAAAGTATGACATGCTGGTAAGCAGTATGACTAGTATCGCCCACAACTCATTGTGTTCTACTCGTGCATATCATCTACGCATAGACCTGGCTCTGATACCACTGTTGGGGAACGTAGTATTTTAAAATTTTCCTACGATCACGCAAGATCTATATACAAGATGCATAGCAACGAGAGGGAAGAGTGTGTCTACGTACCCTCGTAGACCGGAAGCGGAAGCGTCAAGTGACGCGGTTGATGTTGTCGAACTTCTTCGCGATCCAACCGATCAAGCACCGAACGTACGGCACCTCCGCGTTCAGCACATGTTCAGCTTGATGACGTCCCACGAGCTCTTGATCCAGTTGAGCCTCACGGGAGAGTTTCGTCAGCACGACTGCGTGGTGACGGATATGATGTATTCACCGGCGCAGGGCTTCGCCTAAGCACTGCAACGGTATGACCGAGGTGTGTTTCTGTGGAGGGGGGCACCGCACACGGCTAAAACAATTCAACTTGTGTGTCTTTGGGTGCCCCCCTGCCCCCGTATATAAAGCAGCAAGGGGGGAGGCCGGGCGGCCCTTGTTTGGTGCGGCTAGAGGTGCAATCCTACTAGGAATAGGATTGCAATCCTATTCCTAGTAGGAATCACCAAAGAAGGAAAGAGGGAAAGGAAAAGAGGGAGAGGTGGCGCCCCCCAATCCTAGTCCAACTAGGAACTCTAGGTGGGGCGCCGGCCAGCCCTATGGGCTGCCTCTCTCTTTCCCTTAAGGCCCACTATGGACCATCCCCCTTCGTAGGGGGTTCGAGTAACCCCCTCCGGCAATCCCGTTAAATCCGAAACTTTTCCGGAACACTTCCGGTGTCCGAATATAGTCGTCCAATATATCAATCTTTATGTCTCGAACATTCCGAGACTCCTCGTCATGTCCGTGATCTCATCGAGGACTCCGAACTACCTTCGGTACATCAAAACTCATAAACTCATAATACCGATCGTCATCAAACGTTAAGCGTGCGGACCCTACGGGTTCGAGAACTATGTAGACATGACCGAGACTCATCTCTGGTCAATAACCAATAGCGGAACCTGGATGCTCATATTGGCTCCTACATATTCTACGAAGATCTTTTATCGGTCAAAACCGCATAACAACATACGTTGTTCCTTTTGTCATCGGTATGTTACTTGCCCGAGATTCGATCGTCGGTATCTCCATACCTAGTTCAATCTCGTTACCGGCAAGTCTCTTTACTCGTTCCGTAACACATCATCTCGTGACTAACTCATTAGTCTTTTGCTTGCAAGGCTTATTGTGATGTGTGTTACCGAGAGGGCCCAGAGATACCTCTCCGACACTCGGAGTGACAAATCCTAATCTTGATCTATGCCAACACCACGAATACTTTCGGAGACACCTGTAGAGCATCTTTATGATCACCCAGTTACGTTGTGACATTTGATAGCACACAAGGTGTTCCTACGGTATTCGGGAGTTGCATAATCTCATAGTCATAGGAACATGTATAAGTCATGAAGAAAGCAATAGCAGTTAAACTAAACGATCATAGTGCTATGCTAACGGATGGGTCTTGTCCATCACATCATTCTCCTAATGACGTGATCCCGTTGATCAAATGACAACTCATGTCTATGGCTAGGAAACATAACCATCTTTGATCAATGAGCTAGTCTAGTAGAGGCATACTAGGGACATACTGTTTTGTCTATGTATCCACACATGTACTAAGTTTCCGGTTAATACAATTCTAGCATGAATAAAAGACATTTATCATGATATAAGGAAATACAAATAACATCTTTATTATTGCCTCTAGGGCATATTTCCTTCAGTCTCCCACTTTAACTAGAGTCAATAATCTAGATTACAAAGTGATGATCCTCACACCCATGGAGTCTTGGTGCTGATCATGTTTTGCCCGTGGAAGAGGCTTAGTCAACGGGTCTGCAACATTCAGATCCGTATGTATTTTGCAAATCTCTATGTCTCCCTCCTTGACTAGATCGCGGATGGAATTGAAGCGTCTTTTGATGTGCTTTGTTCTCTTGTGAAACCTGGATTCCTTCGCCAAGGCTATGGCTCCAGTGTTGTCACAAAAGATTTTCATTGGGCCCGATGCACTAGGTACTACACCTAGATCGGATATGAACTCCTTCATCCAGACTCCTTCATTTGCTGCTTCCGAAGCAGCTATGTATTCCGCTTCACACGTAGATCCCGCCACGACGCTCTGCTTGGAACTGCACCAACTGACAGCTCCACCGTTCAATAAAAATACATATCCGGTTTGTGACTTTGAGTCATCCGGATCAGTGTCAAAGCTAGAATCGACGTAACCGTTTACGACGAGCTCTTTGTCACCTCCATATACGAGAAACATATCCTTTGTTCTTTTCAGATACTTTAGGATGTTTTTGACCGATGTCCAGTGATCCACTCCTGGATTACTTTGGTACCTCCCTGCTAGACTTATAGCAAGGCACACATCAGGTCTGGTACACAGCATTGCATACATGATAGATCCTATGGCTGAGGCATAGGGAATGACTTTCATTTTCTCTCTATCTTCTGCAGTGGTCGTGTTGGGGAACGTAGTATTTTAAAATTTTCCTACGATCACGCAAGATCTATCTACCAGATGCATAGCAACGAGAGGGGAGAGTGTGTCTACGTACCCTCGTAGACCGGGAGCGGAAGCGTCAAGTGACGCGGTTGATGTTGTCGAACTTCTTCGCGATCCAACCGATCAAGCACCGAACGTACGGCACCTCCGCGTTCAGCACACGTTCAGCTTGATGACGTCCCACGAGCTCTTGATCCAGTTGAGCTTCACGGGAGAGTTTCGTCAGCACGACGGCGTGGTGACAGATATGATGTGTTCACCGGCGCAGGGCTTCGCCTAAGCTCCGCGACGGTACGACCGAGGTGTGATTCTGTGGAGGGGGGCACCGCACACGGCTAAAACAATTCAACTTGTGTGTCTTTGGGTGCCCCCCTGCCCCCGTATATAAAGGAGCAAGGGAGGAGGGGCCGGCCAACTCTCCTGGTGCGGCTAGGGAAGGGATTCCTACTAGGAATAGGATTGCAATCCTATTCCTAGTAGGATTCACCGAAAGGAAGAAGGGGGAAAGGAATAGGAGAGGTGGCGCCCCCCCCAATCCTAGTCCAACTAGGATTCCTAGGTGGGGGCGCCGGCCAGCCCTATGGGCTGCCTCTCTCTCACCCTTTAGGCCCACTATGGACCATCCCCTCTCGTAGGGGGTTCCGGTAACCCCCTCCGGCATTCCCGATAAATCCGAAACCTTTCCGGTATACTTCCGGTGTCCGAATATAGCCGTCCAATATATCAATCTTTATGTCTCGGACATTCCGAGACTCCTCGTCATGTCCGTGATCTCATCCGGGACTCCGAACTACCTTCGGTACATCAATACTCAAAAACTCATAATACCGATCGTCATCAAACGTTAAGCGTGCGGACCCTACGGGTTCGAGAACTATGTAGACATGACCGAGACTCATCTCTGGTCAATAACCAATAGCGGAACCTGGATGTTCATATTGGCTCCTACATATTCTACGAAGATCTTTTATCGGTCAGAACCGCATAACAACATACGTTGTTCCTTTTGTCAAACGGTATGTTACTTGCCCGAGATTTGATCGTCGGTATCTTTATACCTAGTTCAATCTCGTTGCCGGCAAGTCTCTTTACTCGTTCCGTAACACATCATCTCGTGACTAACTCATTAGTCTTTTGCTTGCAAGGCTTATTGTGATGTGTGTTACCGAGAGGGCCCAGAGATACCTCTCCGACACTCGGAGTGACAAATCCTAATCTTGATCTATGCCAACACCACGAATACTTTCGGAGACACCTGTAGAGCATCTTTATGATCACCCAGTTACGTTGTGACGTTTGATAGCACAGAAGGTGTTCCTACGGTATTCGGGAGTTGCATAATCTCATAGTCATAGGAACATGTATAAGTCATGAAGAAAGCAATAGCAGTAAAACTAAACGATCATAGTGCTATGCTAACGGATGGGTCTTGTCCATCACATCATTCTCCTAATGATGTGATCCCGTTGATCAAATGACAACTCATGTCTATGGCTAGGAAACATAACCATCTTTGATCAATGAGCTAGTCTAGTAGAGGCATACTAGAGACATACTGTTTTGTCTATGTATCCACACATGTACTAAGTTTCCGGTTAATACAATTCTAGCATGAATAAAAGACATTTATCATGATATAAGGAAATACAAATAACATCTTTATTATTGCCTCTAGGGCATATTTCCTTCAGTAAAACTAAACGATCATAGTGCTATGCTAACGAATGGGTCTAGTCCATCACATCATTCTGCTAATGATGTGATCCCGTTGATCAAATGACAACTCATGTCTATGGTTAGGAAACATAACCATCTTTGATCAATGAGCTAGTCTAGTACAGGCATACTAGGGACACTCTGTTTTGTCTATGTATTCACACATGTACTAAGTTTCCGGTTAATACAATTCTAGCATGAATAATAAACATTTATCATGATATAAGGAAATATAAATAACAACTTTATTATTGCCTCTAGGGCATATTTCCTTCAATATCTTCCATCCTTGAAAGATTGTCCGCCACCGGATTGTCTTCTCCTTTCCTATCAACAATCTGCAAATCAAATTCTTGAAGAAGGAGTACCCATCTAATAAGCCTTGGCTTGGCATCCTTTTTTGTCATAAGGTACTTAATGGCAGCATGGTCAGTATGAATAATAACTTTGGAATCAACAATATACTGCCTAAACTTATCACAAGCAAACACTACAGCTAAGAATTCCTTCTCAGTAGTAGCATAATTCTTTTGAGCACTATCAAGGGTTTTACTGGCATAATGTATAACATTCAATTTCTTATCAACCCTTTGCCCTAAAACAGCTCCAACAACAAAATCACTAGCATCACACATAATCTCAAAAGGTAAATTCCAGTCAGGTGGTTGTACTATAGGAGCGGTTATTAAAGCTTTCTTGAGAACTTCAAAAGCCTCCTTACAATCTTCATCAAATACAAAAGGAACGTCCTTCTGGAGAAGATTAGTGAGGGGTCTCGAAGTCTTAGAAAAGTCTTTAATAAATCTTCTATAGAAACCAGCATGGCCGAGAAAACTGCGAATACCTTTGATGTCCCTTGGATAGGGCATCCTCTCAATTTCTTCGATCTTGACCTTGTCCACCTCAATTCCCCTTTCGGAAATCTTGTGACCAAGAACAATTCCTTTGTTAACCATGAAGTGACACTTCTCCCAATTGAGTACCAGATTTGTCTCCTCACATCTCTGCAAAACTTTATTAAGGTTGTGGAGACAATGGTCAAAGGAAGTTCCATAGACAGAGAAATCGTCCATGAAGACTTCCACAATCTCCTCACAGAAACCATGAAAGATAGCAGACATACACCTTTGAAAAGTAGCAAGGGCATTACATAAACCAAAAGTCATACGCCTGTAAGCATAAGTACCAAAGGGACAAGTAAAAGTGGTCTTCTCTTGATCAACAGTGTTAACATGAATTTGGGAGAAACCAGAATAACCATCGAGGTAACAAAAGTGGGTATTTTTGGATAACCTTTCAAGCATTTGGTCGATGAACGGCAACGGGTAATGATCCTTCCTGGTTGCCTTGTTCAGCTTCCTGTAATCAATACACATTCTATATCCAATAATAATTCTCTGAGGTATTAGTTCATTCTTATCATTAGGAACCACAGTTGTACCTCCTTTCTTAGGGACACAATGTACCGGGCTTACCCACTTACTATCAGCTATAGGGTAGATAATACCTGCGGCTAGAAGCTTGAGAATCTCAGTTCTTACAACATCCATCATCTTCGGATTCAACCGTCGTTGATGATCAACAACTGGTTTAGCATCGGGCTCAAGGTTGATAGTATGTTGACAGATAGATGGACTAATCCCCTTAAGGTCATCAAGGGTATAGCCAATTGCACCTCGGTGTTTACGAAGTACTTCCAATAGTCGCTCTTCTTCATATCCTGAAAGGTTAGAGTTGATAATAACAGGATATACTTTCTTTTCATCTAAATAAGCATACTTGAGCGTATCGGGAAGAGGTTTAAGATCGAACACCGGGTCTTCTTTTGGTTTTGATAAAATTCCCAAAGGTTCAACCGGAAGGTTGTGCTTCAGGATAGCAGGTTGTCTCAAGAATATTTCATCTAGTTCATTTCTTTCCTGCATATGCAAATCATTCTCGTGGTCCTCCATATATTGCTGCAAAGGATTATTAGGGGGAATAACAATAGAAGCAATACTTTCAATAATTTTATCATCACTAGGTAAATCAGTACCACGAGGCTGCTTAGAGAACTTAGAAAAATTAAATTCATATGGCTCATCATTGAATTCAACAGAAACTTTACCTTTCTTGCAGTCTATTATAGCTCCACAAGTTCTAAGAAAAGGTCTACCAAAAATAATAGGACAAAAATTGTCCCTCACTGAACCAAGTACTAGAAAGTCGGTAGGGTATTTTACCTTTCCACATAGGACTTCAACGTCTCTCACAATTCCGATAGGAGAGATAGTTGCTCTGTTTGCAAGATGAATGGTAACATAAACTTCTTCAAGTTCACAAGGTGAAATCTCACCGATGATCTCTTGATAAAGTGAATAGGGGATAGCACTAGCACTCGATGCCAAATCGCATAGCCCATAATAATTGTGATCTCCTATTTTAACAGATACTACTGGTGTACCTGAAATTGGGCCTTCATTCTTGGCTGTGACAAGGTTAGTGGAAACAGCACAAAAATTTACATTGGAATCCAAAACATCATTAGTAACAAGGTCTTTAACCAATGCAACTTGAGGATCGACCTTGATCTGGTCCTCAGGCTCATCAATTCTTCTCTCACTTTTATTTATTATGCCTGTCACAAGAGAGTGCTCCCTTATCCTTGCGGGAAAAGGAGGCTTTTCATATATAACTGCAGGCAAAATAGGGTCAGCAACATGAATATCAACAGGTAACTCTTTGAAAGGTTCATGATGCTGATCTCTCTTCTTTTTAAAAGAATCAACGTGAGAGGCAAAATCCTTACAGAAATCAATCATTAGATGGGAATCAAGACCAATCTTAGAGCAAAAGGTATTGAAGTAATCAGTTTTCACATAGCTCTCAATATAATCACGCTCATAATTTATAGTGGGTTCAATACCTTTATCGATTTCCCAGTCTTCGGTATTCCTCTGGATCCTTTCAAGGAGATCCCACCTTTCTCCAACACTCTTCGTCTGAAATACCCCACTAGAGGTGGCATAAAAATTTGTAAGTATAATTTCCTTGGGGAGCTCATGAATAGGACATTTGAGCATTAGGGACTTCAATCTCCCCCAAGCTTGAGCAATGCTTTCTCCGTCACGAGACCTAAAGTTATAGATATAGTTCCTGTCTCGATGAATTTCATGAAGAGGATAAAACTTGGTATAAAAGAGAGACATAAGCTCTTGCCAATCAAGCAAGTGTGAGTTATCGAGAAGCTTATACCAATCTGAAGCTTTATCTATAAGCGACACGGAGAACAATTTCCTCATGACAAACTCCATTGATACACCTGCAAGCTTAAATAATGAACATAGTTGTCACAAATATAGCAAGTGTTCACCGGGATGTCTGTCTCCTGCATAACGATTAGCCAAAACATAATCGATAATACCCGCTGGTATTTTATAGGGCACAATTTCAGTAGGGGGAGGAGCAACCACCACAGATGTGGGGCGTCCTCCCTCGAGCAACGATCCAATAGCAAGGTTGTCCATAAGGAAAAAGAGCAGCAACAGCAAAATAAAATAGAAATATAAAAACTTCCTTACCAGTTAACTTTACCAATAGTGCTACACTCCCCGGCAACGGCGCCAGAAAACGGTAATTGATGACCCGCAACCGTAAGGGATCTATTGCAGCGTTTTCGATAAGTAAGAGTGTCGAACCCAACGAGGAGCAGAAGGTATTGATAAGTGATTCTGAGCAAGGAATAACTACAGGCACTAAAAGGTAACTTTTTAGGGGTTTCCTTGATATAAGCAACAGGAAAGTAAAAGCGAGCAAAGTAAAAGGCACTGGAGAGTAACAAGTGGCCCAATCCTTTCCGAGTAAAGGAGAGGCCTAGCAACTGAACTTATAAAGGCTAAAGTGTTCTTGAGGACACACGGGAGAGGTAGTCATGTGCTTTCGCCATATTCCGTATCGGTACTATGTTTTGTGTTGATAAGTGCTGAGTGGGTGGATCTATGCTAGTACACTCTCTAGACTAAGATGAGTGCACTCTTATGATTAAACACCTTGCAAGCATCCACAAATACAAGATAGTATTTAAGGCAAAAGCCTAACCATAGCAATACGATCGATGATCCATTGTTCCCTTGTGCAAAAGTGTGCGAACTGGGGTACAGGTTTCTGTCACTCCGGCAACCCACCGTAAGCATTCTTTGTACACAATGTATTCTCCTAGGTCCTTAATAAGGCGAAGTGTTGAGTGTTCGACTCACACAACACCACTAGTAAAATAACAACACAACTTAAGTATCAAACATCGCATATTACTTCAACATCATATGACTACTAACAACAAGACTTTTCCCATGTCCTCAAGAACTAAAGTAACTACTCACAAGACATAAAAAAGATCATGATCAGTGGAGATAAATGGATGATAAACAATCTGGACATAATGATATTTCTCCAACAAAACTCAATAGCATTCACCACAAAGTAGTAATCAACACCGATAGAGTAGAGAGGATAGATAGTACGGATTACAACACAAGTTGCAATGGTGAGATGAGATTGGATGAAGATGGAGATGATGCTGATGTTGGGGATGATGTTGATGATGATCTCGATGATGCCCGTGACGATGGTGATGACGATGGCGATGATCTCCCCTTACGGGAGGTGATTTCCCCGGCGGAATCTGCCCGCCGGAGATGGCTTTTTCTTCTCTGTAGGTTTTCCTCCACGGAGCGGCGGCGGAACTCTGTCTAAACTCTCCTTTTTAGGGGTTTTGGATGAAGAGGAGTATATAAGCAAAAGGGGGCAGCCGGAAGTGGGCCAGGGGCTCCAAGCGCCCCCCCGGCGCGGCCAGGGTGGGGGCCGCGCCAGGTGGCCGCCTGGGCGCCCTGTGGCCCTCTCTGGTTGCTCTTTTGCGTGCCTTCGTGATCCGTCTGGAAAATACCCTCCGTCGATTTTCAGGTAATTTGGAGGTATTCTTCTTCAGCAACTCAGCGTCCACTTTTTACCGCTGAATCCCGCGTCTGCTGCTTCGGCACCGGAAAGTTGCAAACTGTGTAAAATAGGCCAAAACAACATAAGAACATCATCGTAATGTGAAATATATCAATGAATAAGGATGAATTACGATATAAAATAGTGATGCATTTTGGACGTATCAGCGTGCGGGAGGGGGGCGGCGCCAGGAGGGAGAGGGTCGTGATCGTGGGGAGTGGGGATGGGCTTAGGGTTCGGTTGGGGGGGAGTGGGGTTATAGGCCAGGGGCGTGGTGTGGGCCTGGCTGGCCAGTTGGGCCAGTCGGCCCAGTGGGGCGGGGGGGTCGGCCCTTTTATTTTCTTTTAACTTTTTGCATTTTGTTGTTGTTTTACTCTTAGCCTCATTTCATTTCAGTTTTATAAATTATATAAGTAGGACCTAAAATTAGTATCATTAATTATGCCACTGCTACAAATAGATTGGCGCCTTAATAAAACATGTTTGCATTTGTTTACTATTTAAATGCATTTAATAATTGTTTTTATCGTTGTTTGATTTATGATAGTGCACTAAAACACAATATACATGTGTGGTTCATTCACCGACAGTTAATATGGATTATTTTCCACAAACCAAACATTTTGGTTTTAAAGTTTTCAAAACTTTTGTTGTTTGCCTTTGTTTCAAAATTTGAATTTGGATCGTTTTGAACTAATGCGAATTTATCGACAGTAGCCGCGTGACGTGGCATCATTAGCATAGGGTTACTGTAGCTCAACTATCCGGGCGTCACAGGTTGACTCTCTCGGTCTGTCCATCGGTCTGCGGATGAAAAGTTGTGCTGAATTCCAGCCTCGTTCCCAAAGTTTGGTGTAGCTGATGCCAAAACTTTGAGGTGAACTGTGTTCCTCTATATGATACAATGGTCCTCGGAACTCCGTGCAAACATACGATCATGGTCATGTATATCTTGGCCAACTTCGCACTGGTGTATGTGGTTTTCACGGGGATAAAATGGGCTACCTTCGTCAATCGATCCACCACTACCCAGATTGAGTCATATCATGATTTGGTCCTGGGCAATCCGGTGATAATATCCATGCCAAGTTTTCCCACTTCCATTCGGGTATTGGCATAGGCTGTAGCAATCCTGCTGGTTTCTGATGCTCTGCTTTTACTCTCTGGCATACATCACATACGGCTACATACTCGGCAATATCCTTCTTCATTCCCGTCCACCAGAAACGTTCCTTCAAATCCAAATACATCTTGGTGTTTCCGGGGTGTATCGAGTATGGCGAATCATGTGCTTCCTGCAGTATCAACTTCCCGATCTCCGGGTCGTTGGGCACATAGATTCGATTCTCGAACCACAAGGTGTCGTGTTCGTCCTCACGAAATCCCTTGGCTTTTCCTTCACTCATCCTTTTCCTTATCGCGGCAATTTCCTTGTCATCCTTCTGGGCTTCACGTATCTTTCCCAGCAATGTCGACTGAACCTCCGAATTTGCGACGAAACCTCTAGGAACTATCTCCAAAGGAAGTTCCCTGAGATGTTCTGCTAACTCCTGTGGCAATCCCCCTTTCATTAGTGTATTAGCATAACTCTTCCGGCTCAAAGCGTCTGCCACAGCGTTGGCCTTTCCTGGGTGATAGTGCAGCTTCATATCATAATCCTTTATAAGCTCTAACCATCTCCTTTGTCTGAGGTTCAGCTCCTTCTGAGTGAAAATGTACTTCAAACTCTTGTGATCCGTGTACACATCACAACGATTTCCAATAAGGAAATGTCTCCAGGTTTTTAGTGCATGCACTATAGCTGCTAACTCCAGATCGTGCGTCGCGTAATTCAACTCGTGCGGTCGCAGTTGACGGGATGCATAGGAAACAACTCTTCCATCCTGCATAAGTACTCCTCCAAGTCCTAAGCGTGAAGCGTCGCAGTACACTTGGAAATCCTTACGTATATCTGGCAATATCAGCACTGGGGCTGTCATCAACCGTTTCTTCAACTCCTGGAAACTTTCTTCACACTCTTCAGTCCAATCGAACTTTGTCTCCTTCTTCAACAATGTCGTCATTGGCTTTGCAATCTTGGAGAAATTTTCTATAAATCTCTGGTAGTATCCCGCGAGTCCAAGAAAACTGCGGATCTCTCCAACTGAAGTGGGTGCCAACCATTCAGTGACTGCCTGCACTTTGACGGGGTCCATTGCTATACCTTCTCCTGATATAACATGTCCTAGGAATCCAACTTCCTTCAACCAAAACTCGCATTTGCTAAACTTGGCATACAACTGATGTTCTCTGAGCTTATCCAATACCAAACGCAAATGCTCTGCATGTTCTTCTTCATCATTCGAGTATACCAGAATATCGTCAATGAATACCACGATGAACTTATCCAAGAACTCCATGAACACCTTGTTCATCATACTCATGAAATAGGCATGCGCATTAGTCAATCCAAATGACATAACCGTATACTCATATAGCCCGTACCTGGTGGTGAAGGCTGTCTTGGGTATATCCTTCTCTCGGATCTTCAATTGGTGGTATCCAGATCGTAGATCTATCTTGGACAATACTTTCGCTCCTTGGAGTTGGTCGAACAAATCATTGATCATCGGCAACGGGTATTTATTCTTAATAGTCACTTCATTCAGTGCTCGATAATCAACGACCATTCTTAAAGATCCATCCTTCTTCTCGACCAAAAGCATTGGGGCTCCCCAAGGTGATGAACTTCGGCGAATAAATCCTTTCTCCAATAACTCCTTAATCTGCTTCTTGATCTCCTCCAGATCATTCGCTGGCATCCGATACGGTCTCTTAGATACTGGTCCGGTGCCAGGCAACAGCTCAATCAAAAACTCAATATCTCTATCCGGTGGAATGCCAGGTAACTCCTCTGGAAACACATCCGGATAACCCTTTACTACTGGCACTTCCTCCTGAACAACTCCCGTGAGAGAATGTACTTGTGTCCTTGTAGGCGAATGCCTAGATACATACTTAATCCTTTTTCCCTCCGGGGTGGTAAGCAAAATAGACTTGCTGGCACAATCGATGTTACCTCCATACTTCGATAGCCAATCCATACCTAATATCACATCCAATCCTTGTGACTCCAGAAAGATTAGGTCGAAGGGGAAAGTATGGCGTCCTATGATCAATGGCATCTGAAAACATCCTTGGTGTGCCATATACTCTGCTCCTGGTGAACTTACTAACATGGGGGTCTTAAGAACTCGGGTGGACATCCTATGTCTATTCACGAATCCCCTAGAAATGTATGAATGCGATGCACCAGTATCGAAAAGAACTATTGCGGTAAATGTCTTAACCAAAAACTTACCGACAACAGCATTTGGTTGCTCTTCTACCTCCTCCACAGTCACGTGGTTCACTTGTCCTTTATTGAACGGGTTGGGCTTCTTCCCAGCGCTTCCATTGCCGTTCCCATACTTAGCTTCAGGGCAGTCCGTGGCATAGTGTCCATTCTTCCCGCACTTGAAACAAGTGATATGGCTGAAATCCTTCTTAGCGGGTGTGGATGGGGTAGAGCGGCTCTGGTTACTACTTGCTCTATTCCCATTTCCATTTCCACTCTTAGGGCCATTGTGGTTGTGGGAACTTCCATGGTTATGGGTATATCCTCCCGAATTCGGAGTGAATCGGGGCTTCTGCTGGGCCCCAGAATTATTCCTTCCTTGTCCATAATTCCTCTTGCGGCTTTCAATCTGCTGCTGCTTCCCTTCAATCATAAGAGCTTTATCTACCAACTCCTAGTATTTGTTGAAAGTTGCCACCATCAACTGTACGCTCATCTCATCATTCAGCCCTTCCATAAATCTCTCCTGCTTAGTGGCATCTGTGGCCACATCATCGGGGGCATAACAACATAGGGTACAAAACTCATCTACGTACTGAGCCACAATACGATTTCCTTGGCGCAAGTTGTGAAACTCTCGCTTCTTCATGCTCATAGCTCCAGTTGAGACATGAGCAGTACAGAAAGCTTGCTGAAACTGCTCCCAAGTGACATTGGCTATGGGGAAAGTGGCTGTGTAATTCTCCCACCATGCTGCGGCTGGTCCAGACAACTGGTGTGCGGCAAATCGCACCTTCCCCGCATCTGAGCAATTTGCGGTGGTCAAATCCCTTCCAATCTTGCGCAGCGAGTCATCAGCCACTATTGGTTCGATGCTGCTAGCAAACACTGGTGGTTGCAACCTTAAGAAACGTGTCAGGTTGTCCACGGGTGGTGGTGGTGGGTTGTTGTTGTTGTTCTGGTTGTTCTGAGTGTTCTGGACAAGTAGTTGCATCAAGGTGTTCTACTGCTGGATCGACTGAGTGAGCTCAGGGGGAAACTCAAATCCGGGCTCACGTCTTGGAGGCACCTGATGGGTGTAGAGGGAAGAGATTAGAATAGAATTAAGGTCTAAGGGAAAAATCACTACCCATACGCACATGAGACAAACACAATCATATAACACCAATCAATTTCAAGCAAGGTCTTACAAATCTAACTACCGTTACAAAGAGTGCTCTAAATACTACTGTGTGGGGGTAACTACTAGTCACAGGGTGTTCATCTAAAAATATTGATCGGCGGAAGATTCCATGATGTCTGCTCCAGCTTCATCTTCATAGTCTTTGTCTTCACTATCATCAGGGTCTGAATCCGTGTCATCAATGATAATGTAATCTTCAGGACAAATCTCCTTGGGTTCTTCTTCCTCTTCTTCACCTCCTGGTGCTGGATCTCCCATGAATACTCCTAGCTTCCTTGTCAAATCATCATTCTTCTCTACAAGTATCAACATCTCCTCCTCGTATCCGTCACGAGTAGACTTAAGTTCTTCTTCTAGCTCCAAATTCCTGTTTAGTGCCTTCTTCAATTCTATCATCCCAGCGCACATCTGGTGCTCCTGTCGTTGAATGTGCTGGTTCAACTCCTGGATGAACGCTGCAATGGACCTATCCTTCCGGGTGCTGATCATATCCCAACGCTTATCTCGACGTCCACAAATCTGGTAGATGGTGTCCCTCAGCTCCTGCTTGTATACTTCTCCGATCCTTCCCATGGTGATGTGGGCGGCCATGCTCTTGCCTAGGCTCCAGGTTGGTGCATCAAAAGAAAATTCTATTGGCTCAGTGGATGGTGCGAAGGTTCTTCCGGGAATTTGAACTTGAATGCTCCATTGCTCCTCTTCTGGTAAAGTGGCGGTGTAGGTCCCGGTAAAGCTTGGTATTCCTATGTTCAGGTACCTAGTGACTTCCTTCAAGTGTCGTCCAAATGGTGTGTCTTCATCCGGTTGAGTGAACTTATTCCTTGGCTCCACCATCCTAAAGAAGTAGAAAATGGAGAGAAGTCAGAATGGGTAGAGAAGAGTGATCTAGGGTCTATCTTAATGGTGGTGTCCTACAATCAGCGTGTGCTCTGATACCATCTTGTAGCGACCACGATCCGAATGGACCGAAGTCTCTGTGTTCTGTGTCATCCCTGGATCGGTAATGCTAACACACAGAGTACTTGAAGGATTTATAACAGAGTGGCAATCACACACTTATTACATCGAATGTCTCCAATGAGAACTGATTACAAAAATCTATGGCTTAAGGCCATCTAAAAAAATAACAACGGAAGGCTTGGAAGATAAGTGAGTCCATCAACTCCAACGGCATAGCTGAGTGCATGACAAACGACCTAGAATGTCTTATTTTTGGTCTGAAAAGTCTGCAATGTGATATGTTGCAGCCCGAAAACGGGTCAACACATGGAATATGCTGGCAAGATAACATAGAAGATGCAACTAACAGAATAAAGGCTATACTATATGCATATTTGGCTAGTGGAGGCTCTAAGGTTAAAGTTTTTGCGTAAAGCCAATTTTTCCCTACAACAAAGGAATAAATTTTATTTTTAACTATCATGGTAGTTGAAACATCATTGAGAAGGTACCTCCAACTCAATCCCAAATTAAAGTAATCATTAACCCAAAAATTTAACTTTATAGTGATGAGATCAACCAATAATTCAAGTACCAGATACTCAAGATGTCCATAACCGGGGACACGGCTAATCATGATAAGTTTGTACACTCTGCAGAGGTTTGTGCACTTTTCCCACAAGACTCGATCGCCTCCGTTTGGTTTCTCGCACTGCATGGTGTTTGAGAAACGGATGACCGAGACACAGTCTTTCCAAAGAGGTCCCCTTAACCAGATAGATAGGCCGGTACACCTACAATCCCTCTACATCTGCTAGCCCATCATGGAAAGGTTTCCCACAACTTACTCAACTATGCCAGAGCCCATAATGGCATTGTGGCTGCACACGGAAGTTTCTAGCATGACTAGTTTTATGATCCCTTTGAGCCTGGGTGGCATTCCATAGGAAAAATCACACGGAACCCCGGGATTTCCTAGGACAACATTGGATTCTCCAGGTGCCCTGCAACCAATCCACCCAGATGTGTATTCAAGTAGCCACCTTAAGTTGAATCCTTAATTAACAACTTACATCTGTCATGGATTTCACTCAAACCCAACCCACTTCTACGAGCATAGCAAAGCAACCTAAGCAAACGTAGAAGTAGCTCCCAACGGTTCCAAAATAATGCAGGTAATAGGTTCTACCACAAACTATTTCCCAGTCCCACAAGTTAAGAGATCCTACTCATGCAATGTGTGAGGGTTGATCTAATGCATAAAAACTGGGTAATAAAAGGGTATGATCAAAGTGTTACTTGCCTTGCTGACGATTCGCAAAACCTAGAGACTCCTAGTAGCACGCTTCACAGTCCGGGTATTCTATCGCAAGAAAATAATAGAATACATAAGCAAACAAGCAATGATGCACAAACAAAACTCCAAAAGATAAGATCTAACCAGAAAGATCAACTTAAGTACTCCGGTTTGCAAAAAGAATCAAAACGAAGAAGCAACGAAACTCAAACTGCGAAAGAAACGAGCTCCGGTTACTAATTGATCTAAAGTCAAATATTACAGTAGCCAAAACTTTGTTCAAGTTGGTTAAACGGAAAGAGGGCGTCGAGACGAAGATCTGGGATTTTGAATCACCTGATTCCGACTCTCGAACGAAACGAAAAACGAAAAACAAGATCATGGCAGAAATCACGATCGAAATAATCACGGATAAATACCCCGAAAAAGAAAACTAACGAACAGGCTAACGAAAAAAACGTTCGCTGTCTACGGCTGACGAACGAACATCGTTCGTTAAAACGAATGTACGAACGAACGTCCGCTAAATAACAAACCCGGGAAAAAACCCGATCTAATCTAAAAAAACGGATCTAGGGTTTCCTAAAAAAAACTGATCGGTTTCTAAAGAAAAACCAATGGCGGCGGATGACTACCTCGACGGCGGAGGCGGCTCCGGCGACTCCGGCGGCGGCGGCGGCAGGTGGCTACGGCGGCGGGCGGCTACCGCGGCAGCAAGTGGCGGCGGCGGCGAGCGGCGGCGACAGCGGCGAGTGGATGCGCGGCGGCGGTGGCGGCGAGGTCAGGGCGGCGCAGGCGGGCTGGGGCGGTTTCACAGGCCGGGGGCGCGGCTTATAAAGGCCTTGGGCCAGGAGTCCTGGCCACATACGGCCCGGAGTCGGTTTCGTTTTTTTAAGTCCTGACGTAGGAAAACTAACAAAAGAAATACTAAACGGACTCCAAAAATCCCGAAATAAATTTTCACCGTCCTCTAGTAATATTTAGGACAAAGTGAACATTTTTCCCGGACCTAAATGCAATTTTGAAAAACGCGCATTTTTCCTATGCAAATAAAATCGCAAATAAATCCAGAAAAATTCCAAAAGTGATTTTAACATTTTTCCTCCAATATTTCTGTTATTTTGGAGAAGTCATATTATCTGCGCTCATATGTTGTATTTAGAAATATTTTTAGGAGAGAACAAAATTTAAAACCAACACTGTCCTCGTACCCGTATTCGAGTGAACTCAAATACGAAAACGGTAGAATTCCCAACTCTCTCCGTAGGTCCTTGAGTTGCTTAGAATTTCGAGGAACGCCACAAACAAAAATTGAAAGAAACATGCAATGCAATATGATCTATGTATAACATTCCAAATTGAAAATTTGGGATGTTACACAACATGGACGATTCCTGATAACAAGCTGTGTGTGTTGTGAGCAAATGATTGCTGGTATACAATTATGAGTGGTTGATGAAAGCATCACCGACGAGTTCCATTGTTTAGTCCGTGTGCGATGTGATTTGTCCTGTCTACAGAACATCAACATATATACTTATAAGAACAACATTGCATAACCAAATTAAGCATACAATTACATAAGTGACTACACACATAACATTTCCACACATAAAAGTAAGCAATTACATGCATACTAAACTAGGAGAAACGAGCATCTAATCATCTACATCTCGTTGCGACGACGCTTGCCATTGCTCTGCTTCCGGCTGGATCCCTGGACGTTTTGGGGAAGGAGGCACTTCCTCATGTCAATGATCCACTCGTACATCTTGTAGCTCATGTACGTCTCCTTGGCCGCGTACACGACGTGAGATTTGTCAAGTTTCTCCATCCAGGCCGAGTGCCAGGCACGCTTGTCCTTGTTGCAATAATCCTCCATGTCTCTGTAGTAGGGGTCAATGATGGCCTCGGCGAGGTGAACCAGTGAGTCCTTCTCATGCTCGTTGCTGCCCTAGATCTTGTATTGGCCCTGGATGTCGACAAGATTCTGGCAAGCGATGCCCGAATTCTTGAGCACCTTTACATCGTTGGTGATGTCCACCGTAGCGAACATGTAGTGGGGGCTATCGACAAACTTGGCGAAACGCTCGCAAGGCCTTGTGGCCAAGAAGTAGTGTTGACGAGGACGTGATTGTGCACGCACATCTGGGCAATGGTGACCTTGGGACGAGACCCGGCACGAACGCGAGTGTACTCGAGGTCGAACCAGACCATCTTGTACTTCTCCTCAGCAAGCAACAACTCCATGATGCGGATGGAGTGCTCCACCCAGACCAGGTTGTTGGTGTACACCACCGAGAGCTCCGTGATCCTTCTGTGGGTGTCCACACGGCATGCATGGTGTACTGCTTCTCCTCGTCTGCAGCCGCTTGGAGCGCCATTGGAGCCGCGCAGGATACCCTCTAAGAATTTGTTGTGGTGGGTGTGCTTCTTGCAATAGTGGGGCGTGATCGAAAGGTTGAAGATACACAAGGGTTAAATGGCCGATGTAATAAATGGGGGGCCGTTGGCCTGTAATCGTCACGTATTGTCACCACGTTCATAGCAGAGGATTCCAGTGCACGCTTGAGAACCCCACACACATTTCGTTTGACCATGCATGGGCTCGAAGAGGCGCCAAATGTATGGTTGTTGAGCATGTTCCCGCGCAACCGCGTAGTTTACCGCGCAAGCTTCCTGCCCGGCTAGTTTGGCCACGCGTCGACTGGAAGAGGGGCAAATCATGGGCGTTTGTTGACAAAAAGCTTTGCAAAAACGAAGTGTGTGGAATGACTTCGATCATAATAAGTTTACATGTGGGTGATGAGGTCAAAGTTACACAGAAGGGTTATGATGGACACTCGAGTGTGATAATTAATTTTGCACTCTATAGGGCACACGGTTGAAGAAACAAACAGTGTGCGATAATGTTGAAGACCAAAATCGAGTTAGCTATACAGAACATTTGCGATGAGATCGACAAGGGAAACACATTCGAGAATGGTTAATAAAATCTAAGTCTAGTGCATATTAAGATCAAAATAGTACTACCAATGTACGAGTCTCATACGATGCCATTTGAACTATTGTACCGCAAAAGCTCGAAATATTACAAGGTTCAAATTCCTTATATGGCTCAAATTCAAAGATCACAAGGTTCAAACTGATATTAGAAATGAAATTCAGCTCATCAGCTGCAAATGCCCGCGTTGATCCGCTAAACATGGATATAAGGGAGGCTCAAACTAATGTTACCACTTGTAAGGCTGGTTTCGAAACCTCATAATTTTTGCAAAGGGATCAGCCACTGAAAATTCCTGTATGGGGTTGACACGATGACTTCCAATTACTCTGTCATCTGAAGTTCCAAAATAAAATTCAGCTTTTTCGGAGCCTATTCCATTCTACCGCAGCCACCGGAGTTGATCAACGAACCATTCATTTTTGCGAAATAAATGTAGGGCAAACCTCATTACCTTCAGCACCCTTGCTCTGATAACAAAGAACCTGGCAAATATAATCGCTAGTAAGGTCCCTCAGTATGAGTTCAAAGTAATTTCTGAGAGATGCAGATCTAGGCATTCGATGTGATTGTTATATTTTATCAAATTATCCACCACCGGACCTAATCTTATCTGCAAAAGAAGAAAACGTGTTAGTGCCTACATGCAGTTTTGAACACTACTAGAGGCCTATTTGGTTTGCAGGATTTGTAAAATGCACTAACGTGCCATCTTTGATCCGACATGATTAACAGGGGCATTTGATTACAATCTAGAAAAATGTAGCCTTCCACAGAGGTTGGAGTGGATGAAAAATTCCCTAAGAAAACTAGCACATATGAATCGAAAGGAGAAATGCTTATGGGTTGTAACCATATGGATCAAGCAACCAATATGGGGGGACATGCATGTACTGAAATCTCCTTCAGAAATTGTAGTACATTTTCATTGTAAACTTGGGAAAATGTGTCAAAAAACTCCCTTATGGTTAACATTTAATAGGAAAGGAACATCACCTTGATATATAGCTTCTCGAGGCACGGAAAGCATCTCAGGAAACTGACAAGTTGGTCCAGGTTGGGGCCGATAGATTCTAGTGCCAAGACCTTCGTTGTGCGTATATTCGGGGTCAAACTTGTCGGAATCATTTTCTGGATGACAAACGAACATGCATCTTCAATATTCGAAATAATGTTAATTTGAAGGAGAGGTAGAAGGCGACTGTTGTACCTAAACGCGTGTGGATCCAATAACAACTTCGGAGTATTTGTCAGATGTGTAGCCCACCACTCTCAATTTAGGCGCAGAAATGGCATTGATTCTTGTTGGACCTTCTTGATCAACTACAAGTAATCTCTCAAGTGAAGGTGTGTCCTCAATGACCATACCGTGGTACACATTTTATAATGTCTTGTTGCAGCACTAGCAACACACATAAATAGTCCGAAAGCGATCGGTGGCTCGTCTCGTTATCAACAACAACATCACCCTCGAAAAAGGTCTGGCTCTTTGCCAGGTCCTCCAGCTCGGCGAATTCGCCATATGCGCCCGCTTGGCCTTCAAGCCGGCCACATCCCCTGCAGTCACCGAGCACCACTCTTACATCTGCTCCAAACACTCCAAAGATGCGAATCCGGTAGGCTCCTCGTCTTTAAACGAGTTGCTCGGTCGCATTGCTGCCCTAGGTATTTCAGCATCCAATGATCACATCAGGCCCAAATCCGATCAGGGGGAAGATAATTCCACCCCGATCACTCACCTGGTGGCGGTCGTCGAGGAACGGGCCAAAATCACTTCTCCTCATAAACCAGAGACCGGTTGTGTCCGGATCTCTGGACCCTTTGAGCCGAACACCCCTCCTTCTGGTGGGTCTCCACATCTCTCGAGCTCAGGGACAGACACCGAGCCCGGGGAACGCTCAGATCCTGCTGGGCCCGGGTTGTCAACACCGGAGGTTTTGCAAACCCCGGACACTATATTGGGCCGCGATACAAATTTTACCACACCCACCCACCACAATCAATACTCTCCAAGTAACACTAGCCCTCCAGACATATGTGACTTAATGTACATGCGGCAGCAGCCCCAGGAGACGGTCCATCACTTCTGGGCCAGATTCCTACTTGTTAAAAACAAGATTAAGGACGGCTGCGACGATGACACAGTTCCAATCTTTCACCATAATTGCACAGACAAGGGAGTCTTGAACGCCCACAACCGCCGTAGCGTACATAGTTTCATAGAATTGTCGCAATTAGTACGAAAGTACTGCGCCATGGAAATTACTTGGAAGGCCCGGAATACCCATCTGGAACAGCCTGTCTTCGGACAAAACACCGCTAAGGCAAAACGGACATACCCTAACAGGGCATCCGATCATATACCCGTCGGCAAGAAAAATAAACCTTTTGTAGGACACATGTCCGTTCTGGACGCACTCCTAGATAAACCTTGCCCGATACATGCAACTTTGGGTGCGACCCCAACCCACAGCCTTCGAGCATGTTGGGTACTCCGGTAGGTAGCAAAAAGCGGTGAAGCCATCCTTGCCACTGCAACTCCGGAGGACGACAATTTTGACATCCTCACGATCTTCGAGACCTTCCCTTCAAACAACCGGCGCAAGAGAGCACATCGCGAGCTCGCCGAGGTTCATCAAATAACCGCTGCAAGCCCATGGAACGACGCGACAATCACTTTCACTGCCGATGATGGACCTCGACTCCGGAAAGTCTGAGCCCCAGCCGCTCTTGTACTAAATCCAATAGTAGATGGCTTTCGCCTCACCAAAGTTCTCATGGACGGGGGCAGCAGACTCAACCTCATATATGAGGACACGCTTGAAAAAATGCAGGTCGATAAAACCTGCATTGAGCAAAGTAACACAACCTTTCGAGGAATCATCCCCAGCCGGGAAGCCCGGTGTTCAGGAAGTATTAAATTCGATGTAGTATTCGGCACGCCCGTGAACTACATGTCAGAAGAGGTGCTCTTCCACATCATATCTTTCAATAGCGGATACCACGCCCTTTTAGAGCGAGACGCTTTCTCACGCTTTCAAGCCATACCCCATTACGGGTACATGAAGCTTAAAATGCCAGGGCCCAATGGAATAATCACAGTCATAAGTGATCCGGACAGAGCACTCCGTACCGAAAACAAAACCGCATCCTTGGCCCTAGAGGCACTATCCAAAGCCTTTGCGGCCGAAGAACTAACCACCTTATGATCCACGGTGGACAAGGACGACATAGTCCTTGATAAAAGATCTAAGTCTACCTCCTTCAAGCTAGCAGATGAAATTATCAAATTTCAGGTACATCCAACGGACCCAAATAAAACAACATCCATTGGAGCACAGCTGGACCCAAGAGTAGACGACACTCTGTGCATTCCTACGAGAAAACTAGGACATATTCGCCTGGCATCCTTCAGACATGCCTGGGATCCCACGCATGCTGGCCAAACACAACCTCAATATCATCAAAGGGTTCAAACCAGTCAAGCAGTCACTGCGACAATTTTCCGAACCCAAAAGACAAGACATGGGGGAAGAGCTGGCCAAGTTACTGGAGGCCGGATTCATCAGGGAAATTAAACATTCGGATTGGCTAGCCAATTTGGTCATAATACCGAAGAAGGATAAATCCCAGCGCCTTTGTGTCGACTTTAAAGACCTGAATAAGGCTTGCCCTAAGGACCCTTTTCTGCTGCCCCACATCGATCAAATCATCGATGCAACAGCAGGACATGGCTTGTTATGCTTCCTCGACACTTACTTCGGATACCATCATATAAAAATGAAGGAATCCAACCAGGCCGCGACGACGTTTATCACTCTGTATGGACCCTTCTGCTTCAACACTATGCCCTTTGGGCTAAAAAACAATGGTGCCACATATCAACGCATGATTCAAACATGCTTAGATAAACAAATTGGCAAGACAGTGGAGGCATACGTTGACGACGCAGTCATCAAGACCAAATGCATCAAAACATTGGTGCACGATCTCTGCCTCACGTTCGATAACCTCCAAACATATGACATACGACTCAATCCAAAAAAATGCGTCTTCGGTGTTCCGGCCGGAAAGCTATTAGGGTTTATCATCTCCCATAGAGGAATTGAGGCGAACCCAGCTAAAATCTGAGCCTTGTCATAGCTGGCTACACAAACTGAGGGATTCCTGGATTGAGGGGTCCTCATGTGGCCGGATAACTCGTGGTGGGCCGGACTGGTGGGTCGTGAAGATCATTGTTGTCACTCGTATCTGGATAGGACTCCTGTATTCGTATAATGGTAGGTTTTAGGTTCGGGTGTAATCTTTCCTTCATTTGCAAGATGGTTATGTACAAACCCTAGGCCCCTCCGGTGCATATATAAACTGGAGGGTTTACTCCATAGAGGCTAGAGAATAATAACACCCTCATAGGCTAGGCTTCAGGGTTTAGCCATTATGATCTCGAGGTAGGTCAACTCTTGTAATCATATTCATCCAGATTAATATAGTAGGAAGTAGCATATTACATCGATCAAGAGGGCCTGAACCTGGGTAAACATCGTGTCCCTAGTCTCCTGTTACCATCGATCCTTAGACGCATAGTTCGGGACGCCCTACCCGAGATCCGCCAGTTTTGACACCGACATTGGTGCTTTCATTGAGAGTTCCACTATGTCGTCGACCGAAGGACTGATGGATCGCTTCGTCAACCACGACGGCACCACTGAGGGAACTTTCCCTATCGGCCAGCTTTTTGTGTTTGGCGGCTTCGTGCTCCGTGCCAACACAGAAGGCCACCTCGAGTAGGTTGAGAGCTACGCCCATGGCCGTCAGGTCAGGTTTGGAAGCTTGAACTACGTTGCTGATATCCGCAGAGACTTGATCTTCGACGGATTCAAGGCCACGACGACCTCTCCCTACCACCACGATGAACACGACCTAACTCTATCATCGGACCAGGAAATAGCACCTGTAACCGTTCTGTCCCTAGATCCGGAACAGATCGCATCGCCCGAGGATGGGAAGCTCAACCCCGACGAGGAAGCCACAAACTCAACGGCGCTGGAGCCGCACACGGACCCAACTCTGAGCGGGGTCTATGCTACCGGAACTCCAGACTCGTCTCCGGCCGTAGGTTCCGAACCATGCGCATATGTGCCCTTCAAGCTCGATCAGGCATCTATCGCCGAATTCAGCACTACAGATATCTTCCGGCACTCACCCTTTGGCGATGTGCTAAACTCGTTAAAATCTCTCTCCTTAGCTGGGGACACACAACCGAGTTATATCCGGTTCGAACTGGAGGCTGATGATGGAGAATTTTGCTCCCTACCCACCACCCACTTGGTAGCCACGGTCGAAGACCTAACCGATCTACTTGACTACGCTTCCGAAGACTTCGAAGGGATGGACCTCGAAGCTGAAGCAGATCTAGACCAAAACCGGCCCGTAACCGGGCGATCGACAGCTGCATCTTCATATGACGTGTATATGGTGGATACACCTAAGGAGAAGGAGGGCGACGGCGAAAACGATTCCGCAAAGGACAATCCTGTCGATGAACCTCCCAAACGTCGGCGTCCGAGCGCCGAACTAAATCCCATAAAGGGAAAGATAGCAACACTATCACTAACGACAGTGACAGCCCGGAGCAAGCCGAAGACCCGCAGACCCAGCGATGGAGCAGGACGAGTGAGAGGACGGCGAACATAGCTCGAAACCGCTGTCCGATGACAGCGATGCTGAAGGCACTAATTATGAACCTGTCTCCGAAGAGGATGTTAGCCTGGGCGACGACGAATACATCATCCCAAAAGAACCCTTAGAACAAAAGTGTTTCCATCGGAGGCTTATTGCCACCGCTAGGAGCCTGAAAAAGCAGCAGAGTTGGCTTCGAGCCGCACATGACACGCTCAATGATGGATGGAATGAAGTGCTAGAAGCCAAGCAAAAACATGGCTACAATCGCCAAACCAAAGGCTATCCTAAGCGTAAACTGCTGCCCGAATTCGACGACGAGGCCACTGCGCCTATAGCATCGAAGAATAACACCGCCGATAAGCCGGACCGACCACCTCGTGGACGGGACAGAGTGGCTAGCAACGGCGTGTACAATCCCACACCCCCACCCCGTAAAGGAAAGGAGGATGCGGCTCAGGCCCGGAAACACGATCTGCGCGAGGACCTGAACAAAAAGGCTGGCCAGACCAGATCCATCTACGGATCTAGGGACCGTGCTCCCGCACGGGACGGCGGCTATCAAGCCAATCATGCCGGTCATATACCAGTCTGGGGTCAATACCGAACATCACAACCATCGGATATACACCATGATATAGCAAAATACAGGGGTGCCACACACCCTCTGTGCTTCACCGATGAGGTGCTGGATCACGACTTTCCAGAAGGGTTTAAACCCGTAAATATCGAGGCGTATGATGGAACGAGGGATCCTGCCGTCTGGATAGAAGACTTCATTCTTCACATCCACATGGCTCGCGGAGATGATCTCCACGCCATCAAATACTTATCCCTAAAGCTGAAAGGGCCAGCTTGGCACTGGCTAAACAACCTCCCAGAGAACTCCATTGGAAGTTGGGAAGAACATGAGGATGCTTTTCGGGCTAATTTTCAAGGGACCTATGTCCGGCCCCCGGATGCTGACGATCTAAGTCACATCATCCAACAACCTGGGGAATCAGCCCGCAATCTTTGGAATCGGTTTCTCACTAAGAAAAACCAAATCGTCGATTGTCTGGACGCCGAAGCCTTAGCGGCCTTCAAACACAGTGTCTAGGACGAATGGTTGGCTAGACACCTCGGCCAGGAAAAGCTGAGGACAATGGCAGCCCTAACTACACTCATGACCCGCTTTTGCGCGTGCGAGGACAGTTGGCTTGCTCGTAGCAGCACCAGCGACCCTGGAACATCTGAAGTCATGGACGGCAATGGGAAGCCACGACGTAATAAAAAAACATCAAAATAACTCCGGAAGCCCAAATGGTACATCGGTAAATGCCGTATTCAGCGGCTCCAGACCCGGTCAACGGAAGAAGCCATTCAAAGGCAACAAAGATGGTCCATCTAGCATGGACAAAATATTAGATAGGCCGTGCCAGATCCATGGCACCCCAGAAAAACCTGCAAACCATACAAACCGTAATTGTTGGGTCTTCAAGCAGGCCGGCAAGCTCAACGCCGAACACAAGGTAAATGGACCACAGAGCGAAGATGAGGATGAACCTCGCCAGCCGAATACAGGGGGACAAAAGAAATTTCCACCGGAGATCAAAATAGTGAACATGATCTATGCCACTCATATCCCAAAGCGGGAGCGCAAGCGCGCACTTCGAGACATCTATGCCGTCGAGCCTATTGCCCCCAAATTCAACCCATGGTCGGCCTGTCCGATCACTTTTGATCGCAGGGATCATCCGACTAGTATCCGTCATGGGGGTTCGGCTGCCCTAGTGAAGGAAATATGCCCTAGAGGCAATAATAAAGTTGTTATTTATATTTCCTTATATCATGATAAATGTTTATTATTCATGCTAGAATTGTATTAACCGGAAACTTAGTACATGTGTGAATACATAGACCAAAATAGAGTGTCCCTAGTATGCCTCTGCTAGACTAGCTCGTTAATCAAAGATGGTTATGTTACCTAACCATATACATGAGATGTCATTTGATCAACGTGATCACATCATTAGGAGAATGATGTGATGGACAAGACCCATCCGTTAGCTTAGCAATATGATCGTTTAGTTTTTCTGCTATTGCTTTCTTCATGACTTATACATGTTCCTATGACTATGAGATTAAGCAACTCCCGAATACCGGAGGAACACCTTGTGTGCTATCAAATGTCACAACGTAACTGGGTGATTATAAAGATGCTCTACAGGTGTCTCCGAAGGTGTTTGTGGTGTTGGCATAATTTGAGAATAGGATTTGTCACTCCAAGTGTCGGAGAGGTATCTCTGTGCCCTCTCGGTAATACACATCATAATAAGCCTTGCAAGCAAATGACTAATGAGTTAGTAATGAGATGATGTATTACGGAACGAGTAAAGAGACTTGCTGGTAACGAGATTGAACTAGGTATGATGATACCGACGATCGAATCTCGGGCAAGTAACACACCGATGACAAAGGGAACACCGTATGTTATTATGCGGTTTGACCGATAAAGATCTTCGTAGAATATGTAGGAGCCAATATGAGCATCCGGGTTCCACTATTGGTTGTTGACCGGAGATGTGTCTCGGTCTTGTCTACATAGTTCTCGGACCCGTAGGGTCCACACGCTTAACGTTCGATGATGTTGTATTATGAGTTATGTGATTTGATGACCGACGTTTGTTCGGAGTCCCGGATGAGATCATGGACATGACAAACAGTCTCGAAATGGTCGAGACATAAATATCGATATATTTAAAGGCTATATTCGGACATCGGAAAAGTTCCGAGTGATTTGGGTATTTTTCGCAGTACCGGAGAGTTACGGGAATTCGTGTTGGGCCTTAATGGGCCATACGGGAAAGGAGAGAAAGGCCTCAAGGGTGACCGCGCCCCTTCCCCATGGACTGATCCGAATTGGACTAGGGAAAGGGGGCGCCCCCTTCCTTCCTTCTCCTTTTCCCTTCTCCTTTTCCTATTCCATGTGGGAGGTGGAATTCTACTATGACTAGGGAGTCCTAGTAGGACTCCACAGTTTGGGCATGCCCTATGACGGCCGGACTCCTCCTCCCTCCATCCTTTATATACGTGGCCAGTGGGCACCCCATAGACACACAAGTTGATTTTAGCCGTGTGAGGTGCCCCTCCCCACATATACACACCTCGGTCATATTATTGCAGTGCTTAGGCGAAGCCCTGCGCCGGTAACTTCATCATCACCGCCACCACACCGTCGTGCTGATGAAACTCTCCCGTGACGCTCAACTGGATCAAGAGCTCGTGGGACGTCATCGAGTTGAACGTGTGATGAACACGGAGGTGCCGTACGTTCGGTGCTTGGATCGGTTGGATCGCGAAGACGTTCGACTACATCAACCGCGTCACTAGACGCTTCCGCTTTCGGTCTACGAGGGTACGTAGACACACTCTCCCCTCTCGTGGCTATGCTTCTAGTAGATAGATCTTGCGTGATCGTAGGAAATTTTTAAAATACTACGTTCCTCAACAGTGGCATCATGAGTCAGATCTATGCGTAGATGATATGCACGAGTAGAACACAATGAGTTGTGGGCGATAATAGTCATACTGCTTACCAGCATGTTATACTTTGATTCGGCGGCATTGTGAGATGAAGCGGCCCGGACCGACATTATGCGTACGCTTACGCAAGACTGGTTTCATCGTTACGAGCACTCGTTGCTTAAAGGTGACCGGCGAGTGTCTGTCTCCCTCACTTTAGTTGAATAGAGTGTGGCTACGCCCGGTCCTTGTGAAGGTTAAAACAACACACTTGACGAAAAATTGTTGTGGTTTTTGTATGCGTAGGTAAGAATGGTTCTTGCTAAGCCCGTAGCAGCCATGTAAAACTTGCAACAACAAAGTAGAGGACGTCTAACTTGTTTTTGCAGGGAATGTTGTGATGTGATATGGTCAAGATGTGATGAGTTATACGTTATTGTATGAGATGATGATGTTTTGTAAATTATCGGCAATCGGCATGAGCCTTATGGTTGTCTATTTATTGTATGAATTGTGAAGGCCATGTAATTGATTTACGTCATCACTATGAGTTAGCGATAATAGTAGTAGCAATAGTTGGCGAGACAACCACGATGCTACGATGAAGATCATGGTGTCTAGCTGGTGACGATGGAGATCATGACGATGCTTTGGAGATGGAGATCAAAAACACAAGATGATTATGGCCATATCATGTCACATATTTTGATTGCATGTGATGTTTATCTTATTATGCTTCTTATTTTGCTTAGTACGGCGGTAGCATTATAAGATGATTCCTTACAAAATTTCAAGGTACAAGTGTTCTCCCTGAGTATGCACCGTTGCAAAAGTTCGTCATGTCGAGACACCATGTGATGATCGGGTGTGATAAGCTCTACGTTCAAATACAACGGGTGTAAGATAGTTTTGCACATGCAGAATACTCGGGTTAAACTTGACAAGCCTAGCATGTACAGATATGGCCTCGGAACACTGGAGACCGGAAAGTCGAGCCTGAATCATATACTAGATATGATCAACATAAGATGTTCACCATTGAAAACTACTCCATCTCACGTGATGATCGGACATGGTTTAGTTGATTTGGATCACGTAATCATTTAGATGACTAGAGGGATGTCTATCTAAGTGGGAGTTCTTTAGTAATATAATTAATTGAACTTTAATTTATCATGAACTTAGTCCTGGTAGTATTGGCATATCTATGTTGTAGATCAATAGCTCGCGATGTAGCTCCCCGTTTATTTTTATTTGTTCCTAGAGAAATATAAGTTTAAAGATAATAGTAGCAATGATGCAGATTTGTTTCGTGATCTGAGGATTTTCCTCATTGTTGCACAGAAGAAATATGTCCTTGATGCACCGCTAGGTGACAAACCTATTGCAGGAGCAGGTGCAGACGTTATGAATGTTTTGACAAAAGCTCGGTATGATGACTACTTGATAGTTTAGTGCACCATGCTTTACGGCTTAGAACCGGGACTTCAAAAATGTTTTGAATGCCACAGAGCATATAAGATGTTCCTAAGAGTTGAAATTGGTATCTCATACTCATGCCCGTGTCAAAAGGTATGAGACCTATGACAGTACTTTGCCTACAAGATGGTGGAGAATAGCTCAACCAGTGAGCATGTGCTCAGATTGTCTCGGTACTACAATTGCTTGAATCAAGTGGGAGTTAATCTTCCAGATAAGATAGTAATTAACAAAGTTCTCTAGTCACTATCACCAAGTTAGTAGAACTTCATGATGAACTATAATATGCAAGGGATGACGAAAGTAATTCCCGAGCTCTTCGGGGTGCTGAAATCGGCGAAGGTAGAAATCAGGAAAAAGCATCAAGTGTTGATGGTTGACAAGACCTCTAGTTTCAAGTAAAAGGGCAAAGGAAAAGAAAGGGAACTTTAAGAAGAATGGCAAGCAAGTTGCTACTCCCATGAAGAAACCCAAAGCTAGACCCAAGCCTGAAACTGAGTGCTTCTACTGCAAAGGAAATGGTCACTGGAAGTGGAACTACCCTAGATACTTGGCGGATAAGAAGGATGGCAAAGTGAACAAAGGTATATTTGATATATATATTATTGATGTGTACTTTACTGGTGTTCATAGCAACCCTTGGGTATTTGATACCGGTTCAGATGCTAAAATTAGTAACTCAAAACGAGAGTTGCAGAATGAATAGAGACTAGTTAAAGGTGAAGTGACGATGTGTGTTGGAAGTGGTTCCAAGATTGATATGATCATTATTGCACACTCCCTATACTTTCGGGATTAGTGTAGAACCTAAATAAATGTTATTTGGCATTTGCGTTGAGCATGAATATGATTGGATCATGTTTGTTGCAATACGGTTATTCATTTAAAGGCATAGAATAATTGTCGTTCTGTTTACATGAATAAAACCTTCGATGGTCATACACCCAATGAAAATAGTTTGTTGGATCTCGACCGTAGTAATACGCATATTCATAATATTGAAGCCAAAAGATGCAAAGTTGATAATGATAGTGCAACTTATTTGTGGCACTGGCGTTTAGGTCATATTGGTGTAAAGCGCATGAAGAAACCCCATGCTGATGGGCTTTTATAATCACTTGATTATGAACCACTTGGTGCTTGCGAACCATGCCTCATGGGCAAGATGACTAAAACTCTGTTCTCCAGAACAATGGAGCGAGCAACTGACTTGTTGGAAATCATACATACTGATGTATAAGGACCAATGAGTGTTGAAGCTCGCGGCGGGTATCGTTATTTTCTGACCTTCACAGATGATTTGAGAAGATATGAGTATATCTACTTGATGAAGCACAAGTCTGGAACATTTGAAAAGTTCAAAGAAATTTCGAAGTGAAGTGGAGAATCATCGTAACAAGAAAATAAAGTTTATACGATCTGATCGCGGAGACAAATATTTGAGTTACGAGTTTGGTCTTCATTTAAAACAATGTGAAATAGTTTCACAACTCACGCCACCTGGAACACCATAGCGTAATCGTGTGTCTGAACATCATAAACCGTACTTTATTAGATATGGTGCAATCTATGATGTCTCTTACCGATTTACCACTATTGTTTTGGATTATGCATTAGAGACAGCTGCATTCACGTTAAATAAGGGCACCATCTAAATCTGTTGAGACGACGCCTTATGAATTGTGGTTTGGCAAGAAACCAAAGGTGTTGTTTCTTAAAGTTTGGAGCTGCGATGCTTATGTGAAAAAGCTTCAAGCTGATAAGCTCGAACCCAAGTCAGAGAAATGTGTCTTCATAGGATACCCAAAGGAAATTGTTGGGTACACCTTCTATCACAGATCCGAAGGCAAGATATTCGTTGCTAAGAATGGATCTTTTCTAGAGAAGGAGTTTCTCTCGAAAGAAGTGAGTGGGAGGAAAGTAGAACTTGATGAGGTAATTGTACCTTCTCCCGAATTGGAAAGTAGTACATCACATGAACTAGTTCCAATGATTCCTACACCAATTAGTGAGGAAGCTAATGATGATGATCATGAAACTTCGGATCAAGTTACTGCTGAACCTTGTAGGTCAACCAGAGTATGTTCCGCACCAGAGTGGTACGGCAACCCAGTTCTGGAAGTCATGTTACTAGACCATGATAAACCTACGAACTATGAGGAAGCGATGATGAGCCTAGATTCCGCAAAATGGCTCGAGGCCATGAAATCTGAGATGGGATCCATGTGTGAGAACAAAGTGTGGACTTTGGTTGACTTGCCCGATGATCGGCAAGCCATTGAGAATAAATGGATTTTCAAGAGGAAGACGGACGCTGATGGTAGTGTTACTATCTACAAAGCTCGACTTTTCACAAAAAGGGTTTTTCAACAAGTTCAAGGTGTTAACTACGATGAGTTTTTTCTCACTCGTAGCGATGCTTAAGTCTGTCCGAATCATGTTAGCAATTGCCGCATTTTATGAAATATGGCAAATGAAACTGCATTCCTTAATATATTTATTAAAGAAGAGTTATATATGATGCAATCAAAAGGTTTTGTCAATCCTAAAGGAGCTAACAAAGTGTGCAAGCTCCAGCGATCCATGTATGGACTGGTGCAAGCATCTCGGAGTTGGAATATATGATTTGATAAGGTGATCAAAGCATATGGTTTTATACAGACTTTTGGAGAAACCTGTATTTACAACAAAGTGAGTGGGATCACTACAACCTTTCTGATAAGTATATGTGAATGCCATATTGCTAATCAAAAATGATGTAGAATGTTATGGAAAGCATAAAGGATTGTTTAAAAGAGTTTTTTTTAATAAAAGACCTTGGTGAAGCTGCTTACATATTGGGCACCAAGATCTATGGAGATAGATTAAGAGGCTTGATAAGATTTTCAATGAGTACATACCTTAATAAGATTTTGATAAAATTCAAAATGGATCAGTCAAAGAAGGAGTACTTGCCTGAGTTGTAAGGTATGAAGTTGAGTAAGACTCAAAACCCGACCACGGCAGAAGATAGAGAAAGAATGAAAGTCATTCCCTATGCCTCAGCCATAGGTTCTATAAAGTATGCCATGTTGTGTACCAAACCTGTTGTGTACCTTGCCATGAGTTTGGCAAGGAGGCACACAAGTGATCCAGGAGTAGATCACTGGACAGCGGTCAAAATTATCCTTAGTTACTGGATGACTAAGGATATGTTTCTCGATTATGGAGGTGATAAAGAGTTCGTCGTAAGGAGTTACGCTGATGCAAGCTTTGACACTAATCCAGATGACTCTAAGTATCAATCTGGATACGTATTGAAAGTGGGAGCAATTAGCTACAGTAGCTCCATGCAGAGCATTATAGACATAGAAATTTGTGAAATGCATACGTATCTGAATGTAACAGACCCGCTGACTAAACTTCTCTCATGAAGCAAAACATGATCACACCTTAGTAAACCCTTTGGGTGTTGGTCACATGGCGATGTGTACTGTGGGTGTTATTCACATAACAATGTGAACTATCGATATTAAATCACATGGCGATGTGAACTAGATTATTGACTCTAGTGCAAGTGGGAGACTGAAGGAAATATGCCCTAGAGGCAATAATAAAGTTGTTATTTATATTTCCTTATATCATGATAAATATTTATTATTCATGCTAGAATTATATTAACCGGAAACTTAGTACATGTGTGAATACATAGACCAAAACAGAGTGTCCCTAGTATGCCTCTACTAGCCTAGCTCGTTAATCAAAGATGGTTATGTTTCCTAACCATATACATGAGTTGTCATTTGATCAACGGGATCACATCATTAGGAGAATGATGTGATGGACAAGACCCATCTGTTAGCTTAGCAATATTATTGTTTAGTTTTTCTGCTATTGTTTTCTTCATGACTTATACATGTTCCTATGACTATGAGATTATGCAACACCCGAATACCGGAGGAACACCTTGTGTGCTATCAAACGTCACATCGTAACTGGGTGATTATAAAGATGCTCTACAGGTGTCTCCGAAGGTGTTTGTGGTGTTGGCATAATTCGAGAATAGGATTTGTCACTCCGAGTGTTGGAGAGGTGTCTCTGGGCCCTCTTGGTAATACACATCATAATAAGCCTTGCAAGCAAATGACTAATGAGTTAGTAATGAGATGATGTATTACAGAACGAGTAAAGAGACTTGCTGGTAACGAGATTGAACTAGGTATGATGATACCGATGATCGAATCTCATGAAAGTAACATACCGATGACAAAGGGAACAACGTATGTTGTTATGCGGTTTGACCAATAAAGATCTTCGTAGAATATGTAGGAGCCAATATGAGCATCCAGGTTCCGCTATTGGTTGTTGATCGGAGATGTGTCTCGGTCATGTCTACATAGTTCTCGAACTCGGAGATGACGATTTGTATTATGAGTTATGTGATTTGATGACCGACGTTTGTTCGGAGTCTCGGATGAGATCACGGACATGACGAACATTCTCGAAATGGTTGAGACGTAAAGATCGATATATTGGAAGGCTATATTCGGACATCGGAAAGGTTTCAAGTGATTTGGGTATTTTTCGCAGTACCGGAGAGTTACGGGAATTCGTATTGGGCCTTAATGGGCCATACGGGAAATGAGAGAAAGGCCTCAAGGGTGACCGCGCCCCTTCCCCATGGACTGGTCCGATTTGTACTAGGGAAAGGGGGCGCCCCCTTCCTTCCTTCTCCTTTCCCTTCCCCTTTTCCTATTCCATGTTGGAGGTGGTATCCTACTAGGACTAGGGAGTCCTACTAGGACTAGGGAGTCCTAGTAGGACTCCACACTTTGGGCGTACCCTATGAGGGCCGGACTCCTCCTCCCTCCATCCTTTATATACGTGGCCAGTGGGCACCCCATAGACACACAAGTTGATTTTAGCCATGTGCGGTGCCCCTCCCCACAGATACACACCTCGGTCATATCGTTGTAGTGCTTAGGCGAAGCCCTGCGCCCGTAACTTCATCATCACCGTCACCAGACGCTCAACTGGATCAAGAGCTCATGGGACGTCATCGAGCTGAACGTGTGCTGAACGCGGAGGTGCCGTACGTTTGATGCTTGGATCGGTTGGATCGCGAAGACGTTCGACTACATCAACCGCGTCACTAGATGCTTCCGCTTTCGGTTTACGAGGGTTCGTAGACACACTCTCCCCTCTCGTTGCTATGCTTCTAGTAGATATATCTTGCGTGATCGTAGGATTTGTTTTTGAAATACTATGTTCCCCAACACCTAGTGCTCGACCCAATAATCGATGGATACCATCTCACTCGAGTCCTTATGGACGGCGGCAACAGTCTTAATCTAATATATCAGGACACTGTCCGCAAGATGGGGAACGACCCATCAAGAATCAAGCCAAGCAACACGACCTTTAAAGGAGTGATACCGGGCGTAGAAGCCCGCTGCACGGGCTCTTTAACATTGGAGGTCCTATTCAGCTCTCCTGATAACTTTCGAAGCGAAGAGTTAATCTTCGACATAGCTCTGTTCCGAAGTGGCTACCATGCACTACTCGGAAGAACGGCCTTCGCCCGCTTTAATACAGTCCCACATTATGCTTATCTAAAGCTTAAAATGCCTGGACCACGTGGCGTCATCACGGTCAGTGGAAATATGGAGCGCTCTTTCCATACGGAGGAAGACACTGCGGCCTTAGCAGCTGAAGTCCAAAACGGCCTATTCGATCTGGACAACCTATCGGTCGTTAAAACCTTGGACACAGCTAAACGTGTCCGGCATACGCCTCTGTGCGGCAGCTCAGATGAACCTGAGCTAGATTAGCAGTTACGCCCCCATCGACTACCCCATAAGGTGATAGCATACGTGCCTCGTGTACATAATTATGCCCTCAAAATCCCTTGGGAGGTGCTGGGGGCACACTGCATACACATAGTCCATAGTTCAGCTCGACCCTATTCGGACTCTAAATTTATCTTTCAAGGTTCACTAAATGAACCGGTTCTGTTTATGGCCACACTGGATCTCTTTTCTTTGCTAGGTTTTTTCCTTTTTTTTCTCTTTTTTACAGATGGCCATCACACTCCCCCCTTCAAGGACACATCACAGAGGAGGAAACGGCGCACACGTGTAGCAGGGACCCGTGCTAATGTTTCTTTTTAGATTAAGACCCTGTGTAAACCTTTTTTCTCTTTTTGTTTTATACTTTTCTGGCATGTAAAATGTCCAATAAAGTTATCGGCATTATCCGTAAGCTTACGGCTTGTCGTACTATAATGGGATATTATAAGAACAACTTGGTTCATATTATGTTTGGAGTTTTATTCTCTCACCATCTATGTTCTCTCCCCATGTCAGATTACCACATGTGCCTTGTCAACAGGGTCCATTACCAGGGCAGTATTCAGCCCGGTATATGTCGAAAAGTCGTAACACCTATAAGGAGTGTTCGGCATCCTGGATGTTTGCTCTATATGCATCAGTTCCGAATCATGTCTTGGATCAATAGTTGGGTTGCCGAGCTCCTGTGATTACCCCTATGTTCCCGATTGTTCGGCTAGGGTGTAAAGGGAGAACTACTGCGATTGTACTTCTGGCTCATCCGGTCAAGTACCTCAGTAGAGAAAGCCGAAAACTGACTGTCATGATATGTGAGAACCTGGTTCGCAATCCGGTGACTTAGTGATATACTATGCTCGATGGAGATCTACCCCGTGTTATACGAAGGGTTGGTTTTTTCGCCCAGCCGCGTGCAAATGGATACCTTAATTCGGAAATATCATATCCGCACCAGGGGCTAGTACCTAGCCCCACTTGTCAAAATCCTATGGCTAAGTGAAAGCAATAACGTCGCATAGTCTGATTGTCCGGTTCGCTCCGCATACACCTCCTACACGGACCAAGACGTTGGATAAAGAGTGTATACGCATATGACCGAACACCCCAGTACTATGTACATGGGGCTGAAGCCGACGACTGGAAAACTTTCAGATTTAAATAAACAGCCACACAGGAGGTAAAAGTCGCTCACATTATAATAGCACAAAAGTTATATACATCGGTTCATAAGCTCAAGTCTTTACAACCGGATACAATTACTCAAAGATAACATCCTTTGAGCACTAGCCTTCTACACGGCGGGCGCCTTCTATGACGTCCTCGAAGTATTTCTCCGGCTTGTGGTGCTCCTTGCCTGCGGGTTGCCCAGCAGTAGCTATATCATGCGCCTTCATCTTTGCCTAGTGCACTTTTACATGAGCGAAGGCCATTCGAGCACCCTCTATGCAGGTGGAACGCTTCAACGCGCCTACCCGCGGACTCGCTTCGACGAGCCGCTTCACCAATCCGAAGTAGCTACTTGGGATTGGATCAGCGGGCCATAGCCGGACTATCAAATCCTTCATGGCCAAACCCGCCATATTGTGCAGCTCGACCAGCTGCTTCATCTGGTCTTTGAGGGGCACCGGATGTTTTGGCGCATAGAATTGCGACCAAAATAGTTTCTCTGTGTCGTTCCCCTCCTAGGCTCAGAAGTATTGGGTGGCGTCAGCACTGCTCCTCGGAAGATCAGCAAACACGCCTGGAGAACTCCATAACCGTGTGAGCCCAAGATACTTTCGCCCTCCGAAGATGCTCTGTAAGAGAAAAGTCTTACCAGATGCTATCTCCCGCGCCTGCTTGATTTCTTCACAGGCGTTGCGCGACTTGCTTCGCGACTCGCTTCACGCATCCTGGGCAGCCTTAACTGCCGCATTCAGCTCGGACGCTTGTTCCGAAGCCTTCAACTCCAACGCTTCGCAGTTGCGAATAACATCTTTGAGTTCGTCGTCAACTTCGGACACCCGAGCCACATGTTGTTGGCATGCGGCCTTTTCGGCCTCTAGTTCGGCAACCGCTTTGTCAGTGATTGCCTTGCTTACCTCGGCCTCCTTCTTGGGCTTCGCGAGCTCGCCCTTGAGGGCCTCGAGCTCACTGGTGCCAACTGTGTTATACAAAATATCATAAAGAGTTTATACTCATGACCAATTACTTAGTCTTCTTGACATCTTAATTTTTTAAATACGCATACCTTGCGTTTCATCTGAACGCTGGTTGACGCGGTCGAGGTATGCGTTGTCCAACAAAAGCTTCAGATTTAGTTCGGCAACCTCTGCATCTCATGCAGTTGCCGTAACTAGTGAAGTCTGTTCAAATAACATAAGCATAACAGTTCAGCTCTATAACATGCTATACTATGGATACTTCGTCCGATTCTGTTCAGAATCACACAAAGCATCAGGGGCTACTGGCTATATATGTGCATATAAAACAAATAAAAGTTCCATAGAACATTACATTGCTTACCTCACAGCCTGTTAATAGGCTATTAAAGGCTTCATTCAGTCCGCCTTTGACGGACTGAATCTTCTTCATCACCGCACCCATCATGGTGCGGTGCTCCTCCACGACGAAAGCACTATGTAGTGCTCCCTCCAGAGGGTCCGGCGCCTCCGGATTGACCCCGGGCGCCATCGTATCCTCCCCGCCTTGGGGGTCTGGTCTTCGGACCCCGGAGCCGCGCTAGGCTACGGATCAATATTCGGCAGTGCCCCGGAATGTCTGGGCCCCCCGTCTTTGGTTTCCATGGGGATTGTTTCCCATGGCCAGTGGCAGCTGAGGTGTTACCCTTGGTCACCCTGTCACTTGCCCCGCCCCCATCCACTTGAGCGGAAAACACCCGCTGGGGGGACACTTTGGTGTCCCCGCCGATCACGGGCGATCGAGCTCGGACCAGCAGGTTACTCTCCGTCTCTCCAGGCGCTAGAGAGTTCCCCTCTGACAAGGAGGCGTCGGGGTGTGCTCGGGGAGGGTTGTAGGTCAGCAGGTGAGAAATACTAAGTAAGCATCAAAATGCTAAACAAACAAGGTGCGACAATTAATATATCCGGACAAACTTACGTTTCGGTCGGGGGTTTCTCCCTGGGCTTCACCACAAAGCTATGTTCGGACGATGAGTCTGAATGAGCAGAGAGGTTCAGCCTCCTCCGGGGTGCGGCCGTGCCCGCATCAGCAGCAGTCGCCCTCTTCTTCCCCCTGCCTTGTGCAAGGGTCTCTTCTTCTTCTTCTTCTTCTTCTTCTTCTTCTTCTTCTTCTTCTTCTTCTTCTTCTTCTTCTTCTTCTTCTTCTTCTTCTTCTTCTTCTTCTTCTTCTTCTTCTTCTTCTTCTTCTTCGACATCCGCCTCCTCTTCGGAGGAGAGGATGTTGATCTCCTCGGACTTCCTGTCCGCAGGGCAGGGGCCACCCTCGACCTCCTTTCTCTTATTCTTGGGCTTCTTGACCGACGCTTTGTACGGTGCGGGGACCAGCATCGCCGTCAGTCGAGGCGTCTCTAGGTTTTCGGGCAAAGGTGTCGGACACTTAATCCGGATTGTCTTCTTGATCCAGCCCTGTATATCACACAAAAACTCCAATTCCTATTATCATTAAATAAAAAGGGGATATGTGTTCGATAGAATTTTTAATTACCTCTTGGGCGGTGAACACGGTACTATAGCCCGCGTCCTCGGTTTCCTTCGGCCACTCCTTCTGGCTCTTAAAGAGTTGCTTCCAGATCTCTTTGTGCGTGAAGCCAAAGAGATGCTTCACGGGCTGAACTCCTACCGGATTGAACTTCCATAGAGGAGTCCCGGGCCAGCATTTCCTGGACCACGGTTGAGAGCTGATAGCCCTTGGAAATCACGCCGGACACACGGCACTGGAGTGCCGTCACCTCAACCTGAGACCCCCAGTTCGGACTCTTATCGGTCCAGGAGGTCAACCTCTCCGGGGGTCCAGATCTAAAAGCAGGTTCCACCGCCCATTTGGCGTCGCGGGGTTCAGTGATATTGTCAGGCCCAAGAAGCGATTCTATCCCGATCACGTGATACACTCGTGATTGGGGCACAACCGCATTTCGGGCGCTTAGAAAGATGGATATCATTACATCGTACCATTACATACATACATGGGGATACAACAATTCATACAAGTCACACGAATACAACAACATCAATACAATACATCCGACTACGGTTGCAAACAAGAAAAGCACAACGACATCCATCTGCTATCCCAGGCTGCCGACCAGGAACCTAGCCCAAGACTGACGAAGAAGAAGAAGAAAGAACTCCAACAAAAAGAAACATCGCTCTCACGTCAAGTCATCCGAAACATGCACCTGCAACTGTTGTTGTAGTATCCGTGAGCCACGAGGACTCAGCAATCCCATAACCATGGGTATCAAGACTAGCAAGGCTTAATGGGTAAGGAGAGGATAAGTGGTGAGGTTGCAGCAGCGGCTAAGCAATATATGGTGGCTATCTTACGAGTACAATATTAAGATGAGCATCTATGCAAACGGTTGCAAACTAGTAATGATCGCTAAAGATCCTGAACTACCTACGAGTCAAAGATAACCCCACCGTGTTCTCTTCTCAAAGTGAAAATAGACAGTCACGGTTACTCACGCGGTTCGTGTGTTTTATTACGGATCCTCTGTCAAGTTTTCTACAACTGGACATTAACAAATTCCAATCTGTCACATAACCGCGGGCACGGCTTTCGAAAGATTATAACCCTGCAGGGGTGCCCAACTTAGCCCATCACAAGCTCTCACGATCAGCAGAAGTAAAAGTATTACCCCTTATCTTAGGGACAATCCAATCAGACTCGAAATCTCCGTGCACAAGACATTTCGACAATGGTAAAACAAGTCCATCAAGACCTCCCGGCATGCCGACACCCTGATAGTAGCCGCGCGTATCTCGTCTCAGGCCACGTCCGGATGAGCACTACGTACAACAACCGAAGACCCCAAATAACTGCGTGGCACCGCAAGTGGCTCTAGTTTGGGACCAACACCATCAGCACTGCCCCCTGTATGTAGAAGAATCCTCAGGTAGCACTAACTCCCTATGCAATTCATTAATTAAGTTTTTATTATGTTGCAAATAATACCAATGTTGGGCCTTGCTGGAGGAGTTTTATTCAAAGACAAACTTTCAAGGGGTCCCCATATACCCAACCGCGTTAGGAACGCAAAATCAAGGAACACAACGCCGGTTTATCGGCTCCTAAGGCGGCATGAGTGGAAAAAACACCGAGCAAAAGGCCAAGCCTTCCACCCATTGCCAAGTATATAGGTGTGTTAAAAGATATAAGATATATATTGTGATATTCCCAAAACATCAAGTTCCAACATGGAGCAATCTTCATCTTCACCTACAACTAACAACGCTATAAGAGGGGCTGAGCAAGCGGGTAACATAGCCAATCAACGGTTTGCTGGGAAGGTGTCAAAGGTTAGAGGTTTCATGGCAACAAGGAGAGGGGCTGACAATAAATGATGGGTAGCGCGACATATAACGATAGCATCGAGACAACTAGCATGGCAATGATAGTAAAGGTATCCAAGGTGATGGTCATCTTGCCTGAGATCCTGCAAGGGAGAAGGACAATTCCATGAAGAAGATGAAGAAGAAGCCATGAAGACGAACCAAGTGTAGACAAACGAATCTTCACGAACGCAACGGAAAATGAACTAGCGAGAAGAAGCATACAACAAGGTAAACACACCACTCAAGAACATGACAAGATGCTCAACCAAGTATGATGCAAGACAAGGCTATATGATGCAAAACATGGCAAGGGATGATGCAAACAAGAACAACACCACCCAACAAGTTTAAATGAGGCCGGAAACAACATATGACCATTCTGGTAAGTCCTCATATGCACATTTCGGAAAAATGGTCCAGATCTGAACAAACCTTAAGTTAAAGTTGTTAAACAGCAAGTTAACATGCACCATGATGATCTACTTGAAATTCTAGTCAAGTTACATATAAAGTTTATTTAATTCGGAGCTACGGCCTAGAAGATATGAGCAAAACAAGATGCAATGCAAAGCTGAAGTTAACAGCAACATAGCAACTTTGGAGCAAGGTATATATATACTACAGCACCCAAACATTATAACAAAAGGCATGGATGTGAAATAGACATGATTCTCAACAAGCATGAACTCAGAGCACACCCAAACACTTGCTGAAACATAATTAAACTAGCATGGCAAGATTCAAGAAGTTTACTGATTTCTCAGACTTAGTGAAAAAACAGAGCATGGCAGAAACAACGATAAGTAGGCATGTTTGCAAGCTTGTGCAACTCAACTCAGAGCATAACATGGTAAGTGAAGATAACCAACAACAAGAAGACATGTTTATGAAGCTACTCATGGCAAGAACATGCTCATATGATGCATAGATCACTAGCAAATCACATGGCAAAACTGAACTTGATGATAACAGGCTGACAGAAACATTTTATAGCAACTTGAGAGCAAGAAATAAATAAGCTACAACAGGCTATAATGGCAAACAAGGACATGGATGGATAGAGCATAACATGGAAAACAATACATGATCATTTGACATACTAAAACATGCATGGATTTGAGTGGGGCGTCAAGCAAACATGGCATCAGGTTAAACAGTTTTAGACTTAGCAGTTTTTTTAACAAGTCTCAGGAAACAACAACAGCGAGTAGGCTACTTTACAAGCTTGTTGCAAACACCATAAGGCATAACATGAAAAGTGGATTGCACCACAGCAAAGATGACATGATTGTGCTTCTAACACATATTGACATGTAGCTCAAACAAAAATCACACATAAAGATACGAAAAAGACAAATCAGCATCTCATAACAAGTTTCAGCACTTAACAGCCACATACACTTTTGCAACAGAGATAAACATGGCAATATGGCGCCTAACATGAATGCAACAACAACCATCATGTAGAGCACTTCACAATGAACATTTTGACATATCATACACTCCATTTGGACCAACATGCACAAAGTTATCACCTCACAGACATGCTAACATAATAACAGTTTCCAGCAGTTTAAAACATTAAACACTCTTGCAAGGATGATTAGGGCATCAAGATGAACTCAAACAAGCATGCCACCGTGCAACAATATGAAGAGCACATCACAACAAACATCTGGACATATCATATGCACATATCGGACCATCACACAAAAAGATATCACCATGCAAACATGCACACTTATTTACAACATGCCACGGACTTAGTGGAAAAACTACCTCGGAGGGGGCAGACGTGTCCCGGCCCAACCGGACACGTCCGGTGGCTGGGCCCACGTGGAAGTGGCACATGGGCGAGGAGGAGGTCAGACACGTCCGGCTTCTCCGAACATGTTCGGCGTGGTGCGGGGACGAGGCCATGGCAATGGTGGGTCGGAGCTCCTGCTCCGGTGAGGGGAAGGTGACAGAGGCGACGAAGGAGGTCGGGAAGAGGCAGATCCGGCCGCACGGGACCATTCCCGGCCGGATCTGGCCGGAGCTGGGCAGTGCGGCGGCGGTGAAGGCCATGGTGACGGCGGCGCTGTTCAAGGCAGCAGAGGTGACAAAGGGTTAGAGAGAGAGGGAAATGGGAAGGAAGGAAGAGGAGGAGGGCGAGGCTCCAGCCTGGAGGTCCTCCGGCGGGGCTGCACCGACGAGGCCGACCGAAGACGGCGACGGGGATCCTTCGTCGACTAGAAAATATCATCAAAAATTGCATTGTGTTTTGACCTTCCTAAATATTGATTTCATTGAAACAAAAAACAAGTAGAAAGCATAACTGAGAATGGGCACTAAACTGATAGGTTAGTCCAGAAAAATAATAAAAATTGTTATAAAAATATATGAAAGTGGTAATATAATAGCATGAAACAAAATTTCTATATATACGTTTGAGAGGAATCACTAGCGTCCGAGAGAAAATGATTGGAGCGGAGAAGAATGAAAACGTAATTTTCTTTCATAGTTCATTTTATTTCTTTGAGTCATAGGACCAGTGTACTATTAAGTGTGTGTGCGGGGGGAGGGGTGGGGTAGGGTTCAAAGTGTTTTGTGACTTGTGTCTGCTCATGCTAACCCAAAATATATCCCGAGTGAAAAGAAATCTCTATGCGCGATGTGTAATTACTTGTGAGTCAGAGATGAAAGTCTTCCGGGCTGCGAGAGAATTGGTCTGGCAGTGGATTCAGGTTTACTTATTCCTCAAGTAAAGTTGTCGTGTGAGTTTATAATTTGGTTGTTGGAGACATGTCGGTTGGTCATTGGTTGGGCTTCAGGTCCTGATTGGTCATTTCACCTGCGGGATTACTCCGGCTAGCAGCCCGCACCTACCGCTGTGGCTGGCTGATCGTTTGATTTCTGACAAGATTGTCTGAACACCACCCTCTAAGAGATTTGAGTGAATCCACTAAGAGAAAGTCCCAGAGCCAAAACTTAGATAATGGTTGAGCATCATGTAGATCTAAGTCAACAACTTTGAGCCTATTACTTTTGAGAGCAGCTAACTCTCTAAACGGTTAGCGCCGTGTCTAAGTGACGAAGAGTAATTGTGGTCACTAAATACAAAGCCAGTTGAAGGTTTGGACATTGTCGAGAAGAATCTACCATGAATAAAATCAACTAAAGTTTGAGGAACTTCACGTCGAAGAGAATAGGACGGAGGGAGGTTTGCTCCTGTGTTCAATCACAAGTCTCTCCAACCACACATAGGTCTTTTGCAGAAGAGTGAACTGGTCAATCAAATCACTTGTCGTCATCCAGCAACACTGTTCGATTCTATCTATAACATTTCTTCCAGTATTTCCATTAGTTCATTTGTTAGTACTTTGAAATGTTTGCTTTTGTTTTTTATCTCGTTGTACTGAATGTGATTTGTCTCTATGTTCATTTGTTTTTCATCTATTACTACCTTGTCTTACTTCTCAGTTTCATTATGTTAAGTATCTCGCAATAGAGTAGTGTTGTGACGCCTCCGATTTGACCATACAGTAATCATGCACGCAAATATGTATGACCAAGATCAGGGATTCGCGGGGGGATATCACAACACAACTCTAAGCACAAATCAAAATAATACGAGCTTTATATTACAAGCCAGGGGCCTCGAGGGCTCGAATACATAAGCTTGAATACAAACGAGTTAGCAGAAGCAACGATATCTGAGTACAGGCCTAAGTTAAACAAGTTTTGCCTTAAGAAGGCTAGCACAAACATCAACGATCGAAGAGGCAAGGCCTCCTGCCTGGGATCTCCTAACTACTCCTAGTCGTCGGCGGTCTCCACGTAGTAGTAGGCTCTGTCGGGGTATTCGTAGACGTCGGTGGTGACATCTGGTTGCTGGAATCCATCCATTGATTGCAACAGCTGGAAAGAAGAAAGAACGGGGAAAAGGGGGTAGCAAATCAACCGTGAGTACTCCTCCAAAGTACTCGCAAGCATCAGATCTGGACTAAGTATGCATCAGTATCAAATGAATGAGTTGTATCTGTGGACTAAACTACAGAATGCCAGAAGAGAAGGGGAAAATCCTAGCCTATCAAAGACTAGAATCTTCTGGAAACCGCCATCTTGCAGTAGTAGAAGAGAGTACAAAATAGCATTTTATAATTAATAAGCATGTTGTAACGATATCACCCAGAGATCCTTCCTCGACTCCCTGCGAGAAAGCAATCCCGGAGCAAACATACCCATCTCATGTCTCAATTATCCATTTCTAGTTGTAATAGATCAGGATACAAGTCCGAGTGTCCGTTACCGTGGACACAGCTATTCGAATAGATAACTTCCCTACAAGGGTGCACCACATTACCCTACACGCTCGATCATATCTGGCCGGACATACTTTTCAGGGCCAATGCCCGGCCTCAGAAGATCAACACGTCGCAGCCCAACCTAGGCTCAGTAGAGAGGTCCCCGCCGGTCTACATCCTAACCGCTCGGGGGTCTTGGGCCCATCGCCCCTTGCACTGCAGGTCGTTGTGCGTAGGGTGAATACCATCGCCACCTTGGATGGTCAGCGCGATCCGACCGTGCCACAATGCTAAATTGGACGTTTGACAAAGCTTTGGCTGATACCACGATGCCGAGGCCCATATCTATTCTCGCGTGGCAGTTACTTCGTATAGGCCAGTGGCCAACTCAGAACAAATACCCAAACTTGTTAGTGCATTAACAATTAAAAGTAGTGATGGCTGTCGGGAAAAGTCCGGAGCTACCACCCCCTGGGTGATACCGCTAAACAGCTAGCCACCACCGTAACATATTGCGGGTGCTCTCCGGGCCCGCCCGCCTTTCACAAGGAACTGAAGTAAAGTTAAGGTAACCGTGTGTCCAAAACATCAAGGTGGAAAACCCGAGGAATCACCCTCGATGGATTCCACTCGATGTGACTGTCAAGGCGAACTAAGAGGAATTACCCTCGAGGTTCACACTTGAGGGGTTGCGCGGCATAGTCGTATCAGAGTGGTGAAGAAGGAATCACCCTTGACGACCACGACCGAATAGCTACACTACGGAGTTATCATCAGGAGTGCGTTACGAGGTATCACCCTCGGCACTCGATAGGAACTATGCGGAGTCGTACAACTAAAGGGGGTGAGGTGATGTGTCGGTCTCTGGTTATCGATCAGGTTGATCGAGTCATCGGTCAACAAGCTGGGGCAACTGGGTCAAAGTGGGGTCGCTGGTGGGTCACCAACCAACCTATACTAAGCAGTTTAGGATAAGCAGGTAGGTAACAAATGCATGTACATAAGTAGGCTATGCATCAGAATAGGAGCAAAGAATTACAATAGCAAAATCTAATGCAAGCAAGAGAGAGAATGGAATGGGTGATATCGGGATGATCAAAGGAGGGCTGGCCTGGAAGCTTCGCTGAAAGGGAAGAAGGGTCGTCGTTGATGTAATCGATCATAGAGGCATCAGTAGCGGTCCTAGGGTCTACCGGAGAAGAAGAGGGGGAAGAAACAGTAAATAGAAAGCACACAGATGCATGACATGACAATAAGCAGTGTTAGGTGTGTTCTAACGCGGTGCTATACAATACCAGCGAAAGGGGGAAACATCCGGGAATGTTTTCCTGAAGTTTGGCATTTTAGGACAAACGAACCAGAGGGGGACGATTGCATGTTCGCTATGCTAGGGACGTGTGCCCGACGAATGGATCGCGTATTCAAATTCTTCATAATTTTCTCAGCAAGTTACATGTATAAAACTTTTTCATCCGAGTTACTGATGATTTTATACTAATTTTTAAAGATTTAAACATTTTCTGAAATTGTTATTATCTAGTATAATTCGAAAAAGCAGTATTATGATGTCAGCCTGACGTCATCAGATGTCAGTAGTGGTCCCCTGTGGTCAGCAGCCCACAAGGCCTTAGCAAGCGTGGGCTATTGGGCGCGCGGCTGTGGCGCCCGTGCCCGAGGCCGTAGCCCCGACGAGGCCAGCGGGGGCGGCGGCGCGGCACGGTCACGGGGCGCTGGGAGGAGAAGGCAGGGCGAGTACGTGAGCGGGGACGGGGCCGCGCCTCGCACGGGCATGTGCGCGCCGAGGGGGCGTGGGAGCAGGGCAACGGGCAAGGTGGCTTGGCGTAGCCTACTGTGAGCAGCGGCAGCAGGAGCAGAGCAGGCATAACGCGTAGGGGGGCCTGGGCCGCGTCCACGGAGCGACGGGAGTGAGTCGGGCGATCCCAGTGCACGGGCGAAGCGCGACGAACATGTGTGGGCATCGAGACGGCCATGGAGAGCACGAGGAAGTGGGTCGGAGCACGCACGAGTAATGAGGACATCAGGAGGGGAGTCGGATGGAGGGGGCTCACCAGCCCTGTAGAGGTGCAAAGGCGCGCTCGGGGGAGGGCCGGAGTCACGGGGCGATGACGCGCGATGGTGACGGGGGCGGTGAGGTGACTATGTCCAACCTAGGAGGGAGTAGCGTGAGGGAGAGGCAGGGACGAAGCGGTCCGGCGCGACGAGGGGTGGTTCTGGGGCGAGGCGAGGGATACCTGGGTTTCTGGGTCCTCAGGTGGCCGGTTCGCTCGTTATGGGCCGGCTGGTGGGCTGTGAAGATTATTGACGAACACTATCTCCCGTGTCTGGATAGGACTCCCATATGTGTAAACTAGCAAGTTTAGAGTTCAGGTGCAATGCTTTCCTTCCTCTGCAAGATGGGCATGTACAAACCCTAGGTCCCTCCGGTGCATATATAAACCGGAGGGTTTAGTCCGTAGAGATAGAAGAATCATAGCAATCACATAGGATAGACTCTTAGGGTTTAGCCAGTACGATCTCGAGGTAGATCAACTCTTGTAGTCTCATATTCATCAAGATCAATCAAGCAGGAAGTAGGGTATTACCTCGATCGAGAGGGCCTGAACCTGGGTAAACATCGTGTCCCCGGTCTCCTATTACCATCGATCCTCAGACGCATAGTTCGGGGCCCCCTACCCGAGATCTACCAATTTGGGCACCGACATTGGTGCTTTCATTGAGAGTTCCACTGTGTCGTTGACTGAAGGATTAATGGCTCGCCTCGTCATCAACGACGGCGCCATCACCGAGGTAATTTTTCTCCCCGGCCAACTTTTTGTGTTCGGCGGCTTCGTGCTTCGTGCCAACACTGAAGGCCACCTCGAGCAGGTAACAGCTACGCCCCTGGTCATCAGATCAGATTTGCAAGCCTAAACTACGTTGCTGATGTCCGTGGAGATTTAATCTTCGATGGATTCACACCCATGGCAGTTGCTCCCTGCCAGCATGATGAGCACGACCTAGATCTGTCATCGGACCCCGTCCAGGGGACAACACCTGCAGCAGCTCTGGACTTAGATATGGAGCAGATCGCCTCATCTGAGGATGGGAAGATCAACCCTGCCACGGAAACCGTAGACTTAGAGGCGCTTGAGCCGCACACAGACCCAGCCTTGAGCGGGATTCCCCCCACCGTTGGAGCTCCAGACTCACCTCCGATTGCGAGTTCTGAACCTTCGGGATCTACGCCTTCTGGGCTCGATCGAACGGTTGCCACCAAACTCAGCCCCGCAGATGTTAGAACACATGTCCATCACTCACCCTTAGATGAAGCGCTGGACTTACTAAAATCTCTCTCCCTAGTAGAGAATTCTCAGCCGAACTATGCCCAGTTCAAACTGGAGGCTGAGGACATGGAATTTTGCTTCCCACCCACCACCCACTTGGTAGCCATGACCAAGGATTTAACCGATCTATTAGATTACGCTTCGGAAGACATTGATGGGATGGACCACGATGCTGAAGCCGATCTAAGTGTGAACCCGCCCGCAACCGGGTGATGGACGGCTACTCCTACATACGATGTATACATGGTGGACACACCCAATGAGAAGGAGCGCGACTGCGATACCAATCCAGAATAGGAGAAGCTTGTCGATGAACCTCCCAAACTCCAGCGTCAGAAGCGTCGATCTCGATTCCGTAAAGGGAAAGAGAGTAACACTGTCACTGAAGATGATGATGATACTATTCAAGCCGATGACCCCTTGGAGCCAGCGGTAGAGCAGGATGAACGAGAGGATGGCGAACAGAGTCCAGAACCGCTGGATGATCACAGCGATGCGGATGACAACAATTATCAACCTGTCTCCGAAGAGGACATCAGCCCGGGAGACGAAGAATTCATCGTCCCAGAAGAACCGGTCAAACAGAAACATTTTCAACAACAGCTCATTGCCACCGCAAGGAGCCTGAAGAAGCAGCAACAACGGCTTAGAGACGAACAGGATACGTTCAATGACAGATTGAATGAAGTGCTAGACGTTGAAGAACGATACGGCTATAAGGGCCAAACGAAGAGCTATCCCAAACGCAAGATGCTGCCCCAATTCGACGACGAGGCCCCTGCACCATTCCGCCAAAGTATGATCAGTCTAATCAACTGGACCGACCACCCTGTGGATGGGACAAAGCTACCAGCAACGCCGTACATAAACCGACACCTCCTCACCATAAAGGAAGGGATACAACGGCTCAGGGCCATAAGTATGATCTATGTTAGGACCTGAATAAAAAGGTTGGCCAGCCCAGACCAATCTACGGATCAGGGGAACGTTCCCACACATGGAACGGTGGCTATCAAGCCAAACAGACGGGTCACATTCCAGATCGGAGCCAACACCGAACACCAATAGCATCCGAACTGCGCCACTATACCGCAAAATACAGGGGTGCCACACACACCCTGTGCTTCACCGACGAGGTGATGGATCACTAATTTCCAGAAGGGTTTAAGCCCGTAAACATCGAGGCGTACGATGGAACAACGGACCCCGCTGTATGGATAGAAGACTTTATTCTTCACATGCACATGGCTCGTGGAGATGATCTCCACGATATTAAATACTTACCTCTCAAGCTGAAAGGACCAGCTCCGCACTGGTTAAACAGCCTCCCAAAGAACTCCATGGGGAGCTGGGAAGAACTTGAGGATGCTTTTCGGGCTAACTTTCAAGGGACTTATGTCCGGCCCCCGAATACTGACGATCTAAGTCATATAATCCAGTAACCCGGGGAGTCAGCCCGCAAGCTTTGGAATCGGTTCTTAACTAAAAAGAACCAAATTGTAAATTATCCGGACGCCGAGGCCTTAGCGGCATTCAAACACAGTGTCCGGGACGAATGGCTGGCTAGACACCTCGGCCAAGAGAAGCCGAGAACAATGGCAGCCCTAACTACACTCATGACCCACTTTTGCGTGAGCGAGGACAATTGGCTGGCTCGTAGCAGCAATAGCACCAGCGACCCTGTCAGCTCTGAAGTCAGGCATGGCAATGGCAAGCCACGGCGCAATAAAAACAAGCGTCGAAACAATACTGGAAGCACAGACGACACATCGGTAAACGCCGGATTCAGTGGCTCCAGGCCCGGTCAACGGAAGAAACCATTCAAAAGCAACAGAGAAAGTCCATCTAGCTTGGACAAAATACTAGACATGCCTTGCCAGATTCATGGCACCCCTGATAAACCTGCAAATCATACCAACCGAAATTGTTGGTTCTTTAAGCAGGCCGGCAAGCTAAACGCCAAACACAAAGGGTAAGGACCTCAAAGCAAAGACAAGGATTAACCTCGCCAGCCAAACACGGGGGGACAGAAGAAATTTCCACCGGAGGTAAAAACCGTGAACATGATCTACGTCACCCCTATCCCCAAGAGGGAGCGCAAGCGCGCACTCCGGGACATCTATGCCGTCGAACCTATCGCCCCCAAGTTCAACCCATGGTCGGCTTGTCCGATCACCTTCGATCGTAGGGATCATCCAACCAGCATCGGTCATAGAGGCTCGGCGGTCTTAGTGCTCGACCCCATAATTGACGGATATCACCTTACTCGAGTCTTTATGGATGGCGGCAGCAGTCTCAATCTAATATACCAAGACACTGCCCGCAAGATGGGGATAGACCCATCAAGAATTAAGCCCAGCAGCACTACCTTTAAAGGAGTGATACCAGGCGTAGAAGCCCGCTGCACGGTCTCATTAACATTGGAAGTAGTATTCGGCTCCCCTGATAACTTTCAAAGCGAAGATTTAATCTTTGACATTGCTCCATTTTGAAGCGGCCATCACGCACTACTCAGAAGAATGGCCTTTGCCCGCTTTAATACAGTCCCGCATTATTCCTACTTAAAGCACAAAATGCCTGGACCACACGGCGTCACGGTCAATGGAAACATGGAGCGCTCCCTCTGTACGGAGGAAGACACTGCTGCCCTAGCGGCCGAGGTCCAAAGCGGCTTATTTAGGCCGAACAGTTCATCGATCGTCAAGACCACAGACACGGCTAAGCGTGTCTGGTCCGCACTACAATGCAGCATCTCAGAAGAACCTAAGCTCGATTAGTAGTTGCACCCCTATCGGCTGCCCCATAAAGTGGTAGCATACATACCTCGCGTACACAATTATGCCCTTAAAATACCTTGGGTGGCGCTGGGGGCACACATCATACAAATAGTCCATAGTTCGGCTTGGCCCTATTCGGACTCTAAAATACATCTTCTTTTTTAGGTTCAGTTAAAAGAACCTACATTGTTTATGGCTATGCAGAATAATCTTTTCTAGAATCTTGTTTTCCTTTTTTTATGGGCGACCATCATAATTCTCCTTCTCAAGGACATATTACCAAGGAGAAAAAGGCGCAGACGTGCAGTAGGGCCACGTGTTGAGATTTCTTTTTAGAATCAGGCTTTGTGTAAACCCTTTTCTTCTCCTTTTTTTTACTTTTTGGCATGTAAAATGCCCGAGGATGTTATCGGCATTATCTGTAACCTCACGGCTTACCGTATTAAATGGGATATAAAAGAAGCAGATTGGTTCCAATTCGCTTGGAGTTCATTCTATTTACCACCTGTGTTCTCCCCCCAAGTCAGATCGCCGCATGTGCCTTAATACCTGGACTTAATACCACGGGCTCTATTCAGCCTCGCACACCTCCAAAAAATTTTGAACACCTATAGGAATTGTTCGGCGTCCCGTTTATTGCATTATATGCATCGGCTCCACATCATGTCTTTGGTCTATAGTTGGGTTGCCCGGCTCCTGTGCTTGCCTCCTTACGTTCCGCATTGTTCGGCTAAGGTAGTAAAGGGAGAACTACATCGATTGTACTTCTGGTTCGTCAGGTCAAGTACCTCAGTAGAGAAAGCCGAAAACTGATTGTCATGATGAAGCGAGAGCCGGTCAAGCGATTCGGTGACCTAGTGTTATACTATGATCAATAGAGATCCACTCCGTGTTATACGAGGGGCTGGTCTTCGCCTAGCCGTGTAAAACGGGCACCGTAGCTCGAAAGCCCTACATGCACCAGGGGCTAGTACTTAGCCCCACTAGTCAAGCTCCTATGGCTAAGTGAAAGCAATAAAGCCGCGTAGTCTGATTGCCTGGTTCGCCCCGCAGACACCTCCTATATGGACCAAGACGTTGGATAAAGAGTGTTCATGCGCGTTACCGAACACCCTTGTAATATTTACATGGGGGTTGAATCCGACGACTGGAAACTATCAAATTTAAATAAATAGCCGCACAGGAGGAAAAAGTCGCTCATAATACAGAAGCGCGAAAATATTGGCACATAGGCTTAGTCCTTACAATCCGAATACAATCATTCAAAGATTATATCCTTTGAGCACTGGCCCTCTACAAGGCGGGCTCCTTCTAGGGCGTCGCCAAAGTACCTTTATGGCTTGTAGTGATCCTTGCCCTCTGGCGTGCCAGCAGTTGCTATCTCCATGGCCTTCATCTTCGCCCAATGCACCTTCACACGGGCAAAGGCCATCCGAGCACCCTCTATGCAGGCCGAACGCTTAATAGTGTCGACCCGTGGACTCGCTTCGACGTGCTTCTTCACCAATCCGAAGTAACTAGTTGGGATTGGATCAGCGGGCCATAGCCGGACTATCAAGTCCTTCATGGTTGTACCCGCCATATTGTGCAGCTCGACCAACTGCTTCACTTGGTCATTGAGGGGCACCAGATGATTTGGCGCCAGAAACTACGACCAGAACAGCTTCTTCGTGTTATTCCCCTCCTGGGCTCGGAAGTATTGGGCGGCGGCGGCAATGCTCCTCGGGAGATCCGCAAACACGCCTGGAGAACTCCACAATCGTGTCATCCCAAGATACCCCTGACCTCCGAAGATGCTCTGCATGAGAAAAGTCTTACCAGCTGCTATTTGGCGTGCTTGTTTTATCTTTTCATGAGCACTGCACGACTCACTCCGCGCGTCCTTGGCAGCATTAATTGCCGCGGTGAGTTTGGATGCTTGTTCTGAAGTCGTCTGCTCCAATTCCTCACATTTGCGAATGGCATCTTGCAGCTCGACCTCGACTTCGGTCACCCAAGACTCGTGTTGTTGACGCACGGCCTTCTCGGCCTCTAGGTCAGCAGTCGCTTTATCAGCGGCTGCCTTGCTCGTCCTGGCTTCTTCCTTGGCCTTCGTGATCTCGCGCTTCAAGGCCTCGACCGTAGTTGCGTTAGCTGTTTCACAAAACATATAACACAAATAAGCTCACGCTCACACATATAGTGTGTTAAAATTTCAATTTCTTCAAATCCACATACCTTGCGTTTCATCAAAGTGCTTGTTGATGTGGTCGAGCTCTTAATCAACTAGTTTAAGCTTCCAATTTAACTCGGAAACCTCTGCGGCTCAGACCGATGCCGCTACTAGAGAAGCATGTTCAAGCACAAAGTTCACAGTTCAGCTCTATCATATGCTATAACAAGGATACTTCGTCTAATTCTGTTCAGAATCAAACAAAGCATCAGGGGCTACTATATATATATACAAAATAAAAAGTTCTTTTTAAGAACATTACGTCGCATACCTCAAAGCATGTTAGTAGGCTGTTGGAAGCTTCGTTCAGTCCGCCTTTGACGGACTGAATTTTCTCCATGACCGCACTCATCAGAGTGCAGTGTTCCTCTACGATGGAAGCACTTTGCAGTGCTCCCTCCACAGTGTTCGGCGCCTCCGGATTGACGACAGGCGCGGTTGGAGCAATTGCTCCCTTCCCCATCACGGGGGGCTGATTTCCTGATCCCGGAGCCGCACTAGGCTCCGGAACAGTGTTCGGCGGGGCCCCGATTGTTTGGGCCGCACGTCTACAGTCACCATGGGGATCGCTCCCCCTTGGTTGACAGCGGCTGAGGGATTGATCTCGGGTGCCCTTTCGTCCACCCCACTCCCACCTGCTGGAGCAGGGGGAGTTTGTAGAAAGGACACTTCGGTATCCCCTACAATGGGCGACGAGCCCCGCGGAGGCGTATCGCTCTCCACCATCCCCGGTGATAGGGAATTCCCCAATGATAGTGAAGCCACGGGGATGTCATGCGGAGGACTATATAAATGCAAAATAAATATTAGATACTAAAAAAGGAAAATTATCCGAACATAAGCAGTTATCGTCTAAATACTTACATTCGGCCAGGGGCTTAATCCTGGGCTGAACTCGATAGCTGTGTTCGGACATTGAGTCCGAACTATCTAGAAGATTTAGCTTCTTCCTCGGCACGGCCTTGCCAACGTCGGCAGGGGCCGCTCTCTTCCTCCCTCTCACTTGGATGGGGGAGTCATCTTCTTGCTTCTCTTCCTCCTCTTCTTCGGGAAAGAGGTGGGAGCCAGTTTCCCTGGACCTTGTGTCCGTGGGACCTATAGGGCGGGGGTCGCTCTTGACCTCCTTTCCCTTCTTCTTGGCTTTCTTCTCCGATGCCTTATATGGCGCCGGAAACATCGCCGTCAACTGAGGCGTCTCTAGGTATTCTGGCAAGGAAGCCGGACACTTGATCCGCTCTGCCTTTTTCGTCCAGGCCTGGATAGAACGCAAAAACTCTAACTCCTGTTATTATTGAAGCATGGACGGAGTATGTATTCGGCAGAAATTTTAATTACCTCTGACGCAGTGAGCGCGGTACTGAAGCCCTTGTCCTCAGTCTCCACCAGCCACCACTTCTGGGACTTGAAGAGATGATTCCAGATGTCTTCGTGCGTAGTGCCAAAGAGATGCTTCAAGGGCCGGGACCCTTCGGGATTAAACTCCCATAGATAGGAGTCCCGGCATTGGCAGAGAAGGACGAGACAGACGAGCATTACCTGAATCACGTTTGTGAGGAGGGTGCCCTTGGTAATCATGCCAGAGATGCGGCTTGGGAGCGCCAACACCACCGCCCGAGACCCCCAATCCGGACTCTTGTCGGTCCAAGAGGTTAGCCTCTCCGGGGATCCATATCTAAATGTGGGTGCCGCCGCCCACTTGCGTCGCAGGGCTCAGTGATGTAGAACCACTCCTGCCACCAGACCTTATCCGTATCCACGAAGGCCCCCTTGGGCCTGGTGGCGTTGGGGAGCTTGCTCACCATGGCGCCTCCGCACTCCGCATGCTGCCCGTCGACCACCTTCGGCTTCAAATTAAAGGTTTTGAGCCATAGGCCGAAGTGTGTGGGGACACAGAGGAATGCCTCACATACCACTATAAAAGCGGATATGTGGAGAATTGAGTTTGGGGCTAGATCATGGAAATCTAGCCCATAGAAAAATAAGAGGCCCCGTACAAAGGGGTGGAGACGAAATCCCAGCCCCCGAATAAAGTGCGAGAGGAAGACAACCCTCTCACCTAGCTTAGGGATGGGGATCACTTGGTCCTTCTCGAGGACCCGATGCGCTACATCATCGGCGAGATAGCCAGTGTGTAATGCCCAGTATGAGATTATACCTCCCACGTGTCGAGGCATGACTTAAAGGCATAATCTCATACTAGAATGATCTCAAGAATGGTATCTTTGCACAACTCATGTAAAAGAGGGATGAAATTGTAAAAGAGTAGTTGGCTTACACTCGCCACGTCACACAATGCATTACATAAACATTCATCATCCAAATAACATCAGTGTGCGACTACAGACGAAGATCCAAATGAAAGATACCATAAATAAAGCAACACAAGGTCCCGATCATCCTAGTAAGAGCCCTACTGATCCTCTGGGCAAGACACGTAGTATCGCCCACGTTCTTTGTCAAACTCCCAGTATAACTTTGAATCACCAGCTGTGTAGTTCTCAACGGTACCTGCATCTGGTGTGGTGTAGAATCCGTGAGCCACGAAGGACTCAGCAATCTCGTTCCTGGGTAGCAATACTATCAAAGCCTTAGGTGTGGAACAAGGCTGAATATAAGGTTGCAGTTGCACTAGCACTAGCTTATGTGTTTAGAGCGGGAAGCGAAAGTGCCAATGATAGTCAAAGTGATCATGAAGTGATCCTATCTAAGCACGACAAACATAACCCCACCGTGTTCACTTCCCGAACCCCTTCGGAAAGCGACCGTCATGGTTACTCACGCTGGTAGTGTATTATGAACATAGTGTCAAGTTTTCTACAACCGGATATTAACAAATTCCCATCTACCACATAACCGCGGGCACGGCTTTTGAAAGATCACAACCCTGCAGGGGTGTCCCAACTTAGCCCATCACAAGCTCACGATCTGCGGAGTCGCAACTCCAAGGTAGGAAGTCCTGAGTATTCTTGGAATCCCGTGCTCAAGATATTCCGACAAAGGTAAAACTAATCGAGCAAGACCTCCCGATGTGCCGACACCCTGATAGTAGCTGCGCGTATCTCGTCTCAGGACACGACCGGATGGGACAAGCTACAGGTTTTTACCAGCCCTTGAGTTTCCTCGAGGTGGCCCCGCAGCACGCCCAGTTTGGACCAACACTCATGTGGAGCACTGGCCCAGAGTTGTTAATTAAGAAAAGGGTTTATAACTCCCTATGTAAGTTTTAGTTATTAGGCAAATGTAAAACCAATGTTGGGCCTTGTTGGAAAAGCTTTAGCGCTAAGCGGGTTATCAAGGGGGGCCCATAAACCCCAACCGTGTTAAGGACGCAAAATCAAGGAACATAACACCGGTTTAAACGGTTCCTAGGGAGGCATGAGTGGAACAGAACACCAAGCAAAGGCTTAGCCTTCCACCCATTGCCAAATATATAGATGATTTAGTTTAGCAGATTATATATTGCGATATCCCAACAATAACTTCAACATGAAGCAAGAATCTTCGAATATTCTCCTGCAACTAACAATGCTATAAGAGGGGCTGAGCGAAGCTTACGTAGCCAATCAAAGGTTTGCTAGGTTGGGTGGTTAGAGAGTTTCATGGCAACAATAGGAGGCTGACAACCAGACATAGGCATCGAAGCAATAAGCTAAAGAGTGAGACATCTAGCATAGGCAAAGATAGTAGTGATATCTGGGTAAGGTCATCTTGCATGTTGAATCCTCGGAGGGAACGTAACCTTGCTCCTCACACTCAACCTCGGTAGAAACCTCGTACTCCGTATCGTCACCGGGCTCTAACCAAACACAACAATGCAGCAACGGAACAAAATCAATCAACATGCAGTGCTCAATCACATGATGCATGCACATGAAGCATATGAACTTGGAAGAAATGATGCATGACCTAGGAGTCACAAGAGTGCAATATCATCACATCCAACAAGATCAAACACAAGCATGAAACAAGCAAAGGAACAATTTAACAAGTTTATGTAGTTTCCCCAAACAAGCATGCAACATGTTTTAAAGAAGTTGGTTAACATGTCAAGGGTGCAACTAACACAACAGCAACATGCTAGCACATTTAAATGGGCTGGAAATAATGACAACAATATCCAGAAACTCCCATATTAATTTATTTGCATTTAGGACATATTTGAAAAACTTCTGTGAAAGAGTTGTCAAACATGCTAAACAATAGCACCAAAATATTCTACACATTTTTCCACCCCAAATGCGTATAAAGTTTGTTAAATTTGGAGGTGTAGATATTTAGTTATGATTTTTACAAGTTTAAGCATATTTAAAACAAGTTTAAATTCAAACATCATTTTAAATGTTTTAAAGCATGGCAGCAAGTAGCATATTCATAATCTACATAAAATTCTAAGCACTTTTCATATGTAACTCAACTTCATCTGAATCATAAATATGCAGATATTAAATAAATAAGAAAAACAGAAAAGAAAAAGAAAAACAGAAAAACAAAACAAAACAATATAAGCGCCAGGGTCCAGAAAGACCCACGCTCAGCTAGCCACGCCCACTGACAAGGGGGCCCGGCGGGGCTGAGCTGGCGGCGTGGGTGCGCGCGGGGGCTGGGACGGCGCTGTGAGGCTGGCAGGTGGGACCGTGCTGTCAGTCTCAGGCGAAAAACAAAAAGGGGCGAATACCGCTACGCCCGCGAGGGATCGAACCCACGCCCACTCGCTGAAACTGACGGAGACAAACCACTGCGCTACTGAACTGAACTCGACAGAGAACAGGTGCAAACTCTGAAGACTAAACAGCAACAGGCAGAAACAGGGGAGGCACTGGCCTCATCGGAGCCGCTCCGGCGACCAAATGGCACGGCGGAGGGGTGCGAGAGGCTCCTGGAGGAGTTCCGCATCCATCTAGCCTGCTAACAGCACCTACGGAGCACTACAGCACCGACGGCGAGCAACGACAGTACGGCGGCAACGGAGCAACGGCGAGGCGATGCAAAGCCCTAGGCGGCACGGCGACTAGACAGGCAGCTCCTACGCGACTAGGCGAAGCGAACGGACGGCACAACACGACCTAGAGGGGTCAGAACACTCGCCGGTGACGAGGTCCGACAACGACGCGATCGGGCGCTCGAGGAACTAGGTGATAGAGGGCACGCAAAAAGGGGAAAAGGGCACGGGGAGAGAGAGAAGCTCAACACGAGCACGGCAGAGTGCTCGGCTGGCCCAGTCGTGGACGGAGTCGACGACGGCGCGCCTCGAACACCTACGGCTGCCGGAGAGGAAGAAGAGGAAGAAGCGCTCGTCGTGGAGGCGATCGCGTCCGTGTAGTCAACGTAGAGGAAGGAGTCGATGTCGTGGAAGCTGCTAGACAACGTTGGCGAGGCTGCGGTCGACGAGGAGCCCGCCGGCGACGAGGGGCTGCTCTCATATGCGCTCGGGTGTCGATGGGAACAGAGGATCTGGAGGATCTCGGCTCTCCAGACGGCGAGAGGGGGAAGAGGAAACCTAGAGAGGGGAGGACACGCTTTGGGTTTAAAAGGGGGGCTCGGCCTCGACGTCCGTGAACTCACGGTGCGACGATGAGCGCGGGCGTGCTCTGCTTCAGCTGACGGAGGAAGACGACGACGTGGCCCTGTGCCACAGACAGGTGGGGCCAGGCGCGAAAAGGCCACGGCGCGATGGCGACGCTGTTGGCTGGGCCTGCGGGTTGAAATGGGCTGCGCTGCGGAGAGAAAAGAAGATGGGCCCGGGGGAAGAGAGAGAAGGAGGGGAAGCCCAGGTGCACTGCTGGGGCTGCTTCTTTTCTTTTCTATTATTTCTTCAGGCAGAAAAGAAAATGAAAAGCACAGAATAAAATAAGAAGAGTTAGGGAAAAAGAAAAATATCCCCAAGCTCAGTTATTAATGCCCTATTTAAATAAATTGACTTGGACATTTTTGGAGGCAGAAAAATAAAAGGAGTTTGAATATGGTACAAACTCAAGTCATTTTAAAACCCAACCAAATCATTTTCAAAAGGGCTGATATTTGGTGGAGAGGATGTTCACATGGTGCAAGATTTAAAGGAGGAGAAAGAATCACTAAGGCACTTGGCTAGGTGGCTTGCACAATAGAGCACGGAAAAGGCCAGAAAAGAAAAGAAAGGAGAAGAAGAAGAAGAAGAAGATGAAGAAGAAGAAGAAGAAGAAGAAGAAGAAGAAGAAGAAGAAGAAGAATAAGAAGAAGAAGAAGAAGAAGAAGAAGAAGAAGAAGAAGAAGAAGAAGAAGAAGAAGAAGAAGAAGAAGAATGGGGAAGGGGTAAGTTAGCTAGGCATAGCTAGACCTCACACACAACGACATCACAAGGTCTCACACATGCACAAAATAAAGTAAACTATGATGCCATGATGATATGATGATGAGCAATGTAATGATGCAAAAATAATAAATGATATGACAATGCAAAGAAAATAAATGACAAGAACCCCCAAGGATAATGACAAGGATCAAAAGAGGAAGAATTATTGCCATTATAGGAAAGTGTTACATATTGGGCATTACAAACTCTCCTACACTACAAAAAGATCTCGTGCCGAGATCTAGGACTGGAAGAAGGAAGGATACTCGGAATGAAGGTGATCTTCTCGTTCCCACGTAGCTTCTCGGTCGGTATGGTGTGACCACTTAACTTTCAAGAACTTGATTGACTTGTTGCGGGTTTTGCGCTCAGTTTCCTCAAGAATAGCAACAGGGTGCTCACGATAAGATAAGTCTTGTTGAAGATCAATCTCCTCGAATGGAATGGTGCGTTCAGGTGTCTTGAAGCACTTGTGGAGTTGAGACACGTGAAACACATCATGAACATTTGCAAAGTTGGAGGGAAGCTCAAGTTGATAGGCTAGATCGCCTCTTTTGCCAAGAATCTTGAAAGGGCCCACGTGTCTAGGAGCAAGCTTTCCTTTGATACCAAACCTTTGGGTTCCTTTCATAGGAGAAACACGGAGATAGACATGATCCTTAATGTCGAAAGCAAAATCACGATGCTTGCCGTCATAGTAACTCTTTTGACGCGATTGAGCGGCTTTGAGATTCTCACGTATGACTTTGCACATTTCTTCGGCTTCTGAGATCAAATCATTGCCAAGAAGTTGACGTTCACCAGTCTCGGACCAGTTGAGAGGGGTACGACACTTTCTGCCATAGAGGATTTCAAAAGGAGCTTTGCCGACACTTGCTTGGAAACTGTTGTTGTACGAGAACTCAGCAAATGGGAGACAATCTTCCCACTTCATGCCAAAAGAGATGACACAAGCTCTGAGCATGTCTTCGAGGATCTGGTTCACTCTTTCGACTTGACCACTAGTCTGAGGGTGAAACGCAGTGCTGAAACGAATATTAGTGCCCATGGCTGACTGAAAGGAGTCCCAGAACTTGGATGTGAATAAACTTCCACGGTCTGAGGAGATGACTTGAGGAATGCCACGCAACGAAACAATTCTGGAAGTGTACAACTCTGCCAACTGAGCTGCGTTGATGGATTCTTTGACGGGAAGGAAGTGAGCTACTTTAGTTAGCTTGTCAATCACTACAAAGATAGCATCATTCCCCTTCTTGGATTCAGGAAACCCAGTGATGAAATCCATTTCAATGTGGTCGAATTTCCACTCGGGAATAGGTAGAGGTTGGAGGAGACCGGCTGGACGTTGATGCTCTGCCTTCACTCTTCTGCAGATATCACATTCATTCACGAATTGGGCAATCTCCCTTTTCATGCGAGTCCACCAGTACGATTGCTTGAGGTCTTGGTACATCTTGGAACTTCCAGGATGAATCGAGAGGAGGGAGTCATGTGCTTCGTTCATTATGAGCTTCCTGAGATCACCCTTGGAAACCACAATTCTGTCCTCAAAGAACAAGGTGTCTTTCTCATCAACACGATAGCACTTGTATTTGGGAGTACCCTTAGCAATACCATGTTTCGCTTTCTGCACCATAGCATCACTTAGTTGGGCCTCACGGATCTGATCTTCCAAGGTAGGAGCAACTTGAAGGTTTGCAAGAAAACCTTGCAAAACAACTTGGAGATTGAGCTTCCTGAATGATTCACAAAGCTCAGGCTGAAACGGCTTGAGAAGGAGACTGTTGCAATATGCCTTTCTGCTCAAGGCATCTGCAATGACTTTGGCCTTGCCAGGTGTGTTGTAGCGACTGATACGTCTCAAACGTATCTACTTTTCCAAACACTTTTGCTATTGTTTTGCCCTCATTCTTGCATGATTTGAACTAAACTAACCCGGACTGACGCTGTTTTCAGCAGAGCTGCCTGTATGGTTTTATTGTGTGCAGGAAAATGGATTTTTAGGTGTCTCAGAAAATTCCAAGAAAAATCACAGAAAATCCACGCACCCGAAGGGCCATTGTGCCAGAAGTGGGGCCAGAGGGCAGCAAGGGGGGCCCCAGGCACCCTGCTGGCACGGCCCCACCCCTGGCCACGCCAGGAAGCTGCCTGGGAGGGTCCTCCCCCCTCTGGTGCCCTACCTTGGCTCCTATTTATTCCCGTGGCGACGAAACCCCAGAACAGAAGTCGTTTTTCCAGTTTCCGTCGCGGAGCCGCCGCCACCCTCTGTTCTTCTTCGGGAGGGCTAATCTGGAGGCTGATTTGGCCTCCGGAGAGGGGAGATCGTCGCCATCGTCATCATCATCAGCACTCCATCCTCCCTCCATGACTTCTCCTTCCATGTGTGAGTAATTCCCTGCTGTAGGCAAAGGGGATGGTAGGGATTGAATGAGTTAGATCATGTAATAGTTTATCAGATTGTTGGGGGCATGTTGCCTATCATCTACTTTGGTGTTTATCATCTTTGCTTCAACTTGTTGCTCTTAATGCTTGTCACTTTGGGCCTGAGTGCCATGTTTTCAGATCTGAACCCTATGTGTTTGCATGAATATATTTGTGTTCTTGATCCTATCTATGAGTTGTTTGCACCTATTATGGACCGGAACCGGCGATCCCAAAGGTGACAGCTTGGGACACCAAAGGGGATGGTCCATAATTTGAGGATTCCATGTATCCATTGAGTTTATTGCTTTGTTCCGGTGCTCTTTGACAGGAGCACCTTAATCTCCATAAGTTCCTTTTGGCCCCGTTCGTAGCGGGATGGTAGGACAAAAGATGTTGTGCAAGTTCTTATTGCAAGCACGTACAACTACCTGTGGGATACATGCCTAATGTTTGATATTTTCCTAGATGATCATTACTTTTATGTGTGCCTTGCCCCAAGTTAGATTCATGATGTATCTCATCCATGCAGCGCCCAACCATCCATCTCCCTAGCCTACAGTGTTTCAATCCTGCTGGTTATTAGTTGTTACTTTTGCTGTTTACTTTTGTTGTCACCACCATCACTATCATATCACCGTTACCACTTATCTTTTGTTGCAAGTAAGTATATTTCAGGTGCGGTTGAATTGACAACTCAACTGTCAAAGCTTATAAATACTCTTTGGCTCCCCGTGTGTCGAATCTATAAATTGGGTTATTCTTACCCGCGAAGACTATCTCGATCCCTTACGGTTGAGGGTTATCAAGTACCGTTTTCTGGCGCCGATGTCGGGGAGCATAGCAATATTTACAAGTCTACTTGAAGTATCCTACCTGCTGCACTTCATCCGCTATGGGTAAGAAAGGAGACCCCAAGGTTCCGATCTTACTATCCACTACAAGAAGAGGTAATATTCTGAACACTAGTGCTACACTTGATTCACCTTCTGTTATGAGTAAGTTTGCCTCACCACCACCACATGATGCTTCTACTGAATCTGTTACTATGTCTGATACTTTTGATGATGCTTCTACTACTCTTGATGATATTGGTTCACTTCGTTATGCTCTTGAGAAACAGATCGCTGCTGCAAAAAAATCTGGAATTGAAATTCCTGTTACTCGCTACCCTATTGGTGGAACTTATGATTATCCTGATTTGAGTAAACTCAAGGAGAGACTCCTTGATGATGATTACATTATGCTTGATGATGATTTATGCAGGGAACTGACAGAGTTTGCCGACTCTGACCCTGAAGCTATTAAGAAGCTGCTTGAAAAACACTCCTTGAAGAACAAGACTGTTCCTGATCCTGAATTTGCTACATCTCCTATATGCATCAATGATCCTGATTATGATTTCTCTGTTGATCTTTCACTTATATCTATGGTTGAAGCTGACCCCTTTCATGGCAGATAAAATGATGGTGCTATTGCACACCTGACCAAACTCACTGAGTTGGGTGGCTTGTTTACCACGAATGAAAAGATACGAAACTTTTATGTGACTAAGCTCCTTCCTTTCTCTTTGAAGGAAGGTGCTAAAACATGGTATGATGCACTACCATGTGGTTCCATTAAGAGTCCTCAAGACTTAGCTCACTCTTTTGTTGATAAGTACTTTCCTGCTCATATGCAACATGCTGCTTTACAAAGAATTTATAACTTTAAACAGTTGCAGGATGAGCACCTCCCTAAAGCTTGGGGGAGGTATTGTAGTCTGATCCAGGATAGACCAGGACATGGAGTCCCTAAGAATGAATTAATCGATATATTTTATGCTGGTCTAACTGATCAATCCAGGTCCTATTTGGATAGTTATGCTGGTTGTGTTTTCAGGAAAAGAACACCGGACGATGCAGAAGAATTGATGGGCATGATTGCCAAAACCCATGAAGATTGGTCCGTCCCTGAACCACCTCCACCACCAAAGAAGAGGGGCATGCTTGTTCTAAGCCCCGAAGATATGCAAGAAGCAAAGAAGTCTATTAAAGAGAAGGGTATTAAAACTGAAGACGTGAAGAATCTACCTCCTATTGAGAAGTTGTGTGAGCCTACCACTCACCCTCCTATGGTAGAGGTACACTCTCTTTTAGATTTCGACGTAAGTGACATCCCTCATGGTAAGCCTCCTGATCAATGTTTAGATGAGCTTGATAATTTTATTATGAAGCAAAGTCATTTTAATGAGAGGATACAAAGTCAATTGCATGATAATTCCCTTGCTATCAAAAGTTTGCTTGATGTTCTAGGTAGAACAGTTAATGATGTTAAATGTCTTGTGAAGCATTTTCATATGGTTCAAACTCAGCTTGAACAAATTTCTAATGTGCAAAAAGATTTGCTTGCTAACAATACCAAACAAGATGATTTACAGGCCTTCGGGATTAAGACCCGAGGAGGAACTAGCACTCAAGATCCTCTCTATCCAGAGGGGCATCCGAGGAGAATCGAGCAAGATTCTCAAATGCAGGAAGAAGAAATTGTTGGCTCTCCAAAGAAGAAGAAGAAGAAACACAAGGAGGCTGACAATTCCAATGATCCTATTACAAGTGAAGAGCCAGCTGTTGATCCCAACAGTATATCTACCTCCGATGCTGAGACTGAAGACGGTGCCAAACCTGAAGATAAGGATAAGGAGAAGAATGATCCGCCTGAAGTTCGAGAAGAAGAAGCACCTGACAAACACAAGAAGTACACTAGAGAAGACTTCGTCGCAAGAAGACATGTGAAGGAAAGAGAACCATGGATACAGAAACCCATGCCCTTTCCAGGTAAGTCTCTCAAATCTAAAGAAGAAGAGCATTACAATAAGTTTTGTGAGTGGATGAAACCTCTTTTTCTTCAAATCCCTTTGACTGATGCTATTAAGTTACCTCCCTATTCAAAATATATGAAAGATATTGTTACTAATAAAAGAAAAGTTCCTAATGAAGCAATATCTACTATGCTTGCTAACTACCCTTTTAGTGGCAAGATTCCTGAGAAGCTTGGTGATCCAGGTATACCCACCATTCCTTGCTCCATAAAGAATAATTATGTCAAAACTGCTTTATGTGATCTTGGAACAGGAGTGAGTGTTATGCCTTTCTCTCTTTACAAGAGGCTTTGTTTAGAGAAACTAATTCCTACAGATATCTCTCTTCAGATGGCTGACAAGTCAACAGCCGTCCCGATAGGTATTTGTGAGGATGTTCCCATAGAAGTTGCTAATTGTTTGATCCTTACTGATTTTGTCGTGCTTGACATGCCCGAGGATGGGAGCATGTCCATTATTCTTGGTAGACCTTTTCTTAACACCGCAGGTGCTATTATTGATTGCAATAAAGGAAAGGTTACCTTCAATGTGAATGATAAAGAACACACGGTGTGTTTTCCAAAGAAGACCAACAAGAGGCATGGCCTCAACTCTATAGAAAATATCGAGACCGTGAAGATTGGAGAATGGGACTGTCCACTACATGTGCACCACAAATAAAAAACTATTATGGTGGGGACAATGTCCATTAAAGTAAAGGTGCAATGATCACTTCGTAAGAGGTGGGACTTTTTGCTCTATATATCGTCGGTTTGTTGGTAAGACTTGATCAACCTTACTAGTGAGCATTTTTTATATAGGTAAAAAGTTGAGCTTGTTATGTTTTCATTTGTTTTAGCTTTTGTTCTCCTTGATGTACCAAGTGTTTGTGTTTTTGAAGCTTCACAATACTAATCACTGCTTTAAGTTTTCAGAAAGTTTTGCAGCTTTTTGAACTTCGAAAAAATTTCAACAGTAAAGTTTTCAGAAAAATTCCAGAAAAATTAAAATTAAAATTTCCATGTCGGGAGTGACCCATAGGCACCTGGGGCTGACCAGGGGGGCCACCAGTGGCCCAGGCAGCCAGCTGGCGTGGCCTGCCCCCTAGCCGCGCCCATAGGGCGCCTGGGGCCCACAGGTCCCGCCTCCAGGTGAGTCTTCTTCCTCTCTCTCTCTTTCTCTCCAAAAACACGAGTTCTGCACCTGTTCTTGCGTTCTTGCTGTTCTTGGAGGCAATTTTCGATCTCTCTCTATAGCCTATCATTCGAGCTGAGATTTTGAACAAATACTCCCTGGTATGTAACTCCTCCACCCCTCCAATTAGATTTTTTGTTGGTGGCTTCATTTGTGAGTATTTAGTAGTTCTTGGTGCTGTGTAGATGAGCTTGCATGCATGTGTAGAAATTTATTTTCCAAGTTTTGATGCAAGTTTATGCCTTAGGTAAGTGAGTTGAGTAGTTTGCCTTAACCCACTTTGTTTAAATCCTTGTTTTTGTAATTTGTCAAAAATTTCATAAATGAGTTTGTTAGGAAGGGCAAAGGGGTGGCTTGAGAAGAAGAAGCCGCGCGCTCTGATCGAGTTACTAGAGCCGCGGCTTCACCCTCGACTGCTAGGGTGAGCTACAATGAAGATCATGTGCCCCTAGAGTTGTTGGAAGACACAAATCCAGCACGTGCGATGATGTTCCCATGTGATGAGTTCCTTGAAGCTGCAGGAATTAAGGATGAGTTTTATAACCTTTGTGCTAATGCAGGTCTGACACGGCTCGTCACGTGTTGTGTTGCTCAGTATCAAATACTCACCTCCGGTTCCATTAACAGTTTTAGATATAACCTTGATACTGGTTCTATTGAGTTTAAAATTTACAATAATCTTTTGACCATGCCCTTGGAAAAGTTTTGTGAAATAATAGGTGTGCCAAACGTTGGGAGGACAACGAAGATGACCTCTCAGCCCTCCAAGCTGAGAACCGTCTTGAACTCTGTCTGCAACATGGATACGAGGGATATTCATCGGTCAAAAATCTCCAGCATCGTATTCCCTCACCTCAGGTATTTTGCGTATTATGTTGCTAGAGGGGTGTTAGCTCGTGACAACACGAGCATCATTTCTGCGCCGGATATTGCTATACTGGCAACCGCCCTCTCAGGGAGGTTTGATTATAATGTGGGTGCCTTAATTGCTCGACGCCTTGCTATGAACGGTAACAAGGGAAATTTATTTGGTGGCGTTTATGCCACACTTATCTTAGAGTATCTTAAAGGCACCCCACACCCTAATGATAAGCCTTTTACTTATTTAAGTTTTGATCTTGCTGCTATGAAAAGGCATAAGTTTGTTACCATGACTTCTGAGTTTGGTAACCTTGTTTATATCTTGCGTTTCGGAACTACCGCGGAACGCAAGATCCGTCCACCTGCACCTCTTTTGTTTGATTTTTCTCGCAGGAACGGATGGTCCTTTGATGTTATCCAGTTCAATGAGTTCATGGTCCAGCATCAGTTTCATAACCCCATGGAGGGGGTTGTGCCCGACGAGGAGGAGCACGGTGAGTTACCACCTTTTCAGGGGGAGACCGTCACCCAGTTTGGTGAAGGGTCTTCCTCTGCTTGGAGTGCGGACCCTTCTTCGTGGGAGGATTCGAGGACTTCGGTGTACGCGCCGGAATCCTTATACGACCCTTGGACTCACCAGTACCACCCCGGAGCAGGAGGCTCCTGGGGGCAGTAGCTACTACCAACTTAGGCCAAAAGCCTAAGCTTGGGGGAGTACGTGCCCTTCTCACTTTTCCATTGTATTATCCGTTTTATTTTTGTTCGCTTTGATCTTTTCGAAGTTTTTGCATGTTCTTCTTTGTTCTTTCTTTGCAAAAACAACAAAAAGATTTTCTCTTTCTTTTGCTTTCGTTCAACCTTTGAAAAAACCCAAAAAGATTTCCTTTCTCTCTTTAGTTTGCTTTGTTTTCAGAGTTCAGCTCGAGTCCGTGATGGCATTTAATTATATTTCCTACATTCGATCATGCAAGTGACAAGGCAGTAATGACGAAGATCGACGGAAGGGAAGCAACAAGGAAAACCGGTATGAACTCTTCTTGTTTCTACTTTTGTACATATGCATGTACTTATGATCTAGAGACCAGCTTGTAGCGACATAGTGCTATGTTTACAATGCTTTCCCAGTGGTTCATGCTTTCCTTGTGGCTAATCTCAAATAGCTAGAGTATATAATGTGTTATTGAAATGATTTACATGCATTGCATTGTTCATAGTTTGGTATACTAAGGTGGTATTTCCCTTTGGAGAATTCTTGGATTGACTTGGCACATGTTTACACATGTTTAAGACTAAAAAGTCTACTTTGCCTTGATGATCTTTGAGTTTCAGAATAGTTATATCACTTTCATGCCCAATTCAATGTTGCTTTGTTGCTCTGCATGATTATGACCATTATTGCTCTCTAGTTGGTTGCTTCCCAGTCTCTTGCTAGCCTTCGCTCGCACTAAGCGGAATTCTGCTTGTGCATCCAAATCCTTTCAAACCAGTTATTCCATATGAGTCCACCATACCTTCCTATGTGGTATTTACCGGCCATCCTAATGAATACTTTCCTGTACCATCTCGAAATTATACAAATTTACTCCTGTTTTGTGCCTCTGTTTTAGCTCATGAGGAAATAGTAGGTAATTCATGATCTTCTTATGTTGGACATGTTTTATCCCGGGATTGCATGTCTAATCTGCAAACCCCTAATACGAGGAGGGACTGGCATGAGTGCGCCCAGCTCACAAAAGATAATCACAACCAACAAACCCTCCTTCACGCTTTGTTTATGAGAAATCAGAAAACTTTGGTAGTGATAAACAAAGGAGATTAAGGGGATGTGATCGTCCCCATCTTGGGAGCCGTTCCTTGAAACATGTCTAGCATAAGAAGTGATTGGGTTGTCTACTAGCATTCGTTGACGAAATATGCACCTCCCAAAATCATTTTTACCTCTGTTTTCAAAACCAAGAGCTCTGGTACATGTTTAGTCTTTGCTTCCAACCACGGGTTTTCAACCTCGCCATCAAATTCCATGGTTCGAGAGTCTCCACCTTCTTTCTTCAAAGCACCAACTAAGAGAGCATAATTGTCATTCTGAGTGTAATGTGCATTGTACCAAAGTATTACATTGTCTTCTGCATGCTTGTGGTATTATTTATTCTGAAATTCTTAGTTCTAGTCTCCTTTAAAACTCTGGAGGAGTTTCTGCATTTATGTTTTGCTTCACTCATGGAGGCTAGCGAGATACCACTCTAGTATGTTCAAGCTATGTGCAATGTAATCTTGTCTTGATTTTCAGTAGCATATTATTTACTTTTAGTTATTTGTGATTGGTCACTTGAAAGAAGGATTGATTCGTGCATTGTCCTCATAACATTGTTTCAATACTTGCTAGACTCTTTTCGTACATGCTTATATACATCTAATGAAGCAAAAGAGTTTGTCAAAGTTTTCTTTGTCGCGTTCAGTTCGTTGAACTGAATTGCTTGAGGACAAGCAATATGCTAAGCTTGGGGGAGTTGATACGTCTCAAACGTATCTACTTTTCCAAACACTTTTGCTATTGTTTTGCCCTCATTCTTACATGATTTGAACTAAACTAACCCGGACTGACGCTGTTTTCAGCAGAGCTGCCTGTATGGTTTTATTGTGTGCAGGAAAATGGATTTTTAGGTGTCTCAGAAAATTCCAAGAAAAATCACAGAAAATCCACGCACCCGAAGGGCCATTGTGCCAGAAGTGGGGCCAGAGGGCAGCCAGGGGGCCCCAGGCGCCCTGCTGGCGCGGCCCCACCCCTGGCCACGCCAGGAGGCCGCCTGGGAGGGTCCTCCCCCCTCTGGTGCCCTACCTTGGCTCCTATTTATTCCCGTGGCGAGGAAACCCCAGAACAGAAGTCGTTTTTCCAGTTTCCGTCGCGGAGCCGCCGCCACCCTCTGTTCTTCTTCGGGAGGGCTAATCTGGAGGCTGATTTGGCCTCTGGAGAGGGGAGATCGTCGCCATCATCATCATCATCATCACCACTCCATCCTCCCTCCATGACTTCTCCTTCCATGTGTGAGTAATTCCCCGCTGTAGGCAAAGGGGGTGGTAGGGATTGGATGAGTTAGATCATGTAATAGTTTATCAGATTGTTGGGGGCATGTTGCCTATCATCTACTTTGGTGTTTATCATCTTTGCTTCAACTTGTTGCTCTTAATGCTTGTCACTTTGGGCCCGAGTGCCATGTTGAAAGGATCGATATGGTTGACTAGAGGGGGGGGTGAATAGGCAACTAACAATTTTTAGCTTTTCTTAACCACTTAAAATTAAGCGACAAAATAAGTTGTCTAGATATTCTACTAGGATGACAACTAAGATAAAGACGCACAACAACTACACATGCATGCTATAGGAGTTAAACAAGTAAAGCATGCAAAAGTAAAGGTAAGAAATAACCACAAGTGGAACCGGAGGAGACGAGGATGTGTTTCCGAAGTTCCTTCCCTTTGAGGGGAAGTACGTCTCCGTTGGAGCGGTGTGGAGGCACAATGCTCCCCAAGAAGCCATTAGGGCCACCGTATTCTCCTCACGCCCTCACACGATGCAAGGTGCCGTGATTCCACTAGTGGTGCCCTTGAAGGCGGCAACTGAACCTTTACAAACAAGGTTGGGGCAATCTCCACAACTTGGAGGCTCCCAACAAACCACGAAGCTTCACCACAATGGAATATGGCTTCGAGGTGACCTCAACCGTCTAGGGTGCTCAAACACCCAAGAGTAACAAGATCCGCAAGGGATTAGTGGGGAGAATCAAATATCTCTTGGTGGAAGTGTAGATCGATGCCTCCTCAAGCAATCCCGAGCAAATCAACAAGTTTGATTGGCTAGGGAGAGAGATCGGGCGGAAATGGAGCTTTTGGAGCAACAATGGAGTAGTGGGGGAAGAGGTAAGTCTTCTTGAAGAAGAAGACCCCCTATATATAGTGGGGGGACAAATCCAACCGTTATTGGAGGTTTCAGCCCGCAGAGAGCGGTAGTACCGCGCATGAGTTGCGGTACTACCGCTCGCTAAGCGGTACTACCGCTTGGGAAGCGGTACTACCGCATAGGCAAAAGATTTCGACATGATTGATAACCACGGATGAAATAAATTACATCCGTGGCTACATCCACAGGGGAAAACGGTAGTAGCAAAATGCGACACGGTACTACCGCTTAAGTTAAGCGGTACTACCGCGTTGAATGCGGAAGTAAAAAATTACTTCCGCATCCACTTCTGTACTTAGACTCAGCGCCTGGTCCAGATACACGGTACTACCGCTCTGGGGACGCGGTACTACCGCGGGAGCGGTACTACCGTGTCGGCAGGCGTACTACCGTGTAACTGCGCGGTACTACCGCTTGGTTGAGCGGTACTACCGCTTGCAAGGCAGTTGATCAGTACAGAAGCCACAGATTTGCAACAACGAAAGATAACCGGTTGGACCTCCAGAGAAGCAAGGAAAGGTGGTGTGGGAGAAAGATGTGTACGTGTTGATTCTACCCAAACCTTTCCGACGCGGACCCCCTCTTAATAGTACGGCCTTCCTATTACTCAAAGCCACCGACAGGGAGCAAAAAGAAAACACCGTCCTTCATAGAATCCGAGGGGCAAGCAATCGTCTTGTGCCATAAGGGAGATATACATGTATGAGCTTAGAGCACATGATCAGTCCGCAAATGCATTGTCATCAATCACCAAAACTACTTAGGGAGAAATATGCCCTTACACATGTTTTCAGATCTGAACCCTATGTGTTTGCATGAATATATTTGTGTTCTTGATCCTATCTATGAGTTGTTTGCACCTATTATGGTCCGGAACCGGCGATCCCAAAGGTGACAGCTTGGGACACCAAAGGGGATGGTCCATAATTTGAGGATTCCATGTATCCATTGAGTTTATTGCTTTGTTCCGGTGCTCTTTGACAGGAGCACCTTAATCTCCATAAGTTCCTTTTGGCCCCGTTCATAGCGGGATGGTAGGACAAAAGATGTTGTGCAAGTTCTTATTGCAAGCACGTACAACTACCTGTGGGATACATGCCTAATGTTTGATATTTGCCTAGATGATCATTACTTTTCTGTGTGCCTTGCCCCAAGTTAGATTCATGATGTATCTCATCCATGTAGCGCCCAACCATCCATCTCCCTAGCCTACAGTGTTTCAATCCTGCTGGTTATTAGTTGTTACTTTTGCTGTTTACTTTTGCTGTCACCACCATCACTATCATATCACCGTTGCCACTTATCTTTTGTTGCAAGTAAGTATATTTCAGGTGCAGTTGAATTGATAACTCAACTATCAAAGCTTATAAATACTCTTTGGCTCCCCGTGTGTCGAATCTATAAATTGGGTTATTCTTACCCGCGAAGACTATCTCGATCCCTTACGGTTGAGGGTTATCAGCGACCAGACCTCAAACCGTCTGATCTCTGTGCATCAGTGTCATCCCTGGATCAGTAATGCTGACATGCATAGTACTTGAAGGATTTATAACAGAGTAGCAATCACACACTTATTACATCGATAGTTCCAAAGATGAACTTATTACAATAAAAATGGCTTAAGGCCATCTAATGACGATAAGAGTGGAAGGCTTGGAAGATAAGTGAATCCATCAACTCCAATGGCATCACTGAGTATAGAACCACGACCTATTAGGCACCTTACTCGTCGTCTGAAATGTCTGCAACATGAACGTTGTTGCCCGAGAATGAGTCGGCACATGGAATATGCTGGCAAAGTAACACACAGAGAGTAACAAAAGTAAAGCTATACTATATGCAATATGGCTGGTGGAAAGCTCTATGGTTACAGTTTTGCGTAAAGCCAATTTTCCCTACTACAAAGGAATAGATTTTAATTAACTATCATGGTAGTTGAAACATCATTGAGAAGATAGACATCCCCTCAATCCCAATTAATAATCATCATTAAAACCCAAAAATATTAATTAAAGTAACATGATGAGATTCACATGATAATCCAAGTACTAGATACTCAAGATGTCCATAACCGGGGACACGGCTAATCATGATCAGTTTGTACACTCTGCAGAGGTTTGTGCACTTTTCCCCACAAGACTCGATCTCCTCCGTTGGAATTCTCGCACTACATGTTGTTTGAGAAACGGATGACAAAGACACAGTCTTTCAGAAGCACTAGCACCTTACGAACGGGTGGACCGTACCAACCTACATCCCCTACAACTGCTAGTCCACCACTGTAAGAGTTCGCACGACTTAGTCAACTATGCTACAGCCCATAATAGCTTGTGGCTGCACACGGAAGTTTTTAGTATGAATAATCTCATGATCCCTTTGAGCCTGGGTGACGGTCCATAAAGAAAACAGGCAATCGCTGGAATACCCAAGTGCCTCAATCCACCCAGATGTGTATTTAAGTTGCCACCTTAAGTTGAACCATTAATTAACAATCTCACATCTGTCATGGATACACTCACCCAATCCACGTCTACGAGCATAGCATAACCTATTAGCAAACGTAGAAGTAACTCCCAAGGGTTTAAAAATAATGCAGGTAATAGGTACTACCGCATCTATTTCCCAGTCCCACATGTTAAAGCTCTTACTCATGCAATGTGTGAGGGTTTGACTATGCAATGAAAACTGGGTAATTGGAAAGTATGATCAAAGTGTTACTTGCCTTGCTGATGATCCGCAAAACCTAGAGATTCAAAGTAGCAAGCGGCGCACTCCGGGTACTCTATCGCAAACAAACAAACACACAATAAGTACTTAACTAATGCACGGGTAAAACTCAAATAAGAGATCTAACCAGAAAGTTCAACTTAAGAATTCCGGTTTGCAAAAGAAACAAACCAAACGAAAGTCAAACGACGAAAGAGAAACAACTACCGTACCAATCTGGACCTAGGTCCAAATTTAACAGAGGAAAACGCTTGGGCGACTAGGTTAAAAGGAAAGAGAGTTTCGAGACGAAACTCCAGGCGCTTGAATCGCCTGATTCCGATAAACGAGCGAAAAGATAAACTAGAACGAAGATCGGATCAGAAATCATGATCAGAAAAATAACTATGAAAAAGAAAACTAAAACAGCTTAGCGAACGGACATTCGTCGGCTGAGACTAAACGATGAACTCGATCGTTATAACGAACGAACGGGAGAACGCTCACTAATTAGCTAAACCGGGACAAGAAAATAAACCGATCTATCTAAAAAAACGAACTAGGGTTCTTAAAAAACCGGCGGCGGCGCGGCTACCTCGTCGTTCGACCGGCGGGAGGCGTCGGCGGCGGCGGGCGGTGGTGGCTAGCGGCGGCGGCGGCGGCGGCGGCGGCTTGCAGCGGCGGTGGTGGCTGGCTCGCGGCGGTGGCGGTGGTGGTGCGCTGCGGCGGCGGCGTTTTGCGGC
>LR738710.1:540725544-540788646 GCA_902687465.1 Secale cereale | reverse complement strand
GTGGCGGCTTGCAGCGGCGACGGTGGCTGGCTCGCGGCCGGGCGGGGTGCGGCAAGGAGTAGGGGGGCGGCGGTATTTATAGTGAGGGGGGGCTAGCGGCTTGGGGGAGGGGGCAAGAATCGGCGGCGGCGGCGGAGTCCGATTCTGACACGGCGGCGCGCTGGCGGGGAAGGCGGCGTGGGCGGCTGGGCCTGGTTCGGCTGGGCTTCGGCCCAATCGGGTTCGGGTCACCTACTTTTTTTTCTAATTAACGCCGACGCTACGAAAAAGAAACCCTAGAAAATAAAATAAAAATCTAAAATTGCCAAAACAAATTTTCACCGTCTAAATCGAATATTTAGAACAAGATGAACATTTTTTGGCGCTAAAATGCATTTTTGAAAACATGCAATTTTTCCTAATTCAAATAAAATTCCAAAGAAAACTTATTTGATTTTTTATATTAAATCCTCGGTATTTCTTTATTTTTGGGAGAGTCATTTTACTCCCTATCTCATATTTTCATAATAGAAATACTTGAAGATAAAATAAATAAAATCAAATGATCCTATTTTCAAAATTTGAGAAACCTCAAATATGAAAATAACGAAATCCCCAACTCTCTCCGAGGGTCCTTGAGTTGCTTAGGATTTTCTTGGATCCACCAAAAGCAAGAAAATATGATATGCATGATGATCTAATGTATAACATTCCAAATTGGAAATTTGGGAAGTTACAAACTGTTGGGGAACGTAGTATTTTAAAATTTTCCTACGATCACGCAAGATATATCTACCAGATGCATAGCGACGAGAGGGAAGAGTGTGTCTACGTACCCTCGTAGACCGGAAGCGGAAGCGTCAAGTGACGCGGTTGATGTAGTCGAACTTCTTCGCGATCCAACCGATCAAGCACCGAACGTACGGCACCTCCGCGTTCAGCACACGTTCAGCTTGATGACGTCCCACGAGCTCTTGATCCAGCTGAGCTTCACGGGAGAGTTTCGTCAGCACGACGGCGTGGTGATGGATATGATGTATCTACCGGCGCAGGGCTTCGCCTAAGCACTGCGATGATATGACCGAGGTGTGTTTCTGTGGAGGGGGGCACCGCACACGGCTAGAACAATTCAACTTGTGTGTCTTTGGGTGCCCCCCTACCCCCGTATATAAAGGAGCAAGGGGGGAGGCCGGCCGGCCCTCCTATGGTGCGGCTAGGGTGCAATCCTACTAGGAATAGGATTGCAATCCTATTCCTAGTAGGAACTACCAAAGAAGGAAGAAGGGGGAAGGAAAGAGAGGGAGAGGGAGAGGGAAAGAGGGGCCGCGCCCCCCTCCCCTTGTCTTATTCGGACTCCTCCTACGGAGGGGGCGCGCCACCTCCTGGCTGCTGCCCTCTCTCTCCCCTATGGCCCACCAGGGCCCACCATTCCCCCGGGGGGTTCCGGTAACCCCCCCCCCCCCCCCCCCCCCCCCCCCGGGGCACTCCGGTAAATTCCGAAACGTTCAAAAACACTTCCGGTGTCCGAATATAGTCGTCCAATATATCAATATTTATGTCTCGGACATTCCGAGGCTCCTCGTCATGTCCGTGATCTCATCCGGGACTCCGAACTACCTTCGGTACATCAAAACTCATAAACTCATAATACCGATCGTCATCAAACGTTAAGCGTGCGGACCCTATGGGTTCGACAACTATGTAGACATGACCGAGACTCATCTCCGGTCAATAACCAACAGCGGAACCTGGATGCTCATATTGGCTCCTACTTATTCTACGAAGATCTTTATCGATCATAGTGCTATGCTAACGGATGGGTCTAGTCCATCACATCATTCTCCTAATGATGTGATCCCGTTGAACAAATGACAACTCATGTCAATGGCTAGGAAACATAGGCATCTTTGATCAATGAGCTAGTCTAGTAGAGGCATACTAGGGACATACTGTTTTGTCTATGTATCCACACATGTACTAGGTTTCCGGTTAATACAATTCTAGCATGAATAAAAGACATTTATCATGATATAAGGAAATACAAATAACATCTTTATTATTGCCTCTAGGGCATATTTCCTTCAGTCTCCCACTTGAACTAGAGTCAATAATCTAGATTACAAAGTGATGATCCTCACACCCATGGAGTCCTGGTGCTGATCATGTTTTGCTCGTGGAAGAGGCTTAGTCAACGGGTCTGCAACGTTCAGATCCGTATGTATTTTGCAAATCTCTATGTCTCCTTCCTTGACTAGATCGCGGATGGAATTGAAGCGTCTTTTGATGTGCTTTGTTCTCTTGTGAAACCTGGATTCCTTCGCCAAGGCTATTGCTCCAGTGTTGTCACAAAAGATTTTCATTCGGACCCGATGCACTAGGTATTACACCTAGATCGGATATGAACTCCTTCATCCAGACTCCTTCATTTGCTGCTTCCGAAGCAGCTATGTATTCCGCTTCACACGTAGATCCTGCCACGACGCTCTGCTTGGAACTGCACCAACTGACAGCTCCACCGTTCAATAAAAATACATATCCGGTTTGTGACTTAGAGTCATCCGGATCAGTGCCAAAGCTAGAATCGACGTAACCGTTTACGACGAGCTCTTTGTCACCTCCATATACAAGAAACATATCCTTTGTCCTTTTCAGGTACTTCAGGATGTTCTTGACCGCTGTCCAGCGATCCACTCCTGGATTACTTTGGTACCTCCCTGCTAGACTTATAGCAAGGCACACATCAGGTCTGGTACACAGCATTGCATACATGATAGATCCTATGGCTGAGGCATAGGGGATGACTTTCATTTTCTCTCTATCTTCTGCAGTGGTCGGGCATTGAGTCTTACTCAACTTCATACCTTGTAATACAGGCAAGAACCCTTTCTTTGACTGATCCACTGTTCAAGAAATCTTTCGATTCAGCGATTTATCGTCCGATTTATCGCTACTCTTGGGGTGACCGATAAGATTATGCCTTATCTTCATCATTTATCGTTTGGGCCGATTTATCGCTATGACAAGCGATTTATCGGGAATCTACCGATAAATCGGGCCTATTCGTAGCACTATGTTTGCAAGAACTATGTTTATTTGTGTTTTGTGGACCTTGTTACGCAATATGTAATGTTTTTTCTATTTTGTTTGCCATTATATCATGATTCAAAGGCTAGGATTCAAGGTAACACTCCTGTCCAATATTGTTTTGGTGTTTAATATAGCATATTTTACTGTTGGGAACCTGGTATTTGAAAAAAATGACCGATTAATAGTCGACCGATAAAATCGATTAATCGGCCGATTTCCGATTAATCTCTAATCCCCAGCTGACCGAGACGATAACGATAAGCGATATCCTCAACATTGGACTGATCCATTTTGAACTTCTTCAAAATCTTATCAAGGTATGTGCTTTGTGAAAGTCCAATTAAGCGTCTTGATCCATCTCTATAGATCTTGATGCCTAATATATAAGCAGCTTCACCGAGGTCTTTCATTGAAAAATTCTTATTCAAGTATCCTTTTATGCTATCCAGAAATTCTATATCATTTCCAATCAATAATATGTCATCAACATATAATATTCGAAATGCTACAGAGCTCCCACTCATTTTCTTGTAAATACAGGCTTTTCCAAAAGTCTGTATAAAACCATATGCTTTGATCACCTCATCAAAGCGTATATTCCAACTCCGAGATGCTTGCACCAGTCCATAGATGGATCGCTGGAGCTTGCACACTTTGTTAGCACCTTTTGGATCGACAAAACCTTCTGGTTGCATCATATACAACTCTTCTTTGAGATATCCATTCAGGAATGCAGTTTTGACATCCATTTGCCAGATTTCATAATCATAAAATGCGGCAATTGATAACATGATTCGGATAGACTTAAGCATCGCTACAGGTGAGAAAGTCTCATCGTAGTCAACTCCTTGAACTTGTCGAAACCCTTTCGCAACAAGTCGAGCTTTGTAAACAGTAACATTACCGTCTGCGTCAGTCTTCCTCTTGAAGATCCATTTATTTTCGGTGGCCTACCGATCATCGGGCAAGTCAACCAAAGTCCAAACTTTGTTCTCATACATGGATCCCATCTCAGATTTCATGGCCTCAAGCCATTTTGCGGAATCTGGGCTCATCATCGCTTCCTCATAGTTCGTAGGTTCATCATGGTCTAGTAACATGATTTCCAGAACTGGGTTGCCGTACCACTCTAGTGCGGAACGTACTCTGGTTGATCTACGACGTTCAGCAGAAACTTGATCCGAAGTTTCATGATCATCATCATTAACTTCCTCACTGATTGGTGTAGGAATCATTGAAACAATTTTCTGTGATGTACTACTTTCCAATTCGGGAGAAGGTACAATTACCTCATCAAGTTCTACTTTCCTCCCACTCACTTCTTTCGAGAGAAACTCCTTCTCTAGAAAGGATCCATTCTTAGCAACGAATATCTTGCCTTCGGATCTGTGATAGAAGGTGTACCCAACAGTCTCTTTTGGGTATCCTATGAAGACACATTTCTCCGACTTGGGTTCGAGCTTATCAGGTTGAAGCTTTTTCACATAAGCATCGCAGACCCAAACTTTAAGAAACGACAACTTTGGTTTCTTGCCAAACCATAGTTCATAAGGTGTCGTATCAACGGATTTAGATGGTGCCCTATTTAATGTGAATGCAGCTATCTCTAAAGCATAACCCCAAAATGATAGCGGTAAATCGGTAAGAGACATCATAGATTGCACCATGTCCAATAAAGTATGGTTACGATGTTCGGACACACCATTACGCTGTGGTGTTCCGGGTGGCGTGAGTTTTCCAACTATTCCACATTGTTTCAAATGAAGACCAAACTCGTAACTCAAATATTCTCCTCCACGATCAGATCGTAGAAACTTTATTTTCTTGTTACGATGATTTTCTACTTCACTCTGAAATTCTTTGAACTTTTCAAATGTTTCAGACTTGTGCTTCATTAAGTAGATATACCCATATCTGCTCAAATCATCAGTGAAGGTCAGAAAATAACGATACCCGCCGCGAGCTTCAACACTCATTGGCCCACATACATCAGTATGTATGATTTCCAACAAATCTGTTGCTCGCTCCATAGTTCCGGAGAACGGAGTTTTAGTCATCTTGCCCATGAGGCATGGTTCGCAAGCACCAAGTGATTCATAATCAAGTGATTCCAAAAGTCCATCACTATGGAGTTTCTTCATGCGCTTTACACCAATATGACCTAAACGGCAGTGCCACAAATAAGTTGCACTATCATTATTAACCTTGCATCTTTTGATTTCAATATTATGAATATGTGTATCACTACAATCGAGATCCAATAAGAATAGACCACTCTTTAAGGGTGCATGACCATAAAAGATATTATTCATAAAAAAAGAACAACCATTATTCTCTGATTTAAATGAATAACCGTCTCGCAACAAACAAGATCCAGATATAATGTTCATGCTCAACCCTGGCACCAAATAACAATTATTTAGGTCTAAAACTAATCCCGAAGGTTGATGTAGAGGTAGCGTGCCGACGGCGATCACATCGACTTTTGAACCATTTCCCACGCGCATCGTCACCTCATCCTTAGCCAATCTTCGTTTAATCCGTAGTCCCTGTTTCGAGTTACAAGTATTAGCAACCGAACCGGTATCAAATACCCAGGTACTACTACGAGTATTAGTAAGGTACACATCAATAACATGTATATCACATATACCTTTGTTCACCTTGCCATCCTTCTTATCCGCCAAATACTTGGGGCAGTTCCGCTTCCAGTGTCCAGTCCCCTTGCAGTAGAAGCACTCAGTTTCAGGCTTGGCTCCAGACTTGGGTTTCTTCGTGGGAGTAGCAACTGTCTTGCTATTCTTTTTGAAGTTCCCCTTCTTTCCCTTGCCCTTTTTCTTGAAACTAGTGGTCTTGTTAACCATCAACACTTGATGCTCCTTTTTGATTTCTACCTCCGCAGCTTTGAGCATAGCGAAGAGGTCGGGAATTGTCTTTTGCATCCCTTGCATATTATAGTTCATCACGAAGCCTTTATAGCTTGGTGTCAGTGATTGAAGAACTCTATCAACAACACTATCCTCGTCAACTTTGCAACCAAGTTGAGTCATATGATTGTAGTACCCACACATTCTGAGCAAGTGTTCACTGATAGAACTATTCTCCTCCATCTTGCAGCTATAGAACTTATTGGAAATCTCATATTTCTCAATCCGGGCATTTGCTTGAAATATTAACTTCAACTCTTGGAACATCTCATATGGTCCATGACGTTCAAAACGTCGTTGAAGTCCCGGTTCTAAGCCGTAAAGCATGGCACACTGAACTATCGTGTAGTCATCAGACCGCGATTGCCAGACGTTCAAAGCGTCTACATTAGCGGGAGGGGGCTTGTCACCTAGTGGTGCTTCAAGGACATAATTCTTCTGTGCAGCAATGAGGTAATCCCCAAGTTACGGACCCAGTCCGTGTAATTGCTACCATCATCTTTCAACTTAGCTTTCTCTAGGAATGCATTAAAATTCAAAGGAACGGTAGCACGAGCCATTGATCTACAACAACATAGATATGCACAAACTATCAGGACTAAGTTCATGATAAATTAAAGTTCAATTTAATCATATTAATCAAAGAACTCCCACTTAGATATACATCCCTCTGGTCATCTAAATGATCACGTGATCCAAATCAACTAAACCATGTCCGATCATCACGTGAGATGGAGTAGTTTCAATGGTGAACATCTTATGTTGATCATATCTACTATATGATTCACGCTCGACCTTTCGGTCTCCAGTGTTCCGAGGCCATATCTGCATATGCTAGGCTCGTCAAGTTTAACCTGAATATTCTGCATGTGCAAAACTGGCTTACACCCGTTGTATTTGAACGTAGAGCTTATCACACCCGATCATCACGTGGTGTCTCGGCACGACGAACTTTTGCAACGGTGCATACTCAGGGAGAACACTTATACCTTGAAATTTAGTAAGGGATCATCTTATAATGCTACCGTCGTTCTAAGCAAAATAAGAAGCATAATAAGATAAACATCACATGCAATCAAAATATGTGACATGATATGGCCATCATCATCTTGTGCTTTTGATCTCCATCTCCAAAGCACCATCATGATCACCTTCGTCACCGGCGCGACACCTTGATCTCCATCGTAGCATCGTTGTCGTCTCGCCAACTATTGCTTCTACGACTATCGCTACCGCTTAGTGATAAAGTAAAGCAATTACATGGCGATTGCATTTCATACAATAAAGCGACAACCATATGGCTCCTGCCAGTTGCCGATAACATTACAAAACATGATCATCTCATACAACACCGTATAACTCATCATGTCTTGACCATATCACATCACAACATGCCCTGCAAAAACAAGTTAGACGTCCTCTACTTGGTTGTTGCAAGTTTTACGTGGCTGCTACGGGCTTAGCAAGAACCGTTCTTACCTACACATACAAAACCACAATGATGTTTCGTCAAGTATGTGCTGTTTTAACCTTCACAAGGACCGGGTGTAGCCACACTTGATTCAGCTAAAGTGAGAGAGACAAACACCCGCCAGTCACCTTTAAGCAACGAGTGCTCGTAACGGTGAAACCAGTCTCGCGTAAGCGTACGCGTAATGTCGGTCCGGGCCGCTTCATCTCACAATACCGTCGAAACAAAGTATGACATGCTGGTAAGCAGTATGACTAGTATCGCCCACAACTCATTGTGTTCTACTCGTGCATATCATCTACGCATAGACCTGGCTCATGATGCCACTGTTGGGGAACGTAGTATTTTAAAAAAATTCTACGATCACGCAAGATCTATCTACCAGATGCATAGCGACGAGAGGGAAGAGTGTGTCTACGTACCCTCGTAGACCGGAAGTGGAAGCGTCAAGTGACGCGGTTGATGTAGTCGAACTTCTTCGCGATCCAACCGATCAAGCACCGAACATACGGCACCTCCGCATTCAGCACACGTTCAGCTTGATGACGTCCCACGATCTCTTGATCCAGCTAAGCTTCACGGGAGAGTTTCGTCAGCACGACGGCGTGGTGACGGATATGATGTATCTACCGGCGCAGGGCTTCGCCTAAGCACTGCGACGGTATGACCGAGGTGTGTTTCTGTGGAGGGGGGCACCGCACACGGCTAGAACAATTCAACTTGTGTGTCTTTGGGTGCCCCCCTGCCCTCGTATATAAAGGAGCAAGGGGGAGGCCGGCCGGCCCTCCTATGGTGCGGCTAGGGTGCAATCCTACTAGGAATAGGATTGCAATCCTATTCCTAGTAGGAACTACCAAAGAAGGAAGAAGGGGGAAGGAAAGAGAGGGAGAGGGAGAGGGAAAGAGGGGCCGCGCCCCCCTCCCCTTGTCCTATTCGGACTCCTCCTAGGGAGGGGGCACGCCACCTCCTGGCTGCTGCCCTCTCTCTCCCCTATGGCCCACCAGGGCCCACCATTCCCCCGGGGGGTTCCGGTAACCCCCCCGGCACTCCGGTAAATTCCGAAACTTTGCAGAACACTTCCGGTGTCCGAATATAGTCGTCCAATATATCAATCTTTATGTCTTGGACATTCCGAGACTCCTCGTCATGTCCGTGATCTCATCCGGGACTCCGAACTACCTTCGGTACATCAAAACTCATAAACTCATAATATCGATCGTCATCAAACGTTAAGCGTGCGGACCCTACGGGTTCGAGAACTATGTAGACATGACCGAGACTCATCTCCGGTCAATAACCAATAGCGGAACCTGGATGCTCATATTGGCTCCTACATATTCTACGAAGATCTTTATCGATCATAGTGCTATGCTAACGGATGGGTCTAGTCCATCACATCATTCTCCTAATGATGTGATCCCGTTGATCAAATGACAACTCATGTCTATGGCTAGGAAACATAGCCATCTTTGATCAATGAGCTAGTCTAGTAGAGGCATACTAGGGACATATTGTTTTGTCTATGTATCCACACATGTACTAGGTTTCCGGTTAATACAATTCTAGCATGAATAAAAGACATTTATCATGATATAAGGAAATACAAATAACATCTTTATTATTGCCTCTAGGGCATATTTCCTTCACAAACCTACCCCCCTTAAGATGAATCTCGCCCTCGAGATTCGGGTTGGCTAGAAAATAGGTGAGGGTGGTCCTTCTACAGGTCTTCCTCTTGTTCCCAGGTGGCTTCATCCTCGGTGTGGTGACTCCACTGAACTTTGCTAAATTTGATAACCTTGCTGCGGGTGATTCGGCTGGCATACTCAAGAATCTTGATTGGTCTCTCTTCATAGGTCAAGTCACTGTCCAGCTGAATAGCTTCCAATGGCATAGTATCCCTTAGCGGTATCTCAGCCATCTCGGCGTGGCATTTCTTCAACTGGGAAACATGGAATACAGCGTGAACTCCTGACAATCTTTCGGGCAGTTCCAACTTGTAGGCTACTTCTCCCATACATTCCGTAATCTTGTATGGTCCTACAAAATGTGGCGCTAGCTTTCCCTTAACTCCAAACGCTTAACTCCTCGAAGTGGAGATACTCGAAGATAAACTCGGTCTCCGACTTCGTAAACGATCTCTTTGCATTTTGAATCCGCGTAGCTCTTCTGCCTGGACTGGGCTATCTTGAGCCTATCGCGAATCAACTTTACCTTCTATTCCGATTCCTTGATCAAATCTGGCCCAAACAACTTGCAGTCTCCAACTTCGTCCCAAGACAACGGGGTCCTACACCTCCTTCCGTATAATGCTTCGAAAGGGGCCATCTTCAAACTGGATTGATAACTTTTGTTGTAAGAGAACTCGGCATAAGGCAAATTGTCGTCCCAACTAGATCCATAATCTAGCGCATAAGCTCTCAGTATATCCTCCAAAATCTGATTGACTCTCTCAGTCTGTCCATCTGTTTGCGGGCGAAAAGCTGTGCTAAACTCTAGCCTGGTACCCAAAGTTTCGTGTAACTGATTCCAGAACTTTGAGGTAAACTGGGTTCCTCTGTCTGATACGATGCTCCTCGGAACTCCATGCAGGCATATGATTCTGGTCATGTATATCTTTGCCAACTTTGCACTGGTATAAGTAGTCTTTACTGGGATGAAATGAGCTACCTTCGTCAAATGATCGACTACAACCCAAATCGAGTCATAGCCTAAACGAGTTCTGGGTAATCCCGTAATAAAATCCATGCCTAGCTTATCCCACTTCCATTCGGGTATTGGCAATGGTTGTAACAATCCTGCCGGCTTCTGATGTTCTGCCTTCACTCTCTGACATACATCAGAGAGGGCTACATACTCCGCAATATCCTTCTTCATACCGGTCCACCAGAAAGTATCCTTCAATCCAAATACATCTTGGTATTTCCTGGGTGAATCGAGTATGGTGAATCATGGGCCTCCTGCAGAATCAACTTCCTGATCCCTGGGTTGTTTGGCACATATACGCGGTCCTCAAACCAAAGGGTGTCGTGCTCATCCTCATGAAATCCTTTAACCTTTCCTTTGCTCATCCTCTCCTTTATAGAGGCAACCTCCTCGTCAGTTTTCTGAGCTTCTCTGATTTTATCCATTAGGGTAGACTGGATCTCCAGTGTTGCTACATAGCCTCTCAGAACTATCTCCAAACATAGTTCTCGTAAGTCCTCGGCTAACTCCTTTGGTAAATCCTCTGTCGTTAGGGTATTGACATGGCTCATACGGCTTAGCGCATCGGCTACTACGTTAGCCTTTCCAGGATGATAATGCAATCTCATGTCATAGTCCTTAATGAGTTCCAGCCATCTCCTTTGCCTGAGATTCAGCTCCTTCTGAGTGAATATATACTTCAAACTCTTGTGATCCGTATATACTTCACAATGGTTTCCGATGAGGAAATGTCTCCACGTCTTCAATGCATGCACTACGGCTGCTAATTCCAAATCATGAGTGGCATAGTTAAACTCATGAGCTTTCAGTTGTCGTGAAGCATACGAAACAACTCTCCCTTCCTGCATAAGAACTGATCCAAGTCCTCGACGTGAAGCGTCGCAGTACACCTCATAGTCCTTATGTTGATCTGGCAGAATCAACACAGGTGATGAGACCAAACGTTTCTTTAATTCTTGGAAACTGGCCTCACATTCTTCGGTCCAATTGAACTTGTTATCCTTCTTTAACAACTCCGTCATAGGTTTCGCAATCCTCGAGAAATTCTCAATAAATCTCCGGTAGTATCCTGCAAGTCCAAGAAAACTCTGGATCTCTCCAACTGTTGTAGGTGCTTCCCAATTTGTCACAGTGTCCACCTTGGCGGGATCTACTGCTATTCCTTCTCCGGATATAACGTGTCCGAGGAATCCAACTTCCTTCAACCAAAACTTGCATTTGCTAAACTTGGCATACAACTGATGTTCTCTGAGCTTCTCCAATACCAAACGCAAATGCTCTGCATGTTCCTCTTCATCCTTTGAGAAGATTAATATATCATCTATGAACACCACGATGAACTTATCCAAAAACTCCATAAACACTTTGTTCATCAGGTCCATAAAGTATGATGGTGCGTTAGTCAGACCAAAAGGCATAACGGTATACTCGTACAACCCATACCTGGTGGTAAAGGTCGTCTTAGGTATATCATGCTCTCGAATCTTCAATTGATGGTACCCGGATCGCAGATCGATCTTGGAAAATACCTTAGCTCCTTGCAATCTATCGAACAGATCATTGATCATCGGCAGTGGGTACTTGTTCTTGATCGTTACTTCATTCAATCCTCGATAATCAACAACCATTCTTAACGATCCGTCCTTCTTCTCCACTAAAAGTACTGGCGAACCCCAAGGGGAAGAACTTGGGCGAATGTAATCTTTATCCAGTAACTCATTAATCTGTTTCTTAATCTCATCCAAATCCTTTGCGGGCATCCTGTATGGTCTCTTAGAAATTGTCCCTCTGCCTGGCAAAAGCTCAATCAAAAACTCAATATCTCTATCTGGCGGCATGCCTGGCAGTTCCTCTGGAAATACGACAGGAAAATCTTTCACCACTGGTACTTCCTCCTGAACAACTCCTGATAAGGAATTTACTCTGTTCCTTTTCGGCACATGCCGGGATACATACTTGATCCTTCTTCCTTCTGGCGTAGTAAGCAAAATGGACTTACTGGCGCATTCAATAGTCCCTTCGTACTTAGACAACCAATCCATGCCTAATATCACATCCAATCCTTGAGATTCCAATACTATTAGGTCCGAAGGGGATGTGTAGTTACCAATCCTTAATGGCAACTGATCACACCATAATTTAGCCATATATTCTGCTCCGGGTGAGGTTACTAACATGGGTGACCTAAGGGCTTGGGTTGGCAGCTTATACTTATCCACAAATCCCCTTGAAATATATGAATGTGTTGCACCAGTATCAAAAAGAACGAGTGCAGTAAAGGACTTAACTAAAAACTTACCTATTACTGCATCTGGCTGATACGTCTCAAACGTATCTACTTTTCCAAACACTTTTGCTATTGTTTTGCCCTCATTCTTGCATGATTTGAACTAAACTAACCCGGGCTGACGTTGTTTTCAGCAGAGCTGCCTGTATGGTTTTATTGTGTGCAGGAAAATGGATTTTTAGGTGTCTCAGAAAATTCCAAGAAAAATCACAGAAAATCCACGCACCCGAAGGGCCATTGTGCCAGAAGTGGGGCCAGAGGGCAGCCAGGGGGGCCCCAGGCGCCCTGCTGGCGCGGCCCCACCCCTGGCCGCGCCAGGAGGCCACCTGGGAGGGTCCTCCCCCCTCTGGTGCCCTACCTTGGCTCCTATTTATTCCCGTGGCGAGGAAACCCCAGAACAGAAGTCGTTTTTCCAGTTTCCGTCGTGGAGCCGCCGCCACCCTATGTTCTTCTTCGGGAGGGCTAATCTGGAGGCTGATTTGGCCTCCAGAGAGGAGAGATCGCCGCCATCGTCATCATCATCACCACTCCATCCTCCCTCCGTGACTTCTCCTTCCATGTGTGAGTAATTCCCTGTTGTAGGCAAAGGGGATGGTAGGGATTGGATGAGTTAGATCATGTAATAGTTTATCAGATTGTTGGGGGCATGTTGCCTATCATCTACTTTGGTGTTTATCATCTTTGCTTCAACTTGTTGCTCTTAATGCTTGTCACTTTGGGCCCGAGTGCCATGTTTTCAGATCTGAACTCTATGTGTTTGCATGAATATATTTGTGTTCTTGATCCTATCTATGAGTTGTTTGCACCTATTATGGTCCGGAACCGGCGATCCCAAAGGTGACAGCTTGGGACACCAAAGGGGATGGTCCATAATTTGAGGATTCCATGTATCCATTGAGTTTATTGCTTTGTTCCGGTGCTCTTTGACAGGAGCACCTGAATCTCCATAAGTTCCTTTTGGCCCCGTTCGTAGCGGGATGGTAGGACAAAAGATGTTGTGCATGTTCTTATTGCAAGCACGTACAACTACCTCTGGGATACATGCCTAATGTTTGATATTTGCCTAGATGATCATTACTTTTCTGTGTGCCTTGCCCCAAGTTAGATTCATGATGTATCTCATCCATGCAGCGCCCAACCATCCATCTCCCTAGCCTACAGTGTTTCAATCTTGCTGGTTATTAGTTGTTACTTTTGCTATTTACTTTTGTTGTCACCACCATCACTATCATATCACCGTTACCACTTATCTTTTGTTGCAAGTAAGTATATTTCAGGTACGGTTGAATTGACAACTCAACTGTCAAAGCTTATAAATAGTCTTTGGCTCCCCGTGTGTCGAATCTATAAATTGGGTTATTCTTACCCGCGAAGACTATCTCGATCCCTTACGGTTGAGGGTTATCAAGTACCGTTTTCTGGCGCCGTTGCCGGGGAGCATAGCAATATTTACAAGTCTACTTGAAGTACCTACTGCACTTCATCCGCTATGGGTAAGAAAGGAGACCCCAAGGTTCCGATCTTACTATCCACTACAAGAAGAGGTATTGTTCTGAACACTAGTGCTACACTTGATTCACCTTCTGTTATGAGTAAGTTTGCCTCACCACCACCACATGATGCTTCTACTACTCTTGATGATATTGTTTCACTTGGTTATGCTCTTGAGAAACAGATCGCTGCTGCAAAAAAAATCTGGAATTGAAATTCCTGTTACTCGCTACCCGATTGGTGGAACTTATGATTATCCTGATTTGAGTAAACTCAAGGAGAGACTCCTTGATGATGATTACATTATGCTTGATGATGATTTATGCAGGGAACTGACAGAGTTTGCCGACTCTGACCTTGAAGCTATTAAGAAGCTCCTTGAAAAACACTCCTTGAAGAACAAGACTGTTCCTGATCCTGAATTTGCTACATCTCCTATATGCATCAATGATCCTGATTATGATTTCTCTGTTGATCTTTCACTTATATCTATGGTTGAAGCTGACCCCTTTTATGGCAGAGAAAATGATGATGCTATTGCACACATGACCAAACTCACTGAGTTGGGTGGCTTGTTTACCACGAATGAAAAGATACGAAACTTTTATGTGACTAAGCTTCTTCCTTTCACTTTGAAGGAAGGTGCTAAAACATGGTATGATGCACTACCATGTGGTTCCATTAAGAGTCCTCAAGACTTAGCTCACTCTTTTGTTGATAAGTACTTTCCTGCTCATATGCAACATGCTGCTTTACAAAGAATTTATAACTTTAAACAGTTGCAGGATGAGCACCTCCCTAAAGCTTGGGGGAGGTACTGTAGTCTGATCCAGGCTAGACCAGGACATGGAGTCCCTAAGAATGAATTAATCGATATATTTTATGCTGGTCTAACTGATGAATCCAGGTCCTATTTGGATAGTTGTGCTGGTTGTGTTTTCAGGAAAAGAACACCAGACGATGCAGAAGAATTGATGGGCAGGATTGCCAAAAACCATGAAGATTGGTCCGTCCCTGAACCACCTCCACCACCAAAGAAGAGGGGCATGCTTGTTCTAAGCCCCGAAGATAAGCAAGAAGCAAAGAAGTCTATTAAAGAGAAGGGTATTAAAACTGAAGACGTGAAGAATCTACCCCCTATTGAGAAGTTGTGTGAGCCTACCACTCACCCTCCTATGGTAGAGGTACACTCTCTTTTAGATTTCAACGCAAGTGACATCCCTCATGGTAAGCCTCCTGATCAATGTTTAGATGAGCTTGATAATTTTATTATGAAGCAAAGTCATTTTAATGAGAGGATACAAAGTCAATTGCATGATAATTCCCTTACTATCAAAAGTTTGCTTGATGTTCTAGGTAGAACAGTTAATGATGTTAAATGTCTTGTGAAGCATTTTCATATGGTTCAAACTCAGCTTGAAAAAATTTCTAATGTGCAAAAAGATTTGCTTGCTGACAATACCAAACAAGATGATTTACAGGCCTTCGGGATTAAGACCCGAGGAGGAACTAGCACTCAAGATCCTCTCTATCCAGAGGGGCATCCGAGGAGAATCGAGCAAGATTCTCAAATGCAGGAAGAAGAAATTGTTGGCTCTCCAAAGAAGAAGAAGAAGAGACACAAGGAGGCCGACAATTCCAATGATCCTATTACAAGTGAAGAGCCAGCTGTTGATCCCAACAGTATATCTACCTCCGATGCTGAGACTGAAGACGGTGCCGAACCTGAAGATAAGGATAAGGAGAAGAATGATCCGCCTGAAGTTCGAGAAGAAGAAGCACCTGACAAACGCAAGAAGTACACTAGAGAAGACTTCGTCGCAAGAAGATATGGGAAGGAAAGAGAACCATGGATACAGATTCCCATGCCCTTTCCAGGTAAGTCTCTCAAATCTAAAGAAGAAGGGCATTACAATAAGTTTTGTGAGTGGATGAAACCTCTTTTTCTTCAAATCCCTTTGACTGATGCTATTAAGTTACCTCCCTATTCAAAATATATGAAATATATAGTTACTAATAAAAGAAAAGTTCCTAATGAAGCAATATCTACTATGCTTGCTAACTACTCTTTCAGTGGCAAGATTCCTGAGAAGCTTGGTGATCCAGGTATACCCACCATTCCTTGCTCCATAAAGAATAATTATGTCAAAACTGCTTTAAGTGATCTTGGAGCAGGAGTGAGTGTTATGCCTTTCTCTCTTTACAAGAGGCTTTGTTTAGAGAAACTAATTCCTACAGATATCTCTCTTCAGATGGCTGACAAGTCAACAGCCGTCCCGATAGGTATTTGTGAGGATGTTCCCATAGAAGTTGCTAATTGTTTGATCCTTACTGATTTTGTCGTGCTTGACATGCCCGAGGATGGGAGCATGTCCATTATTCTTGGTAGACCTTTTCTTAACACCGCAGGTGCTATTATTGATTGCAATAAAGGAAAGGTTGCCTTCAATGTGAATGATAAAGAACACACGGTGTATTTTCCAAAGAAGACCAACAAGAGGCATGGCCTCAACTCTATAGAAAATATCGAGACCGTGAAGATTGGAGAATGGGACTGTCCACTACATGTGCACCACAAATAAAAAACTATTATGGTGGGGACAATGTGCATTAAAGTAAAGGTGCAATGATCACTTCATAAGAGGTGGGACTTTTTGCTCTATATATCGCCGGTTTGTTGGTAAGACTTGATCAACCTTACTAGTGAGCATGTTTTATATAGGTAAAAAGTTGAGCTTGTTATGTTTTCATTTGTTTTAGCTTTTGTTCTCCTTGCTGTACCAAGTGTTTGTGTTTTTGAAGCTTCACAATACTAATCATTGCTTTAAGTTTTCAGAAAGTTTTGCAGCTTTTTGAACTTCGAAAAAATTTCAATAGTGAAGTTTTCAGAAAAATTCCAAAAAAATTAAAATTAAAATTTCCATGCCGGGAGTGACCCAGAGGCACCTAGGGCTGACCAAGGGGGCCACCAGTGGCCCAGGCGGCCAGCTCGCGCGGCCTGCCCCCTGGCCGCGCCCATAGGGCGCCTGGGGCCCACAGGTCCCGCCTCCAGGTGAGTCTTCTTCCTCTCTCTCTCTCTTTCTCTCCGAAAACACGAGTTTTGCACATGTTCTTGCGTTCTTGCTGTTCTTGGAGGCAATTTTCGATCTCTCTCTACAGCCTATCATTCGAGCTGAGATTTTGAACAAATACTCCCTGGTATGTAACTCCTCCACCCCTCCAATTAGATTTTTGGTTGGTGGCTTCATTTGTGAGTATTTAGTAGTTCTTGGTGTTGTGTAGATGAGCTTGCATGCATGTGTAGAAATTTATTTTCCAAGTTTTGATGCAAGTTTATGCCTTAGGTAAGTGAGTTGAGTAGTTTGCCTTAACCCACTTTGTTTAAATCCTTGTTTTTGTAATTTGCCAAAAATTTCAGAAATGAGTTTGTTAGGAAGGGCAAAGGGGTGGCTTGAGAAGAAGAAGCACGCGCGCTCCGATCGAGTTACTAGAGCCGCAGCTTCACCCTCGACTGCTAGGGTGAGCTACAATGAAGATCATGTGCCCCTAGAATTGTTGGAAGACACAAATCCAGCACGTGCGATGATGTTCCCATGTGATGAATTCCTTGAAGCTGCGGGAATTAAGGATGAGTTTTATAATATTTGTGCTAATGCAGGTCTGACACGGCTCGTCACGTGCCGTGTTGCTCAGTATCAAAAACTCACCTCTGGTTTCATTAACAGTTTTAGATATAACCTTGATATTGGTTCTATTGAGTTTAAAATTTACAATAATCTTTTGACCATGCCCTTGGAAAAGTTTTGTGAAATAATAGGTGTGCCAAACGTTGGGCGGACGGCGAAGATGACCTCTCAGCCCTCCGAGCTGAGAACCGTCTTCAACTCTCTCTGCAGCATGGATACGAGGGATATTCATCGGTCAAAAATCTCCAGCATCTTATTCCCTCACCTAAGGTATTTTGCGTATTATGTTGCTAGAGGGGTGTTAGCTCGTGACAACACGAGCAGCATTTCTGCGCCGGATATTGCTATCCTGGCGACCGCCCTCTCAGGGAGGTTTGATTATAATGTGGGTGCCTTAATTGCTCGACACCTTGCTATGAACGGTAACAAGGGAAATTTATTTGGTGGCGTTTATGCCACACTTATCTTAGAGTATCTTAAAGGCACCCCACACCCTGATGATAAGCCTTTTACTTATTTAAGTTTTGATCTTGCTGCTATGAAAAGGCATAAGTTTGTTACCATGACTTCTGAGTTTGGTAACCTTGTTTATATCTTGCGTTTCGGAACTACCGTGGAACTCAAGATCCGTCTACCTGCACCTCTTTTGTTTGATTTTTCTCGCAGGAACGGATGGTCCTTTGATGTTATCCAGTTCGATGAGTTCATGGTCCAACATCAGTTTCATAACCCCATGGAGGGGGTTGTGCCCGATGAGGAGGAGCACGGTGAGTTACCACCTTTTCAGGGGGAGACCGTCACCCAGTTTGGTGAAGGGTCTTCCTCTGCTTGGAGTGCGGACTCTTCTTCGTGGGAGGATCCGAGGACTTCGGTGTACGCGCCGGAATCCTTATACAACCCTTGGACTCACCAGTACCACCCCGGAGCAGGAGGCTCCTGGGGGCAGTAGCTACTACCAACTTAGGCCAAAAGCCTAAGCTTGGGGGAGTACGTGCCCTTCTCACTTTTCCATTGTATTATCCGTTTTATTTTTGTTCGCTTTGATCTTTTCGAAGTTTTTGCCTGTTCTTCTTTGTTCTTTCTTTGCAAAAACAACAAAAAGATTTTCTCTTTCTTTTGCTTTCGTTCAACCTTTGAAAAAACCCAAAAAGATTTCCTTTCTCTCTTTAGTTTGCTTTCGAGTTCAGCTCGAGTCCGTGATGGCATTTAATTATATTTCCTACGTTCGATCATGCAAGTGACAAGGCAGTAATGACGAAGATCGACGGAAGGGAAGCAACAAGGAAAACCGGTATGAACTCTTCTTGTTTCTACTTTTGTACATATGCCTGTACTTATGATCTAGAGACCAGCTTGTAGCGACATAGTGCTATGTTTACAATGCTTTCCCAGTGGTTCATGCTTTCCTTGTGGCTAATCTCAAATAGCTAGAGTATATAATGTGTTATTGAAATGATTTACATGCATTGCATTGTTCATAGTTTGGTATACTAAGGTGGTATTTCCCTTTGGAGAATTCTTGGATTGACTTGGCACATGTTTACACATGTTTAAGACTAAAAAGTCTACTTTGCCTTGATGACCTTTGAGTTTCAGAATAGTTATATCACTTTCATGCCCAATTCAATGTTGCTTTGTCGCTCTGCATGATTATGACCGTTATTGCTCTCTAGTTGGTCGCTTCCCAGTCTCTTGCTAGCCTTCGCTCGCACTAAGCGGAATTCTGCTTGTGCATCCAAATCCTTTCAAACCAGTTATTCCATATGAGTCCACCATACCTTCCTATGTGGTATTTACCGGCCATACTAACGAAGACTTTCTTGTACCATCTCGAAATTATTCAAATTTACTCATGTTTTGTGCCTTTGTTTTAGCTCATGAGGAAATAGTAGGTAATTCATGATCTTCTTATGTTGGACATGTTTTATCCCGGGATTGCATGTCTAATCTGCAAACCCCTAATATGAGGAGGGACTGGCATGAGTGCGCCCAGCTCACAAAAGATAATCACAACCAACAAACCCTCCTTCACGCTTTGTTTATGAGAAATCAGAAAACTTTGGTAGTGATAAACAAAGGAGATTAAGGGGATGTGATCGTCCCCATCTTGGGAGCCGTTCCTTGAAACATGTCTAGCATAAGAAGTGATTGGGTTGTCTACTAGCATTCGTTGACAAAATATGCACCTCCCAAAATCATTTTTACCTCTGTTTTCAAAACCAAGAGCTCTGGTACATGTTTAGTCTTTGCTTCCAACCACGGGTTTTCAACCTCGCCATCAAATTCCACGGTTCGAGAGTCTCCACCTTCTTTCTTCAAAGCACCAACTAGGAGAGCATAATTGTCATTCTGAGTGTAATGTGCATTGTACCAAAGTATTACATTGTCTTCTGCATGCTTGTGGTATTATTTATTCTGAAATTCTTAGTTCTAGTCTCCTTTAAAACTCTGGAGGAGTTTCTGCATTTAAGTTTTGCTTCACTCATGGAGGCTAGCGGGATATCACTCTAGTATGTTCAAGCTATGTGCAATGTAATCTTGTCTTGATTTTCAGTAGCATATTATTTACTTTTAGTTATTTGTGATTGGTCACTTGAAAGAAGGATTGCTTCGTGCATTGTCCTCATAGCATTGTTTCAATACTTGCTAGACTATTTTCGTAGTACATGCTTATATACATCTAATGAAGCAAAAGAGTTTGTCAAAGTTTTCTTTGTCGCGTTCAGTTCGTTGAACTGAATTGCTTGAGGACAAGCAATATGCTAAGCTTGGGGGAGTTGATACGTCTCAAACGTATCTACTTTTCCAAACACTTTTGCTATTGTTTTGCCCTCATTCTTGCATGATTTGAACTAAACTAACCCGGACTGACGTTGTTTTCAGCAGAGCTGCCTGTATGGTTTTATTGTGTGCAGGAAAATTGATTTTTAGGTGTCTCAGAAAATTCCAAGAAATATCACAGAAAATCCACGCACCCGAAGGGCCATTGTGCCAGAAGTGGGGCCAGAGGGCAGCCAGGGGGGCCCCAGGCGCCCTACTGGCGCGGCCCCACCCCTGGTCGCGCCAGGAGGCCGCCAGGGAGGGTCCTCCCCCCTCTGGTGCCCTAGCTTGGCTCCTATTTATTCCCGTGGCGAGGAAACCCCAGAACAGAAGTCGTTTTTCCAGTTTCCGTCGTGGAGCCGCCGCCACCCTCTGTTCTTCTTCGGGAGGGCTAATCTGGAGGCTGATTTGGCCTTCGGAGAGGGGAGATCGTCGCCATCGTCATCATCATCACCACTCCATCCTCCCTCCATGACTTCTCCTTCCATGTGTGAGTAATTCCCCGCTGTAGGCAAAGGGGATGGTAGCTATTGGATGAGTTAGATCATGTAATAGTTTATCAGATTGTTGGGGGCATGTTGCCTATCATCTACTTTGGTGTTTATCATCTTTGCTTCAACTTGTTGCTCTTAATGCTTGTCACTTTGGGCCCGAGTGCCATGTTTTCAGATCTGAACCCTATGTGTTTGCATGAATATATTTGTGTTCTTCATCCTATCTATGAGTTGTTTGCACCTATTATGGTCCGGAACCGGCGATCCCAAAGGTGACAGCTTGGGACACCAAAGGGGATGGTCCATAATTTGAGGATTCCATGTATCCATTGAGTTTATTGCTTTGTTCCGGTGCTCTTTGACAGGAGCACCTTAATCTCCATAAGTTCCTTTTGGCCCCGTTCGTAGCGGGATGGTAGGACAAAAGATGTTGTGCAAGTTCTTATTGCAAGCACGTACAACTACCTGTGGGATACATGCCTAATGTTTGATATTTGCCTAGATGATCATTACTTTTCTGTGTGCCTTGCCCCAAGTTAGATTCATGATGTATCTCATCCATGCAGCGCCCAACCATCCATCTCCCTAGCCTACAGTATTTCAATCCTGCTGGTTATTAGTTGTTACTTTTGCTGTTTACTTTTGCTGTCACCACCATCACTATCAAATCACCGTTACCACTTATCTTTTGTTGCAAGTAAGTATATTTCAGGTGCGGTTCAATTGACAACTCAACTGTCAAAGCTTATAAATACTCTTTGGCTCCCCGTGTGTCGAATCTATAAATTGGGTTATTCTTACCCGCGAAGACTATCTCGATCCCTTACGGTTGAGGGTTATCACTGGCTGAGCTTCAACCTCCTCCACGCTAACGTGGTTCACTTGCCCCCTATTAAAAGGGTTCGGCTTATTTCAAGAGCTTGCATTGCCATTTCCATTCTGGGCTTCTAGACATTCATTGGCGTAATGTCCCGTCTTCTGGCACTTAAAGCAAGTGACTTGACTCAGGTCTCGCTTGGCTGGAGTTGTTGGGTTGGTGCGGTTCTGTCCGTTGCTTCCTCCATTCCCATTCCCATTCTTGGGGCCACTATGATTGTGCGAGCTACCTCCTCCATGGGTATGTTGAAATTGTCCTACCGTTTTAGGGGTAAAACGTGGCTTCTGCTAAGCTCCAGAATTGTACTTTCCTTGTCCATACTTCCTCTTGCGACTTTCAATCTATTGGTGCTTCCCTTCAATCACTAGAGCTCGATCAACCAGTTCCTGGTAGTTATTGAAAGTTGACACCATCAACTGTACACTCATCTCATCATTCAGCCCTTCCATAAATCTCTCCTGCTTAGCGGCATCTGTGGCCACATCATCTGGGGCATAACGAGATAGGGTACTAAACTCATCCACGTACTAAGCCACAGTACGATTGCCTTGGCGCAAATTGCGAAACTCCCGCTTCTTCATGCTCATAGCAACAGTTGAGACATGGGCGGTACGAAAAGCTTGCTGAAACAGATCCCAAGTAACATTGGCTATGGGAAAAGTGGTTGTGTAATTCTCCCACCACGCTGCGGCTCGTCCAGACAACTGATGTGCGGCAAAACACACCTTCTCAGCATCTGAGCAGTTAGTAGTGGTCAAATCCCTTCCAATCTTGCGCAGCCAGTCATCAGTGACTATTGGTTCAATGCTACTAGCAAACACCGGTGGTTGTAACCTTAAGAAACGGGTCAGGTTATCCACGGGTGGTGGTGGTGGAGGGTTGTTGTTGTTCTGGTTGTTCTGGACAAGAAGTTGCATCAAGGTGTTCTGCTGTTGGATCAACTGAGTGAGCTCAGGGGGAAACTCAAATCCGGGCTCACGTCTTGGAGGCATCTGAGGGGTGTAGAGGGAAGAGATTATAATAGAAAAGAGGTCTAAGGGAAAATCACTACCCAAATGCACATGAGGTGTGACGCCCGAGACCGGCGTCCCAGAAGATTCCCAGAAGATTCCAGAAGATTCCCGAAGATTCTAGATGTTCCGGGTTGCCCGTGTGTTTCTTTTGTGCTTGTGTTTTTATTTTTGCATTGCATCATGTCATCATGCCATCATGTCATATTTTATTTTGCATCTCAACTTAAATAAATCGTGTGGGCCTTCGGTCCATTTAAATCGAGGGAAGAATGTCTTCTCTTTAAAAAACATAAAAGCCTCTCAATATTTTAGGGAGCTATATTTAAAATATTCCATTTGCTTCGGAATAACCCAACACACTTGCATTTATTCTCCAGACATCTTTTGATTCAAGTTTCACCGTCAAAACCCTCCAGCAATTTTATTAAATTCCTTACATTTTGCGAGTCCAGGAATAATTGCCCCTTGTCCAAATTCTTTTTGTAACCTTCCTTCTTATTTTTCTTTTGGACTCTCTATTTAATTTTTCTGCAAAGATCTTAGGAGGAAAGAGAGGCCCAAGCCTCCCTCCAGCCATCTCTCCCCAAGGCCTCCACAGGCCCAAGCCGAAGCTGGCCCAGCCGCCCTTCTCTCCTCCCTGCTGGCCCATTGGCCCGGTCCATCCCGCTCCAAACCCTAACCCCCGAGCGCTGCACTCCCATCGCTCATCTCCATCTCCCTCTGTCACCGCACCCTTCTCCCCTCGGACGCCCGATTCCCCCTCGCAGAACCCTCGAACCCATCCTCATCGAGGCCCGACCGCTCCCTTTCTTCTCGCTCCTCTCCTTCGATCTCCTCCTCTCTGCCCTTCGCTCCTCCCGCGCCAGAGCGTCGCCGAGCCCCTGCAGCCCCCTCCTCCAGGTCGCCTCAGCCCGTCCTCTAGCTCCCCAGCGCGCCTCCAGGCCAGGCTCCCGCCTCCCTCGCGTGGACGCCGCCGCGCCAAGGCGTCGTGCCTCCGTCTCCAGCGGTCAGGAGCCGGCCGCCTCGTTCGCCCGGCCTCCCTTCTCCAAGGCCGCGACCACGCCCTGCCTCCGTCTTCAGGCTCGCGCGCGCCAGCGGCGCCCTTCGCCCGAGCCACCGCGCCCGCATCGCCCCGCGGAGCGACGCCCCCTCTGCATCGCGTCGGCCTTCCTCCGTTCCTGCCGCGCCGCTGCTTCCGCGGGTCGCCCAAGGCCCGCCTCTTCGTCCTCCTACGGCCAGGAGCTGCGCCAAGGCCGCCTCCTCTCGCCTCGCCTTCTGCGTCCAGGCGCCAAGGCAGCCGCGCGACCCTTCGGCCAGGTCCGCGCACGCCCCCGTCGGCCTCCTCCAGAGCAGGCGAGCTGCCCCTGCTTCGTCCAGCGCCTCGCCACCCTCTCGTCCTCGGCGCGATTCCCGCGTCGGGCCAGAGGCTGCTGCCTCCTCGCCAACTCTCTCTAGCGCGTCGCCTCGGCCTCGCCAAGGTCGCGACCAGCACCCCGTCGCCCCGTGCAGCCCGGCCTCGTCCAGCGCCGCTTCGAGCTTGTCCGCCCCGGTTTCTCCTTGTTGCCGTGACCGTGACCGTAACCGTGCTGTGTTTTGTTGTTGCTGTTGTTGATTAATCTCAGATAACCATGAAACAACAAGTTTATCTTCTTTTGTACCCGAACGTCTACGACCGTGTACAACTACGACCGAGTCCGAGACCGGCAAGACCGTGTACGACTACGCCCGGTGTTACGGCAAGTACCTCTTCGTGACCCGAACGAGTACCACGACGACCCGAACAACTACGAACGGAACCACTACTGCCGATACCGACGTGAACAACTACTTCCACTACCGCCGACGGAACGACTACTTCCTCTCCGAACGTGAACGCCTTCTTCCTCTACGATCTCGAACCGCCCCGAAACGCATGTTTCGAAGGTATAACCCCGAGACGTGCCCGTGAATGAATGTTGCTAGTTGTGATGTATGAGTTGTTTCCCTTGTGTGCATCGTGCCCGTTCCATCTTTTGTCATGTTCCTCGGTTGCCTAGTCGCCGACCCGTTGGAACCCGGTAACGGGATCGCCCCACCTTTCATCTAGTTTGACTCGCTCACGCCATCTTCATTTTGCTCCGGACTCTCAACGAGTTGCCGGAACCGAATTGTTGCGTTGCATCATTTTCGAATAGTTGCCGTGGCACTCTTTTCTTTCCACCACGGTGACGATGCTTCATATCATCTTCTTGTTAACCTTATAATAAAATTGCATAAACTTGATCATGTCATCCGCATCATTTAACAACATTATATATGTTAATTATTGTTTGCTCATAATTATTAAACATGCTCATGGGGATTTTCCGGATATGTTGTTGTTATTCTCCAGCCTCATTTAAAATGTCTAAATAGTGTAGTTTCTTTATGCTTCACCTCTTGCCATGTTAAAAACAATTAATCTTGTCTTGTAAATAACGAGAGTCAACTAAATAGTTAAATGTGGTGTTTCGTCAATATGCAACTCGTTGCATATTGAGCTCCACTTAACTTGTAGTTTTGTTTGTGCACTTTGCCATGCCATGCATATTTAAACCGGACATGCATCATACTTGGATGTGCATCGTATGCCATGTTTATGCTTGTGTGTTTACCGTGTTGTTTCTTTCTTTCCGGTTGCTTCTCTTGTTAGCTTCGGTTTCGTTCTGGAGTTGTGAGGCTTCTTCTTCGTCTACTTCATGGATCCGTTCTTCTCCCTTGTGGAATCCCAGGCAAGATGACCGAACCCGGATACCATTACTATTTTGCCTATTGCTAGTAGTCTCGATCTATAGTTTTGCCTTGATGCCCATGTTTTCCTGTCAGCCTCCTATTGTAACCATGAACCTGTTTAACCACCCTTCCTATGCAAACCGTTGAATGGCTAAGTACGCTTCGCTCAGCCCCTCTTATAGCGTTGCTAGTTGCAGGTGAAGATCGAAGATGCTTGCTTCATGATGAAGTTTGGTTGGGTTATATCACACTATATAAATGCTTAAAATGAAATCATCTATATATTGGCAAGGGTGGAAGGCTAAGCCTTTTGCTTGGTGATTTGTTCCACTCATGCCGTTAGGAACCGTATAAACCGGTGTTATGTTCCTTGATTATGCGTTCCTAACACGGTTGGGGTGTATGGGACCCCCTTGATAAACCGCTAAGTGCTAAGTCTTTTCCAGCAAGTCCCAACATTGGTACTATTTGCCTAATAACTAATAAAACTTGCATGTGGACTAGCTATCCCTTTTATTTTAATTCAACAACCCCGGGCCAGTGCTCCACATGAGTGTTGGTCCGAAACGGGGAGCCTGCGGGGCCGCCTTGGGGCAACCCAAGGTATCTAGCATACACCCGTAGCTTCGCCCATCCGGTCGTGTCCTGAGACTTAGATACGCGCGGCTACTATCAGGGTGTTGACACGCCGGGAGGATTTGCTGGATTAGCCTTACCTTAGTTCGGTTTAACTTGAGCACGGGATTCCGAGAATACTCGGGTCTTCCCACCTTGGAGTTGCGACTCCGCGGATCGTGGGCTTGTAATGGGTCAAGTTGGAACACCCCTGCAGGGTTTGAACTTTCGAAAGCCGTGCCCGCGGTTATGTGGCAGATGGGAGCTTGTTAATATCCGGTTGTAGATAACTTGACACAATGTTCCAATACACTACCAGCGTGTGTACCGTGACTGACAATTTCCGAATAGGGATTCGGGAGTTGAACACGGTGGGGTTATGTTTGACCGGCTTTAGTTAGGATCACTTCGTGATCATCTTTCGACCGAGGCACTTCTCTTCTCGCTCTCTATTACGTAAGCTAGAGCTAGTTGCTGCTGCAGACTCTTGTTGTTCCTTCACCTCTTGTTCTTTCTTTAGCCTTGTCCTCACCCAAGGCTTAAATAGTCGTGTTACCCGGGAACGGGATTGCTGAGTCCTCTGTGGCTCACAGTTACTTCACCACACCAGATGCAGGTTCAGCCGAGTTTGATGCAGGAGCTGGTTCAAGTACTCCACCGGGAGTTCGATGAAGAGTTTGGCCGTATACTTGTGATGTTTCGACGATCAGTAGTGGTTCTTCTACTAGGATTCGATCCTGACCTGTGGCTTTATGTTGTTTTGGTATCTTTCTTTTGGATCTTACCCTTAGATGGGCTGTGATGTTTTGAATGATGTCTTGCTTATGTAATGTATTGTGTGAAGTGGCGAGTGTAAGCCAACTCTCTTCTTTTGCAATTTAATCCCTCTTTTACATGAGTCGTGCAAAGATACCAAACTTGAGATCATTCTAGGATGGGCTTATACCTTTAAGTCGTGCCTCGACACGTAGGAGGTATAGTCCCATCCTGGGCATTACAAGTTGGTATTCAGAGCCTTCTCCGACCTAGAAGCCCCCACTGATTGATCGAATCGTTGACGGTTGAGTCTAGGCACACACTTGAAAATGTTTTGAGTCCTATATATATATCGGAGAGTAGGATTTCTTTGCTTCTCATCCCTTTTCACTCTGGTGAGGACTCCTGACGATTACTCTTGCCTCTTCTACTTTCAAAAATTGCACCAAATTTTTCTTAGGATCTCGCGAGTATTGTTTGGATTGTTCCGATGTCTTTGTGACGAGAACATTGTTCTCGATGCCTCCTGTCATTAGGGGTTGTGGCAGTGTCCCGGGGAGTTGAGCTCCGAGGTGTTGTCGTCACAAATCCATCGCGGAAGTACTAGAATACTTAAGACGGCCGACATCGAAAACTCTCCTATGCGGTTAGTGGCAAGATAACCCCGAGATCACCCAGTACTGGGGAGGTAGTTCGGGAGTATTGTCATAGCTTGTATAGTGGATGCGTTTCGAAGGTCCGAGGTAAACAGTTTCCGAGAAAGACTGGTTATGTGTTGAAGGATGGATACACCTGGATGTAGGTTTAGAGTTGATTGCGCGGTGCTTCCCGTGTATCCCCAACACCTGATTGCATAACTGGAAACTTTCGGAAATCTATAGGTGGGTTCATCTAGTAGTTCTAGGCATTCTTCCAACGGATGCACGATATGAAGTTCGGGGTTCTACATTGAGTGAAGTGGTTTTATGGACTTGTTCCGATCGGGAGTTGCATCTTAAAGGGTCCTTGGCTATGCTGATCCGGGGATTGCAAAACCCTTTTGTAACATGTTCCATGAGCTTTCAGCACGAAGATGTCGAACGAAGCTTCTATCTTGTATTTGTTCTATCTGATCCTTGTTCCTTTTTATTTTCATTTTGTTCTCCCAAGTGACTTCTCGACAAGTTGATGTACCTACGGAATTCATTCGTTCAATTCTCTGTTCGGGTGATATTGTGAAGATCATGCTGCATATCTACCCTTTGTTTCGTTTTGATTCTGGTATTCGAGTTGCTTCGATGTCAAATGTTGATTCCATACCTTTCCTAATCGGTGTTCTCATATTTCTATGGGAGTGCTAGTCCTTCTTGACCATCGAGATTTTCATGTTAATTCTTTTTCAACCGGTGTGCCTTCTCTTCAAGTTACTCCATACGGACACCGTTGAGAAATCTGACGGTGTATTGTTTCATTCTTCCCAAGTTGTCTTTGTTTTCCCCACCCTCCCACCCTTCTTCTTCTCAGAGCAAGAATTCTCAGATGAAGTATCCATTTTATTCATGTGATATTTCTTCATTCTTTTTCCTTCAACGATCTTATCCGGTGATTTGTCGTGAAGATGCTCAAGAGCTTCAAGCTCATCATTCTTTTGTTCTCAATTCTGCCGGTGGATGTAATTCAAGATTTCGGTGTTGATCTTATCCTTTTTCCTCATTTCACAATGATTTCTTATTCCGGTGCACCAATTAATCATTCTCCTCTTGCTATTCATATCCGGAGTGCTGAAGATTCATAATTCCATTCTTAATCCGTTCAAACTATTTTGAGGATTGTCATCTTACTCAAGCCATTTTAATTCAACCGATGCAATATCTCTTAAGCAATCTTTTTCAACGGTGATTTCTTTTGAGTGGGCCCTAACCCACAGGTCTTTTCCCAGGATCTTACCTGACTCTTCTAATTATTTTCCGGAGTTATTTTGAAATTCCTTTCAAGCGTGACGTAAGAATGTTTTCCATCAGTCACATACCTTCCCCAAGATCACTTTCAAATTCTTGTTCATCATTGGTTCAACCTTTTTAATTCTTCATTCCGGAGTGCTCAACAATTCTTATGGCATTTCTCGTCTTCATTATCAACATTTCAAGATTGGAGAAGAGCTTCTCTTAAATTTTGACCCGTTCTCTTGATGAGTTGTGATTCTAGCTTCATGCCATCCTCATAATTGTTTTCGATTGTGGGAGTTGTTTTCATGCCTCTTCAGAGCAATTCTTGAGTTCTTCTCATTGTGATCCTCCGAAGGCCATCATTTCAGAAGATTCTTCGTTCTCAGTTTTCAACTTCGTCCTCCAAATATTCTTCATTGATGTCTCTTCGTTCGTCTCTATGTTCTTACGGTGGTTCTTTCAAGATTACCCTTCCGTTGTTATCGTTTTAATTCAATTGTTCTTTTCACAATCCTACCGGTGCTTCGTTGAAGATTTACCCAAGCTTGTGCGAGATCTCTCTTTAATTCCTTGCAACGAGAATAAGTAGTATGCCAAATCCTTTGGTTGTCATCAATTTAAATTGGTGAAGGAGATGCATGACATAATTCTTATTCTTATTCCTTCAAGGTGATTAATCCCTTCCTTCGGACCTTGTTCATCATATCTTATTCTTAGTTCTAAGCTGTTCATCTTGTTTTCCGGAGTTCCATGTTATTTCAATTATCATTCCAAAGCTCCAACTAATTCATCACAGGCCTTGAATCTTATTCTTTTCATTTTTCACTTCTCATGCTTTCATTACCCGAGTTCTTCATGGTGGTTCATCATGTTTTAATTCATCCTTGAAGTCTTCATCAAGATTCTTGTTGGAGCTCAAGCATTCTTCATCATGCTTTCCAAGTGCAATTCTTTCCCCCTTATCTTTTGAGATGGTGTTATGTCATTTTGACAATTCCTTCATGTTTCATGATTCACGAGTTGTCAGGAATGAGATATTTAAAACCATCATTTTCTTTGTTCAGGAGATCTTTTCAACCCTTCAATTTATTCATTGTAGTTATCTTGGGTTATAATTCACCTAAAAGCTTTCCTTGAGGATTGTTGCTAATTATGGTGCTTATAAATGACCCAAGTTCTTCATTATCATTCCGGTTTTATAAGTTTATCGTCTCCTTGTTGATCTCAATCCAAGCAATTCGTTTCTGTTAGTGGCTGGTTGTCACCTCTTATTGCTGAGATGTTTTCCATAAGCCCACATCAAGCTTATTCGTTTCGTTGTTGATTTTTTCCATCAACCCCATTCAACCCTTCTTTGTAAGGAGGTTTTCCTAATTTAAGTTTGAGAGAAGTTGTCATTTTCTTCTCCGTTCTTTCTCCCAAACGATCTTGCTTCTATTCTTTCATTCCGGAGGCATTGTGATGTTGCTCTCTCCAAACCATCATATCGTTTTATCGAGATCATGTTCTTTCCCTTGCTTATCATTTAACCGGAGCATTGTATTCTTCATTCAAGTTCTCTCGTCTTACCAAGTTTGCCTATCTTTTAACCGGAGTGCTGTCTGAAGCCTTCCTTACACCTTGTGCCATTCTTTTAATTGTTTCGGAGGCAATATGTTGTTCATTTCATCAAGTATCACTCCATCTCCTCAAGTTCTTGTTTATTCCTTCCATTTTTAGACGGAGTGCTGTCCAAATTCTGTCATTCTTATTCCTTGTCTATACCATTGCAGTTTCATATTCTTTTGGTTCGTAAGCTCTTGTTTCATGTCTTTCAACCTACAAGGTTCTTGTTATGTTCCTTGTTCCTCTTTTCTAACGGAGTATTTTCATATTCGTTCATCTCCGTTGTATTCTTTCCTTCAAGATTGTTCAACCTCTTAAGGTTCGTGGTTTCACTCGTCTGTCGAAGAAGCAACTTTGTTTTACCTCTTCTTTTTCGTTTTTCTACCCGGTGCTATCTCTAGGATCTCGGGTCGAGATCCTCTGTTAGTGTGGGAGAGTTGTGACGCCCGAGACCGGCGTCCCAGAAGATTCCTAGAAGATTCCAGAAGATTCCCGAAGATTCCAGATGTTCCGGGTTGCCCGTGTGTTTCTTTTGTGCTTGTGTTTTTATTTTTGCATTGCATCATGTCATCATGCCATCATGTCATATTTTATTTTGCATCTCAACTTAAATAAATCGTGTGGGCCTTCGGTCCATTTAAATCGAGGGAAGAATGTCTTCTCTTTAAAACATATAAAAGCCTCTCAATATTTTAGGGAGCTATATTTAAAATATTCCATTTGCTTCGGAATAACCCAACACACTTGCATTTATTCTCCAGACATCTTTTGATTCAAGTTTCACCGTCAAAACCCTCCAGCAATTTTATTAAATTCCTTACATTTTGCGAGTCCAGGAATAATTGCCCCTTGTCCAAATTCTTTTTGTAACCTTCCTTCTTATTTTTCTTTTGGACTCTCTATTTAATTTTTCTGCAAAGATCTTAGGAGGAAAGAGAGGCCCAAGCCTCCCTCCAGCCATCTCTCCCCAAGGCCTCCACAGGCCCAAGCCGAAGCTGGCCCAGCCGCCCTTCTCTCCTCCCTGCTGGCCCATTGGCCCGGTCCATCCCGCTCCAAACCCTAACCCCCGAGCGCCGCACTCCCATCGCTCCTCTCCATCTACCTCTGTCGCCGCACCCTTCTCCCCTCGGACGCCCGATTCCCCCTCGCAGAACCCTCGAACCCATCCTCATCGAGGCCCGACCGCTCCCTTTCTTCTCGCTCCTCTCCTTCGATCTCCTCCTCTCTGCCCTTCGCTCCTCCCGCGCCAGAGCATCGCCGAGCCCCTGCAGCCCCCTCCTCCAGGTCGCCTCAGCCCGTCCTCTAGCTCCCCAGCGTGCCTCCAGGCCAGGCTCCCGCCTCCCTCGCGTGGACGCCGCCGCGCCAAGGCGCCGTGCCTCCGTCTCCAGCGGTCAGGAGCTGGCCGCCTCGTTCGCCCGGCCTCCCTTCTCCAAGGCCGCGACCACGCCCTGCCTCCGTCTTCAGGCTCGCGCGCGCCAGCGGCGCCCTTCGCCCGAGCCACCGCGCCCACATCGCCCCGCGGAGCGATGCCCCCTCTGCATCGCGTCGGCCTTCCTCCGTTCCTGCCGCGCCGCTGCTTCCGCGGGTCGCCCAAGGCCCGCCTCTTCGTCCTCCTGCGGCCAGGAGCTGCGCCAAGGCCGCCTCCTCTTGCCTCGCCTTTTGCGTCCAGGCGCCAAGGCAGCCGCGCGACCCTTCGGCCAGGTCCGCGCACGCCCCCGTCGGCCTCCTCCAGAGCAGGCGAGCTGCCCCTGCTTCGTCCAGCGCCTCGCCACCCTCTCGTCCTCGGCGCGATTCCCGCGTCGGGCCAGAGGTTGCTGCCTCCTCGCCAACTCTCTCTAGCGCGTCGCCTCGGCCTCGCCAAGGTCGCGACCAGCACCCCGTCGCCCCGTGCAGCCCGGCCTCGTCCAGCGTCGCTTCGAGCTCGTCCGCCCCGGTTTCTCCTTGTTGCCGTGACCGTGACCGTAACCGTGCTGTGTTTTGTTGTTGCTGTTGTTGATTAATCTCAGATAACCATGAAACAACAAGTTTATCTTCTTTTGTACCCGAACGTCTACGACCGTGTACAACTACGACCGAGTCCGAGACCGGCAAGACCGTGTACGACTACGCCCGGTGTTACGGCAAGTACCTCTTCGTGACCCGAACGAGTACCACGACGACCCGAACAACTACGAATGGAACCACTACTGCCGCTACCGACGTGAACAACTACTTCCACTACCGCCGACGGAACGACTACTTCCTCTCCGAACGTGAACGCCTTCTTCCTCTACGATCTCGAACCGCCCCGAAACGCATGTTTCGAAGGTATAACCCCGAGACGTGCCCGTGAATGAATGTTGCTAGTTGTGATGTATGAGTTGTTTCCCTTGTGTGCATCGTGCCCGTTCCATCTTTTGTCATGTTCCTCGGTTGCCTAGTCGCCGACCCGTTGGAACCCCGTAACGGGATCGCCCCACCTTTCATCTAGTTTGACTCGCTCACGCCATCTTCCTTTTGCTCCGGACTCTCAACGAGTTGCCGGAACCGAATTGTTGCGTTGCATCATTTTCGAATCGTTGCCGTGGCACTCTTTTCTTTCCACCACGGTGACGATGCTTCATATCATCTTCTTGTTAACCTTTTAATAAAATTGCATAAACTTGATCATGTCATCCGCATCATTTAACAACATTATATATGTTAATTATTGTTTGCTCATAATTATTAAACATGCTCATGGGGATTTTCCGGATATGTTGTTGTTATTCTCCGGCCTCATTTAAAATGTCTAAATAGTGTAGTTTATTTATGCTTCACCTCTTGCCATGTTAAAAACAATTAATCTTGTCTTGTAAATAACGAGAGTCAACTAAATAATTAAATGTGGTGTTTCGTCAATATGCAACTCGTTGCATATTGAGCTCCACTTAACTTGTAGTTTTGTTTGTGCACTTTGCCATGCCATGCATATTTAAACCGGACATGCATCATACTTGGATGTGCATCGTATGCCATGTTTATGCTTGTGTGTTTACCGTGTTGTTTCTTTCTTTCCGGTTGCTTCTCTTGTTAGCTTCGGTTTCGTTCCGGAGTTGTGAGGCTTCTTCTTCGTCTACTTCATGGATCCGTTCTTCTCCCTTGTGGAATCCCAGGCAAGATGACCGAACCCGGATACCATTACTATTTTGCCTATTGCTAGTAGTCTCGATCTATAGTTTTGCCTCGATGCCCATGTTTTCCTGTCAGCCTCCTATTGTAACCATGAACCTGTTTAACCACCCTTCCTATGCAAACCGTTGAATGGCTAAGTACGCTTCGCTCATCCCCTCTTATAGCGTTGCTAGTTGCAGGTGAAGATCGAAGATGCTTGCTTCATGATGAAGTTTGGTTGGGTTATATCACACTATATAAATGCTTAAAATGAAATCATCTATATATTGGCAAGGGTGGAAGGCTAAGCCTTTTGCTTGGTGATTTGTTCCACTCATGCCGTTAGGAACCGTATAAACCGGTGTTATGTTCCTTGATTATGCGTTCCTAACACGGTTGGGGTGTATGGGACCCCCTTGATAAACCGCTAAGTGCTAAGTCTTTTCCAGCAAGTCCCAACATTGGTACTATTTGCCTAATAACTAATAAAACTTGCATGTGGACTAGCTATCCCTTTTATTTTAATTCAACAACCCCGGGCCAGTGCTCCACATGAGTGTTGGTCCGAAACGGGGAGCCTGCGGGGCCACCTTGGGGCAACCCGAGGTATCTGGCATACACCCGTAGCTTCGCCCATCCGGTCGTGTCCTGAGACTTAGATACGCGCGGCTACTATCAGGGTGTTGACACGCCGGGAGGATTTGCTGGATTAGCCTTACCTTAGTTCGGTTTAACTTGAGCACGGGATTCCGAGAATACTCGGGTCTTCCCACCTTGGAGTTGCGACTCCGCGGATCGTGGGCTTGTAATGGGTCAAGTTGGAACACCCCTGCAGGGTTTGAACTTTCGAAAGCCGTGCCCGCGGTTATGTGGCAGATGGGAGCTTGTTAATATCCGGTTGTAGATAACTTGACACAATGTTCCAATACACTACCAGCGTGTGTACCGTGACTGTCAATTTCCGAATAGGGATTCGGGAGTTGAACACGGTGGGGTTATGTTTGACCGGCTTTAGTTAGGATCACTTCGTGATCATCTTTCGACCGAGGCACTTCTCTTCTCGCTCTCTATTACGTAAGCTAGAGCTAGTTGCTGCTGCAGACTCTTGTTGTTCCTTCACCTCTTGTTCTTTCTTTAGCCTTGTCCTCACCCAAGGCTTAAATAGTCATGTTACCCGGGAACGGGATTGCTGAGTCCTGTGTGGCTCACAGTTACTTCACCACACCAGATGCAGGTTTAGCCGAGTTTGATGCAGGAGTTGGTTCAAGTACTCCACCGGGAGTTCGATGAAGAGTTTGGCCGTATACTTGTGATGTTTCGACGATCAGTAGTGGTTCTTCTACTAGGATTCGATCCTGACCTGTGGCTTTATGTTGTTTTGGTATCTTTCTTTTGGATCTTACCCTTAGATGGGCTGTGATGTTTTGAATGATGTCTTGCTTATATAATGTATTGTGTGAAGTGGCGAGTGTAAGCCAACTATCTTCTTTTGCAATTTAATCCCTCTTTTACATGAGTCGTGCAAAGATACCAAACTTGAGATCATTCTAGGATGGGCTTATACCTTTAAGTCGTGCCTCGACACGTAGGAGGTATAGTCCCATCCTGGGCATTACATGAGGCAAACACAAACATATCACACCAATATCAATTTCAAACAAGGGCTTACACGGATCTAACATTACAAAAGTGCTCAAAGTCTACTAAATGGGAAAAACTACTAGTCATAGGAAGGTCTTCTAGAAATTTTGATCGGCAGAGGATTCCATGATGTCCGCTCCAGCTTCATCTTCATAGTCCTCATCATCGCTATCATCGGGGTCTGAGTCCGTGTCGTCAAGGATGATGTAGTCTTCAGGTGGAATCTCCTTGGGTTCTTCTTCCTCTTCTTCCACTCCTGGTGCTGGATCTCCCATGAATACTCCTAGCTTTCGTGTCAAATCATCATTCTTCTCCACAAGTATTAACATCCCCTCCTCGTATCTGTCGCGTGTAGACTTGAGTTCCTCCTCTAACTCCAAGTTTCTGGTTAGTGCTTTCTTCAAGTCTATCATCCCTGCACACATCTGGTGCTCCTGGCGACGAATGTGCTGGTTTAACTCTTGAATGAACGAGGCAATGGACCTGTCCTTTCGGGTGTTGATCATGTCCCACCGCTCATCTCTACGTCCACAAATCTGGAAGATGGTGTCCTTTAGCTCCTGCTTGTAGATTTCTCCAATCCTTCCCATAGCGATGTGGGCTGCCATGCTCCTGCCTAGGCTCCATGTAGGCGCATTGAAGGAAAATTCTATGGGTGCGGTGACGGGCATGAACGTCCTTCCTAGAACTTGAGCTTGAATCAACCAGCGCTCCTCTTCAGGTAAAGTGGCGTCGTAGGTTCCGGTGAAACTTGGTAATCCGATGTTTAGATATCTGGTGACTTCCTTCAGGTGTCATCCAAATGGTGTATCTTCATCAGGTTGTGTGAACTTGTTCCTTGCATCCACCATCCTAAAAGAGTAGAAAAGATGAGGAGTCAGAAAAGAGAAGAGTGAATAGTGCTCTAGGGTTTTAGCTTAGTGGTTGTGTCCTATAGTCAGCGTGTGCTCTGATACCATCTTGTAGCGACCAAACCTCAAACAGTCTGATCTATGTGCATCAGTGTCATCCCTGGATCAGTAATGCTGACACGCACAGTACTTGAAGGATTTATAACAGAGTAGCAATCACACACTTATTACATCGATAGTTCCAAAGATGAACTTATTACAATAAAAATGGCTTAAGGCCATCTAATGACGATAACAGCGGAAGGCTTGGAAGATAAGTGAGTCCATCAACTCCAACGGCATCACTGAGTATAGAACCACGACCTATTAGGCACCTTACTCGTCCTCTAAAAAGTCTACAACATGAACGTTGCAGCCCGAGAACGGGTCAGCACATGGAATATGCTGGCAAAGTAACACATAGAGAGTAACAAAAGTAAAGCTATACTATATGCAATATGGCTGGTGGAAAGCTCTATGGTTACAGTTTTGCGTAAAGCCAATTTTTCCCTACTACAAAGGAATAGATTTTAATTAACTATCATGGTAGTTGAAACATCATTGAGAAGATAGACATCCCCTCAATCCCAATTAATAATCATCATTAAAGCCCAATAATATTAATTAAAGTAACATGATGAGATTCACATGATAATTCAAGTATTAGATACTCAGGACGTCCATAACCGGGGACACGGCTAATCATGATCAGTTTGTACACTTTGCAGAGATTTGTGCACTTTTCCCCACAAGACTCGATCTCCTTTGTTGGAATTCTCGCACTACATGTTGTTTGAGAAACGGATGACCGAGACACAGTCTTTCAGAAGCACTAGCACCTTACGAACGGGTGGACCGTACCAACCTACATCCCCTACATCTGCTAGTCCACCACTGTAAGAGTTCGCACGACTTAGTAAACTATGCTAGAACCCATAATAGCTTGTGGCTGCACACGGAAGTTTCTAGTATGAATAATCTCATGATCCCTTTGAGCCTGGGTGGCGGTCCATAAAGAAAACAGGCAATCGCTGGAATACCCAGGTGCCTCAACCCACCCAGATGTGTATTTAAGTTGCCACCTTAAGTTGAACCATTAATTAACAATCTCACATCTGTCATGGATACACTCACCCAATACACGTCTACGAGCATAGCATAACCTATTAGCAAACGTAGAAGTAACTCCCAAGGGTTTGAAAATAACGCAGGTAATAGGTACTACCTCATCTACTTCCCAGTCCCACATGTTAAAGCTCCTACTCATGCAATGTGTGAGGGTTTGACTAATGCAATGAAAACTGGGTAATTGGAAAGTATGATCAAAGTGTTACTTGCCTTGCTGATGATCCGCAAAACCTAGAGATTCAAAGTAGAAAGCGGCGCACTCCGGGTACTCTATCGCAAATAAACAAACACACAATAAGTACTTAACTAATGCATGGGTAAAACTCAAATAAGAGATCTAACCAGAAAGTTCAACTTAAGAACTCCGGATTGCAAAAGAAACAAACCAAACGAAAGTCAAACGGCGAAAGAGAAACAACTACCGTACCAATCTGGACCTAAGTCCAAATTTAACATAGGCAAACGCTTGGGTGACTAGGTTAAATGGAAAGAGAGTTTCGAGACGAAACTCCAAGCGCTTGAATCGCCTGATTCCGATAAACGAGCGAAAAGATAAATTAGAACGAAGATCGGATGAGAAATCGCGATCAGAAAAATAACTACGAAAAAGAAAACTAAAACAGCTTAGCGAACGGACGTTCGTCAGCTGAGACTAAATGACGAACTCGTTCGTTATAACGAACGAACGGGTGAACGCTCACTAATTAGCTAAACCGGGACAAGAAATTAAACCGATCTATCTAAAAAAACGAACTAGGGTTCTTAAAAAAACCGGCGGTTCTCCACCGAAAACCGGCGGCGGCGCGGCTACCTCGTCGTTCGACCGGCGGGAGGCGTCGGCGGCGGCGCGCGGCGGTGGCAGGCGGCGGCGGCGGGGGCGGCGGCGGCGGGGGCTGGCTCGCGGCGGCGGCGTGCTGTAGCGGCGGCGGTGGCGGTGGTGGTGCGCTGCGGCGGCGGCGGCTTGCAGCGGCGGCGGTGGCTGGCTCGCGGCGGGGCGGGGTGCGGCAAGGGGCAGGGGGCGGTGATATTTATAGTGAGGGGGGCTAGCGGCTTGGGGGAGGGGGCAAGAATCGGCGGTGGCGGCGGAGTCCGAGTCTGGCACGGCGGCGCGCTGGCGGGGAAGGCGGCGCGGGCGGCTGGGCCTGGCTCGGCTGGGCTTCGGCCTAGTCGGGTTCGGGTCGCCTACTTTTTTTTCTAATTAACGCCGGTGCTACGAAAAAGAAACCCTAGAAAATAAAATAAAAATCTAAAATTGCCAAAACAAATTGTTGCCATCTAAATCGAATATTTAGAACAAGCTGAACATTTTTTTGGCACTAAAATGCATTTTTGAAAACATGCAATTTTCCCTAATTCAAATAAAACTCCAAAGAAAACTTATTTGATTTTTTTATTAAATCCTCAGTATTTCTTTATTTTTGGGAGAGTCGTTTTACTCCCTATCTCATATTTTCATAATAGAAATACTTGAAGATAAAATAAATAAAATCAAATGATCCTATTTTCAAAATTTGAGAAACCTCAAATATGAAAATAACGAAATCCCCAACTCTCTCCGAGGGTCCTTGAGTTGCTTAGGATTTTCTTGGATCCACCAAAAGCAAGAAAATATGATATGCATGATGATCTAATGTATAACATTCCAAATTGGAAATTTGGGATGTTACATGTGTACTCAATGCTTGGATCATACTCTTGGATCATCTCAACCCAATGAGTTTGGCGAAGGTTCAGGTTAGGCTGTGCGAAGATGTACTTCAAGCTCTTGTGATCGGTGAAGATGTCCACTTTTCTGCCCAACAGAAGGTGTCTCCACGTAATCAAGGCATGTACAACTGCTGCTAGCTCGAGATCATGTGTGGGGTAATTCTTCTCATTTGGCTTCAACTGACGAGAAGTGTATGCCACAATCTTCTTGTCTTGCATGAGAACACCACCAAGTCCTTGTAAAGAAGCATCACAGAAGACTTCATAGGGCTTGTAAGACCGCATTCAGAACGAGTTTTAGCTCTTATGAATACACGGTCATGTCTTTTGGCCTCGCATATGCTCCACGCACTTTCTCAAGGATGATGCACTTCATATTCAACCCCTAAACCAATGAATTTGTTCTCATTTATCTGGATGACATCTTGGTATTATCCAAGAATGAAGAAGACCATGCCAAGCACCTCCGTTTTGTCCTAGACAGGCTCCGTGAACACAAGTTCTATGCGAAGTTCTCCAAATGTGAATTTTGGCTGGATAAGGTCTTATATCTTGGCCATATCATCTCTGCTGAGGGTATTTCTGTCAACCCCGAAAAAGTTGAAGCTATTGTCAACTGGGAACCCCGCAAAACGTCAAGCAACTCCGAAGCTTCCTTGGTCTCGCTAGCTATTGCAGAAGGTTCGTTGAGAACTTCTCCAAGATTGCCAAGCCTCTTTCCAACCTGTTGCAGAAGAATGTCAAGTACTCCTGGACTCCTGATTGTGATGTGGCATTCAAAACACTCAAAGAGAAGCTCATTTCTGCTCCGGTTCTTACTCCTCCGGATGAGTCCAAGCCATATGAAGTCTTCTGTGATGCTTCTTTACAAGGACTTGGTGTGTTCTCATGCAAGACAAGAAAATTGTGGCATACACTTCTCGTCAGTTGAAGCCAAATGAGAAGAATTACCCCACACATGATCTCGAGCTAGCAGTAGTTGTACATGCCTTGATCACGTGGAGACACCTTCTGTTGGGCAGAAAAGTGGACATCTTCACTGATCACAAGAGCTTGAAGTACATCTTCACACAGCCTAACCTGAACCTTCGCCAGACTCGTTGGGTTGATATGATCCAAGAGTATGATCCAAGCATTGAGTACACACCTGGCAAGGCCAATGTCATTGCAGATGCCTTGAGCAGAAAGGCATATTGCAACAGTCTCCTTCTCAAGCCGTTTGAGCCTGAGCTTTGTGAATCATTCAGGAAGCTCAACCTCCAAGTTGTTCCGCAAGGTTTTCTTACAAACCTTCAAGTTGCTCCTACCTTGGAAGATCAGATCCGCGAGGCCCAACTAAGTGATGCTATGGTGCAGAAAGTGAAACATGGTATTGCTAAGGGTACTCCCAAATACAAGTGCTATCGTGTTGATGAGAAAGACACCTTGTTCTTTAAGGACAGAATTGTGGTTCCCAAGGGTGATCTCAGGAAGCTCATAATGAACGAAGCACATGACTCCCTCCTCTCGATTCATCCCGAAAGTTCCAAGATGTACCAAGACCTCAAGCAATCGTACTGGTGGACTCGCATGAAAAGGGAGATTGCCTAATTCATGAATGAATGGGATGTCTGTAGAAGAGTGAAGGCAGAGCATCAACGTCCAGCCGGTCTCCTCCAACCTCTACCTATTCCCGAGTGGAAATTCGACCACATTAAAATGGATTTCGTCATTGGGTTTCCTAAATCGAAGAAGGGGGTTGATGCTATCTTTGTAGTGATTGACAAGCTAACTAAAGTAGCTCACTTCCTTCTCATCAAAGAATCCATCAACGCAGCTCAGTTGGCAGTTGTACACTTCCAGAATTGTTTCGTTGCATGGCATTCCTCAAGTCATCTCCTCAGACCGTGGAAGTTTGTTCACATCCAAGTTCTGGGACTCCTTTCAGTCAGCCATGGGCACTAAGATTCGTTTTAGCACCGCGTTTCACCCTCAGACTAGTGGTCAAGTCGAAAGAGCGAACCAGATCCTCAAACACATGCTCAGAGCTTGTGTCATCTCTTTTGGCATGAAGTGGGAAGATTGTCTCCCGTTTGCCGAGTTCTCGTACAACAACAGTTTCCAAGCAAGTGTCGGTAAAGCCCCTAGTAGAAGCCATTACTTATCATCTGGATAGTGCACATAGTATCGACTACGTTCTTCATCGAACTCCCAGTACAACTCAGTGCCGTCACCTGTGTAGTTCACCATAGTACCTGCATCTGGTGTTGTGTAGAATCTGTGAGCCACGGAGGACTCAGCAATCCCGTTCCTGGGTAACAAAACTATCTAAGCCTTGGGTGTGGAACAAGGCTTGAAGAACAAAAGGTTGCAGCTGCACTAGCACTAGCTTACGTGTTTAGAGCAAGAAGAGAAGTGCCACGAGCGTCAAAGTGATCACAAAGTGATCCTATCAAAGCACGTCAATCATAACCCCACCGTGTTCACTTCCCGAACCCCTTTCGGAAAATGACCGTCATGGTTACTCACGCTGGTAGTGTGTTCTGAACATGGTGTCAAGTTTTCTACAACTGGATATTAACAAATTCCCATCTGCCACATAACCGCGGGCACGACTTTCGAAAGTTCAAAACCCTGCAGGGGTGTCCCAACTTAGCCCATTACAAGCTCACGATCTGCGGAGTCACAACTCCAAGGTGGAAAGACCCGAGTATTCTCGGAATCCCGTGCTCAAGATATTCCGACTAAGGTAAAACTAATCCAGCAAATCCTCCCGGCGTGCCGACACCCTGATAGTAGCCGCGCGTATCTCGTCTCAGGCCACGACCGGATGGGCGATTCTACAGGTTTTTACCAGCCCTTGAGTTCCCTCGAGGTGGCCCCGCAGACTCCCAAGTTTGGACCAACACTCATGTGGAGCACTCGCCCGGTTTGTTGATTAAGAAAAGGTTTTATAACTCCCTATGAAAGTTTTAGTTGTTAGGCAAATGTAGAACCAATGTTGGGACTTGCTGGAAAAGCTTTAGCGCTAAGCGGTTTATCGAGGGGGTCCCATAACCCCAACCGTGTGAGGAACACAAAATCAAGGAACATAACACTGGTTTATACGGTTTCTAGGGTGGCATGAGTGGAACAAAACAACAAGCAATAGGTTTAGCCTTCCACCCATTACCAATATATAGATGATTTAGTTCAAGAGTTTATATAGTGTTATATCCCAACAATAACTTCAACATGAAGCAAGAATCTTCAAATCTTCTCCTGCAACTAGCAATACTATAAGAGGGGCTGAGCGAAGCTTACGTAGCCAAACAAAGGTTTGCTAGGTTGGGTGGTTAGACAGGTTCATGGTTACAATAGGAGGCTGACAAACAAACCTGAGCATCGAGGCAATGAGCTAAAGAGCGAGACATCTAGCAATAAGCAAAGATAGTAATGATATCAGGGTCAGGTCATCTTGCCTGTCGAGTCATCGATGGGATCGTAAGACGGCTCCTCGTACACAACCTCGGTAATAACCTCGTTCTCGTTCTCGGTCTCGACTTCCGGCTCTACTCAACACAAGAACACAACATGGCACGATATCAAACAAGGTGCAATGCACAATCAAAATGAGGCAAGTATGATGCATTTCATGACAATGGAAGAATCACACAAGAACAACACAAAACAACAAGTTTAAATGAGGCCGGAATCAACATATAACAAAACCGGTAAGTCCTCATATGCATATTTTGAAATTGGTCCAGATCTGAACAAACCTTAAGTTAAAGTTGTTAAACAGCAAGTTAACATGCACCATGATGATCTACACAAAATTCTAGTCAAGTTTCATATAAAGTTTGTTTAATTCGGAGCTACGGTCTAGAAGATATGAGCAAAACAAGACAAGCATGGCAACGGTGCAAGATGCACCCAAACATCAAGCAAACACACTCCAAACATGTAAACAACATGATATTATGATTCTACATGCAAAATCACACAAGTTTCATATAGGGCACGCTCAAAACGGAGCAACGGTTCAACACATACACTCGAAACAAGATAAAATGCAAAGTTGAAATTAACAGCCACATAGCAACTTTGGAGCAAGAAATATATACTCTACAGGACCCAAACATGATGAAAATAAGCATGAGCATGAAGTAGACATATCCTACAGCAAACAACTCGATTGGAGCAACTCCATAGGAGGCATGTATCAATAGCAACAAGCTACGCCAAATTGATCATGCTGTTAAAAACCTGACAGCCATAATTTATAGCATCTTGGGAGCAAGAAATAAATAAGCTACAGCAAGCCATATGTGCAAGTGATGGCATGGATGGATAGACAATAACATGGACAACAAGGAATGATCATTGGCCACTCCAAAACATGCATGAATTTGACTAGGGCATCAAGCAAACATAGCATCAGGTTATAACAGATTTCAGACTTAGCAGAAATTTCACTAAGTATAAAACAGTTATGTTGGCATGGCATGTTTACAAGCATGTTTAAGTCACCTCAAGGCATATCATGGAAATTGGTTTGCACCACAGCAAAGACCATATGATGGAGATTCTAAAACATATAGACATGTGACATGGAGACAAACACATCAATAGCAACGAGCACTTCAAATCAGCATCTCTTAACATGTTTCATAACTTAACAGCCACATGCACTTTTGCAACCAAGATTAACATGGAAATAGGAACCCTAACATGAATGCTACAACAACCATCATGTAGAGCATTTCACAATGAACATTTTGACATATCATTTGCTCCATTTGGGTAAACATGCACCAAGTTATCACATCTCAAACATGGCATGAAAATAACAAGTTACATCAGTTTATAACAAGTAGCACTCTTGCAACAGAGATTAGGACCTCTAGATGATCTCAAACAAGCATGCCACAATGGAACAAAACGTAGAGCACATCACCACGATCATTTTGATATATCATATGCACAATTTGGACAAGCACACTAAAAGTTACAGCCATGCAAAGATGCCATCAGAAAATGCAAAACTGGGACTTAGTGAAAAAACAACCTCAAGGGAAAATGGACGAGGAGATCCCAGGACGGAGGGATTCGGGCGGCGGGCGGAGGCGTTTGGATCGGTGGCGAGGGGATCCCGGGACGGGGCCGTCCGGGGTTGTTGCGGGCGCCGGGCTCGCGGGTCGGGTCGGGGAGTCCAGATCCGCCCGGCCCGGTGAGGAGGCGGCGACGGCTGCCCTTGCCGGCGAGGGGGCGCGGCAGTGCCGCGCCGGCGGCTCGGGGCGGAGGCGGCGGAGCACCGTGCGGTGGTGGTGGTGGCTGAGGCCGGCGGCGGTGGTGGTCGAGGCCGGAGGCGGTGACGCTCCGCGGCGGCGGGCGGCGGGGAAGGAGGGCGCGGGGCGGCGGAGGCGCGGTCCGGATCGGCCCGGGGGCGGGCCGGATCTAGGCCCGGCGGCGCGGGGAAGTGGGCACGGCGGCGGGCGAATCCGGAGCTGCCACGTAGCGGTGGGAGGTGGACCGGACACGTCCGGCGGCGGCGCGGACATGTCCGGCGGCTGCGGGAGGAGAGGAGCTAGGGTTTTGACGCAAAAATGGACGTGGGGGACTAATTTATAGGCATAGGGAGCTATGAGACTCCAAATGAGGAGCGGTTTTCAGCCACGCGATCACGATTCAACGACCGAGATGATGGGAAGGGTTGTGCTGGGTTTGTGGGCTGTTGTGGAGGAGGTCTTGGGCCTCAAAAAGAGGTTCTTTTAGCCCACTATGTTAACCGTTGGAGTACCAAACAAACTCCAAATGCGATGAAACTTGACAGGCGGCCTACACGTACCAAAACAACATCGCACGACAAGTCTCACCTCATTCCGGAAACGTTACACGGCCACACACGAAAGAAGGACTCGGGGATGCCACGGGCACGTGTGAGCGTCGGAACTCAAAACGGACAACGGGAAGAGACGAGTGGGACCGGGTGCAAGTGACAACACAAATGTAATGCAATGCACATGACAACATGACATGGATGAAATGCACACATGCACACAAAAAAAAGAATAAACCCGAAATGAAAGAAGAGCCTAGAATGGAATTGATGAAGTTAAAGTTTCATATATTGCCAATATTGGAAAGTGTTACATCTGGGGCATTACAAACTCTCCTCTACTATGAAAAGATCTCGTCCCGAGATCTAGGGTTGGAAGAAGGAAGGATACTCGGAATGAAGGTGATCTTCTCGTTCCCACGTAGCTTCTCGGTCGGTATGGTGTGACCACTTAACTTTCAAGAACTTGATTGACTTGTTGCGGGTCTTGCGCTCAGTTTCTTCAAGAATAGCAACAGGGTGCTCACGGTAAGACAAGTCTTGTTGAAGATCAATCTCCTCGAACGGAATGGTGCGTTCAGGTGTCTTGGAGCACTTGCGGAGTTGAGACACGTGAAACACATCATGAACATTTGCAAAGTTGGAGGGGATCTCAAGTTGATAGGCTAGATCGCCTCTTTTGCCAAGAATCTTGAAAGGGCCCACGTATCTAGGAGCAAGCTTTCCTTTGATACCAAATCTTTGGGTGCCTTTCATAGGAGGAACACGGAGATAGACATGGTCTCCAATGTTGAAAGCCAAATCATGATGCTTGCCGTCACAGTAGCTCTTTTGACGCGACTGAGCGGCCTTGAGATTCTCACGTATGACTTTGCACATCTCTTTGGCTTCTGAGATCAAGTCATTGCCAAGAAGTTGACGTTCACCAGTCTCTGGCCAATTGAGAGGGGTACGGCACTTTCTGCCATAGAGGATTTCAAACGGAGCTTTGCCGGCACTTGCTTGGAAACTGTTGTTGTAAGTGAACTCGGCAAACGGGAGACAATCTTCCCACTTCATGCCAAAAGAGACGACACAAGCTCTGAGCATGTCTTCGAGGATCTGGTTCACTCTTTCAAATTGACCACTAGTCTGAGGGTGAAACGCAGTGCTGAAACGGATCTTAGTGCCCATGGCTGACTTAAAGGAGTCCCAGAACTTGGAGGTGAACAAACTTCCACGGTCTGAGGAGATAACTTGAGGAATGCCATGTAGCGACACAATTCTGGAAGTGTACAACTCTGCCAACTGAGCTGCATTAATGGATTCTTTGACTGGAAGGAAGTGAGCTACTTTGGTTAGCTTGTCAATCACAACAAAGATAGCATCATTCCCCTTCTTGGACTTGGGAAACCCAGTGACGAAATCCATTTCAATGTGGTCGAATTTCCACTCGGGAATAGGAAGAGGTTGGAGGAGACCGGCTGGACGTTGATGCTCTGCCTTCACTCTTCTGCAGACATCACATTCATTCACAAATTGGGCAATCTCCCTTTTCATGCGAGTCCACCAGTAAGATTGCTTGAGGTCTTGGTACATCTTGGAACTTCCAGGATGAATCGAGAGGAGGAAGTCATGTGCTTTGTTCATTATGAGCTTCCTGAGATCACCCTTGGGAACCACAAGTCTGTCCTCAAAGAATAAGGTGTCTTTCTCATCAACGCGATAGCACTTGTATTTGGGAGTACCCTTAGCAATACCATGTTTCACTTTCTGCACCATAGCATCACTGAGTTGGGCCTCATGGATCTGAACTTCCAAGGTAGGAGCAACTTGAAGAATTGCAAGAAAGCCTTGCGGAACAACTTGGAGGTTGAGCTTCCTGAATGATTCACAAAGCTCAGGCTGAAACGGTTTGAGAAGGAGACTGTTGCAATATGCCTTTCTGCTCAAGGCATCTGCAATGACATTGGCCTTGCCAGGTGTGCATTCGATGCTTGGATCATACTCTTGGATCATCTCAACCCAACGAGTCTGGCGAAGGTTCAAGTTCGGCTGTGTGAAGATGTACTTCAAGATCTTGTGATCGGTGAAGATGTCTACTTTTCTGCCCAACAGAAGGTGTCTCCACGTGATCAAGGCATGTACCACTGCTGCTAGCTCGAGATCATGTGTGGGGTAGTTCTTCTCATTTGGCTTCCATTGACGAGAAGTGTATGCCACAATCTTCTTGTCTTGCATTAGAACACCACCAAGTCCTTGAAGAGAAGCATCACAGAATACTTCGTAGGGCTTGGACTCATCCGGAGGAGTAAGAACCGGAGTAGAGATGAGCTTTTCTTTGAGTGTTTTGAATGCCACATCACGATCCGGAGACCAGTTGTACTTGACATTCTTCTACAACAAGTTGGAGAGAGGCTTGGCAATCTTGGAGAAGTTCTCAACGAACCTTCTGCAATAGCTAGCGAGACCAAGGAAGCTTCAGAGCTGCTTGACGTTCTGAGGGGGTTCCCAGTTGACAATCGCTTCAACTTTCTCGGGGTTGACAGCAATACCCTCAGCACAGATGATATGACCAAGATATAAGACCTTATCGAGCCAGAATTCACACTCGGAGAACTTGGCATAGAACTTGTGTTCACGGAGTCCGTCGAGAACCAAACGGAGGTGCTTGGCATGGTCTTCTTCATTCTTGGAGAATACCAAGATGTCATCCAGATAGATGAGAACGAATTCATTGGTGTAGGGGTCGAATATGTAGTGCATCATCCTCGAGAATGTGGGTGGAGCATTTGTGAGGCCAAAAGACATGACCGTGTATTCATAGGAGTCGTAGCTTGTTCTGAATGCGGTCTTGTGAATATCTTCTTCACAGATACGGATCTGGTGATAACCCATCCGGGGATCGAGCTTTGAGAACACTTTTGCTCCTTTGAGCTGCTCGAACAATTCATTGATGTAGGGGAGCGGATACTTGTTCTTTATTGTCTTCTTGTTCAATGGCCGGTAATCAACGCAAAGGCGCTCCGTGCCATCCTTCTTCTTGACAAATAAGACACCACAGTCCCAAGGAGAAGTGCTAGGCCTGATTAGACCCATAGGCTCTTGCTCATCGAGTTGTTTCTTCAGCTCCTTCAACTCATCAGGGGAAAGCTTGTACGGACACCGACATGCTGGCTCGGTACCGGGCTCGAGTTCAATAACGAATTCAACTTAACGATGCGGAGGCATGCGTGGAAGCTCTTCAGGGAAAACGTCTTCATATTCATTGACCACCGGAATTTGAGAGATGGCATTAATCTCACCCTTGTCACTGAGAGAGAATAGCCTGATTGTGTTATCCCGAGAGGCAAAGATAATCACGTCCTCGTCGGAATGAGTAAGCTTGACTTTCTTATTTGCACAATCAATGTGAGCATCATGCTGGGAAAGCCAATCCATCCCAAGAATAAGATCAATGTCGGAGTTGCCGAGAACAACCGGAGAAGCCAGAAAGCGGTAATCACCCATGCGAATAGATACATCTGGAGCATACACACCAGAAGTCATTAGTTTCCCCGGAGAAGTAACTTGCAACTTTTTGGGTAGATTCTTGGTGGTAATATCGTGCTTGGATGCAAATGGATATGACATGAAAGAACATGATGCACCTGAATCAAACAACACTTTTGCAGGAATAGAGTTAACTGGAAGGTTACCAAGTATCACATCTGAAGAATTCTCTGCTTGAGCTCCATTCATCAGATTCACTCTTGCTGCCTTTGGATTATGCTTGACAATAGCAGTGCTGACAGGTGGAGGAGGCGGAAGGCGCCTTGGGTTGGGGCACTTGTTAGCATAATGATCCTTCTGAGTGCACTTGTTGCAAACCACTTCTGAGAGAGGGCGGTGATAAGGAGCACTTGACTGCGAAGCTTGAAAGTGATTCTTTGACTGATTGCTTGGGTTGGGTGGGTGGGAGAAACCACGGCCACCAGAATGCTTGTTGTTGTTGTTGGGAGGTCGGATCACTGGAGGAGGTGGAAGCCAAAACTTCTGCTGCTTTGCAACCACTTGGGAAGAAGAGGAGGAGTGAACATCATCTCTGATCCTCTTTTTGGAAACTTCCATCTTGAGTTGGGCTGCCTCTTGCTTAAGTGCCATGTTATAGAATTGATCAAATTCATCTGGCAAGGTGAGAGCTAGCTGGAGTTCATCCTTCAGACCACCACGGAACTGATAAATCTTGCTCTTGGCATGTGGGATGTATTTCTTGCCACAGCGGGCAAGGTTCTGGAACTTGACATTGTATTGATAAATAGACATGATGCCTTGCTTCAGGTTGCGGAATTGCTCACGCATACCTTCGATGACACTAGTTGGAATGTGGTGAGAGCGAAAATCCTTGCAGAAGTCAGCCCATGAGATTTCACGTCCCTCTCTGGAATCTTTGTACTGCTGCCACCAATCAGCAGCTTGGTCCTTGAGTTGGAAGGCGGCAAACTTCACATAGTCCTCAGGTCTCATGTTACTGCACTCGAAATGCTTCTTGATATCTGTTATCCAGTCTTCAGCATCTAACGGGTCCACACAGTAACTGAATGCCTTTGGTTGGTTTGCCAGGAATTGGTTGAGAGTAGCAAAGTGATGTTGGTTGAACAAATTGCCTAGGCCTTGGTTCCCATGACCACCTTGATTTGCTTGATTTGCTTGAATGTTCTGCATCATTTGCATAAGCATCTGGGTGTTCTAGTTCGTCGCTTGCATAATTGCTCTCCAGGCCTCAGACGGAGGAGGAGGGGAAGGAGGACGATCAGGAACTTCTTCACCCTCTGGGTTAGCGTTGGGAACCCTTTTAGGAGCCATCCTGAATGAGATGACAACTATTAGCCATTGATTAAGAAAAATATATAAGCTGAATCAACGGCTAGAAATTGCAACATAAGTCTTCACAAGAACATTCGAACAAGATGAACGAATGTAATCCACAGTTTAATGATACAACAATCTTCACGAAAAGACACTTGGGAGAACAAACGATAAATAAAAACTACAAGGAGCAGATAGAACAAATACAAGATAGAAGCTTCGTTCGACATATTCGTGCTGAAAGCTTATGGAACGTGTTACAAAAAGGGTTTTGCAATTCCCGGATCAGCATAGCCAAGGAACCTTTAAGATGCAACTCCCGATCGGAACAACGCCCATAAAACTACTTCACTCAATGTAGAACCCCGAACTCCATATCATGCATTCGTTAGAAGAATGCCTACGAACTACTAGATGAACCCAACTATTAATTTCCAAAAGTTTCCAGTTATGCAATCAGGTGTTGGGGATACAGGGGAAGCATCGCGCACTCAACTCTAATCCTACATCCAACTGTATCCATCCTTCAACACATAACCAGTTATTTCCGGAAACCGTTTACCTCGGACCTTCGAAACGCATCTGCTATACAAGCTATGGCAATACTCCCGAACTACCTCCCCAGTACTGGATGATGTCGGGGTTATCTTGCCACTAACCGCATAGGAGAGTTTTCGATGTCGGCCGTCTTAAGTATTCCAGAACTACTGCGATATATTTGTGATGACAACACCTCGGAGCTCAACTCCCCGGGACACTGCCACAACCCCTAAATGACAGGAGGCATCGAGAACAATGTTCTTGTCACAAAGACATCGGAAGAATCCAAACAATAGTCGCGTGATAAAAAAAATTGGTGAATTTTTTGAGAGTAGAAGAGATAAGTAATCGTCAGGAGTCCTCACCAGAGTGAAAAGAGATGAGGAGCAAAAAGAAATCCTACTCTCCGATATATATATAGGACTCAAAACATTTTCAAGTGTGTGCCTAGACTCAACGGTCAATGATTCGATCAATCAGTGGGGGCTTCTAGGTCGGAGAAGGCTCTGATACCAACTTGTAATGCCCAGTATGAGATTAAACCTCCTACGTGTCGAGGCACGACTTAAAGGTATAAGCTCATACTAGAATAATCTAAAGTTTGGTATCTTTGCACGACTCATGTAAAATAGGGATGAAATTGCAAAAGAGTAGTTGGCTTACACTCGCCACGTCACACAATACATTACATAAGCATATCATCATCCAAATAACATCATAGTCCGACTACGGACGAAGATCCAAATGAAAGATACCAAATAAATATAGCCACAAGGTCCGAATCGCCCCTAGTAGAAGCCACTACATATCATCGGGATAGTGCACATAGTATCGACTACGTTCTTCATCGAACTCCCAGTATAACTCGGTGCCGTCACCTGTGTAGTTCACCATAGTACCTGCATCTGGTGTTGTGTAGAATCTGTGAGCCACGGAGAACTCAGCAATCCCATTCCCGGGTAACAAAACTATCTAAGCCTTGGGTGTGGAACAAGGCTTGAAGAACAAAAGGTTGCAGCTGCACTAGCACTAGCTTACGTGTTTAGAGCAAGAAGAGAAGTGCCACGTGCGTCAAAGTGATCACAAAGTGATCCTATCTAAGCACGTCAATCATAACCCCACCGTGTTCACTTCCCGAACCCCTTTCGGAAAATGACCGTCACGGTTACTCACGCTGGTAGTGTGTTCTGAACATGGTGTCAAGTTTTCTACAACCGGATATTAACAAATTCCCATCTGCCACATAACCGCGGGCACGGCTTTCGAAAGTTCAAAACCCTACAGGGGTGTCCCAACTTAGCCCATTACAAGCTCACGATCTACGGAGTCACAACTCCAAGGTGGGAAGACCCGAGTATTCTCGGAATCCCGCGCTCAAGATATTCCGACTAAGGTAAAACAAATCCAGCAAATCCTCCCGGCGTGCCGACACCCTGATAGTAGCCGCGCGTGTCTTGTCTCAGGCCACGACCGGATGGGCGATTCTACAGGTTTTTACCAGCCCTTGAGTTCCCTCGAGGTGGCCCCGCAGACTCCCCAGTTTGGACCAACACTCATGTGGAGCACTGGCCCGGGTTGTTGATTAAGAAAAGGGTTTATAACTCCATATGCAAGTTTTAGTTGTTAGGCAAATGTAGAACCAATGTTGGGACTTGCTGGAAAAGCTTTAGCGCTAAGCGGTTTATCGAGGGGGTCCCATAACCCCAACCGTGTGAGGAACGCAAAATCAAGGAACATAACACCGGTTCATACGGTTCCTAGGGTGGCATGAGTGGAACAAAACACCAAGCAAGAGGCTTAGCCTTCCACCCATTATCAATATATAGATGATTTAGTTCAAGAGTTTATATAGTGTGATATCCCAACAATAACTTTAACATGAAGCAAGAATCTTCAAATCTTCTCCTGCAACTAGCAATGCCATAAGAGGGGCTGAGCGAAGCTTACGTAGCCAAACAAAGGTTTGCTAGGTTGGGTGGTTAGACAGGTTCATGGTTACAATAGGAGGCTGACAAACAAACATGGGCATCGAGCCAATGAGCTAAAGAGCGAGACATCTAGCAATAGGCAAAGATAGTAGTGATATCTGGGTCAGGTCATCCTGCCTGTCGAGTCGTCGATGGGATCGTAAGACGGCTCCTCGTACTCAACCTCGGTAGTAACCTCGTTCTCGTTCTCGGTCTCGGCTTCCGGCTCTACTCAACACAAGAACACAACATGGCACGATATCAAACAAGGTGCAATAGACAATCAACATGATGCAAGTATGATGCATTTCATGACAATGGATGAAGCACACAAGAACAACACAAAACAACAAGTTTAAATGAGGCCGGAATCAACATATAACAAAACCGGTAAGTCCTCATATGCATATTTTGAAATTGGTCCAGATCTGAACAGACCTTAAGTTAAAGTTTTTAAACAGCAAGTTAACATGCACCATGATGATCTACATGAAATTCTAGTCAATTTTCATATAAAGTTTGTTTAATTCGGAGCTACGGTCTAGAAGATATGAGCAAAACAAGACAAGCATGGCAACGGTGCAAGATGCACCCAAACATCAAGAAAACACACTCCAAACATATAAACAACATGATATTATGATTCTACATGCAAAATTACACAAGTTTCATATAGGGCACGCTCAAAACGGAGCAACGGTTCAACACATACACTCGAAACAAGCTACAATGCAAAGCTGAAATTAACAGCCACATAGCAACTTTGGAGTAAGAAATATATACTCTACAGCACCCAAACATGATGACAATAAGCATGGACATGAAGTAGACATATCCTACAGCAAACAACTCCATTGGAGCAACTCCATAGGAGGCATGGATCAATAGCAACAAGCTACGCCAAATTGATCATGCTGTTAAAAACCTGACAGCCATAATTTATAGCAACTTGGGAGCAAGAAATAAATAAGCTACAGCAAGCCATATGTCCAAGTGAGGGCATGGATGGATAGACAATAACATGGACAACAAGGAATAATCATTGGCCACTCCAAAACATGCATGAATTTGACTAGGGCATCAAGCAAACATAGCATCAGGTTATAACAGATTCCAAACTTAGCAAAAATTTCACTAAGTATAAACCATTTATGTTGGCATGGCATGTTTACAAGCATGTTTAAGTCACCTCAAGGCATATCATGGAAAGTGGTTTGCACTATAGCAAAGATCATACGATGGAGATTCTAAAACATATAGACATGTGACATGGAGACAAACACATCAATAGCAACGAGCACCTCAAATCAGCATCTCTTAACATGTATCATAACTTAACAGGCACATGCACTTTTGCAACCAAGATTAACATGGCAATAGGAAGCCTAACATGAATGCTACTAGCAACCATCATGTAGAGCATTTCACAATGAACATTTTGACATGTCATTTGCTCCATTTGGGTAAACATGCACCAAGTTATCACATCTCAAACATGGCATGAAAATAACAAGTTACAACAGTTTATAACAAGTAGCACTCTTGCAACAGAGATTAGGACCTCTAGATGATCTCAAACAAGCATGCCACAATGGAACAGAACGTAGAGCTCATCACCACAATCATTTTGATATATCATATGCACAATTTGGACAAGCACACTAAAAGTTACAGTTATGCAAAGATGCCATCAGAAAATGCAAAACTGGGACTTAGTGAAAAAACAACCTCAAGGGAAAATGGACGAGGAGATCCCGGGGCGGAGGGATTCGGGAGGCGGGCGGAGGCGTTTGGATTGGTGGCGAGGGGATCCTGGGACGGGGCCGTCCGGGGTTGTTGAGGGCGCCGGGCTCGCGGGTCGGGTCGGGGAGTCCAGATCCGCCCGGCCCAGTGAGGAGGCTGCGATGGCTGCCCTTGCTGGCGAGGGGGCGCGGCGGCGCTGCGCCGGCGGTTCGGGGCGGAGGCGGCGGAGCACCCTGCGGCGGTGGTGGTGGCCGAGGCCGCCGGCGACGATGGTGGCCGAGGCCGCCGGCGGCGATGGTGGCCGAGGCCGGCGGCGGTGGTGGTCGAGGCCGGCGGCGGTGACGCTCCGCGGCGGCGGGCGGCGGCCGGAGCGCCGGAGGCGACGGGGAAGGAGGGCGCGGGGCGACGGAGGCGCGGCCCGGATCGGCCCAGGGGCGAGCCAGATCTGGGCCCGGCGGCGCGGGGAAGTGGGAACGGCGGTGGGCGAATCCGAAGCTGCCACGTGGCGGTGGGAGGTGGACCGGACACGTCCGGCGGCTGCGGGAGGAGAGGAGCTAGGGTTTGGACGCAAAAATGGACGTGGGGGACTAATTTATAGGCATAGGGAGCTAGGAGACTCCAAATGAGGAGCGGTTTTCGGCCACACGATCACGATTCGACGACCGAGGTGATGGGAAGGGTTGTTCTGGGTTTGTGGGTTGTTGTGGAGGGAGTCTTGGGCCTCAAATAAGAGGTTCTTTTAGCCCACTAGGTTAACTGTTGGAGTACCAAACAAACTCCAAACGCGACGAAATTTGACAGGCGGCCTACACGTACCAAAACAACATCGCACGACAAGTCTCACCTCATTCCAAAAACGTTACACGGCCACACACGAAAGAAGGACTCGGGGATGCCACGGGCACGTGTGAGCGTCGGAACTCGAAACGGACAACGGGAAGAGACGAGTGGGACCGGGTGCAAGTGACAACACAAATGCAATGCAATGCACATGACAACATGACATGGATTAAATGCACACACGCACACGAAAAAACGAATAATCCCAAAATGAAAGAAGAGCCCAGAATGGAATTGATGAAGTCAAAGTTTCATATATTGCCAATATTGGAAAGTGTTACATCTGGGGCATTAGAGTAGTGTAGGAGAGTTTGTAATGCCTCATATGTAACACTTTCCTATAATGGCAATAAAGCTTCCTCTTTTGATCCTTGTCATTATCCTTGGGGGTTCTTGTCATTTATTTTCTTTGCATTGTCATATCATTTATTATTTTTGCATCATTGCATTGCCCATCATCATATCATCATGGCATCATAGTTTACTTTATTTTGTGCATGTGTGAGACCTTGTGATGTTGTTGTGTGTGAGGTCTAGCTATGCCTAGCTAACCTACCCCTTCCCCTTTCTTCTTATTCATCATCATCATCTTCTTCTTCTCCTTTCTTTTCTTTTCTGGCCTTTTCCTTGCTCTATTGTGCAAGCCACCTAGCCAAGTGCCTTAGTGATTCTTTCTCCTCCTTTAAATCTTGCACCATGTGAACATCCTCTCCACCAAATATCAGCCCTTTTGAAAATGATTTGGTTGGGTTTTAAAATGACTTGAGTTTGAACCATATTCAAACTCCTTTTATTTTTCTGCCTCCAAAAATGTCCAAGTCAATTTATTTAAATAGGGCATTAATCACTGAGCTTGGGGATACTTTTCTTTTCCCTAACTCTTCTTATTTTATTCCGTGCTTTTCTTTTTATTTTCTGCCTGAAGAAATAATAGAAAAGAAAAGAAGCAGCCCCAGCAGTGCACCTGGGCTTCCCCTCCTTCTCTCTCTTCCCCCGGGCCCATCTTCTTTTCTCTCCGCAGCGCAACCCATTTCAACCCGTAGGCCCAGCCAACAGCGTCGCCGTCGCGCCATGGCCTTTTCGCGCCTGGCCCCACCTGTCTGTGGCACAGGGCCACGTCGCCGTCTTCCTCCGTCAGCCGAAGCAGAGCACACCCGCGCTCACCGTCGCGCCGTGAGTTCACGGACATCGAGGCCGAGCCCTCCTTTTAAACCCAAAGCGTGTCCTCCCCTCCTCTCTAGGTTTCCTCTTCCCCCTCTCGTCGTCTGGAGAGCCGAGATCCTCCAGATCCACTGTTCCCATTGACACCCGAGCGCATCTGAGAGCAGCCCCTCGTCGCCGGCGTGCTCCTCGTCGACCGCAGCCTCGCCAACGTTGTCTAGCAGCTTCCACGACGTCGAACGCGGACCCGATCGCCTCCACGACGAGCGCTTCTTCCTCTTCTTCCTCTTCGGCAGCCGTAGGTGTTCGAGGCGCGCCATCGTCGACTCCGTCCACGACTGGGCGAGCCGAGTACTCCGCCGTGCTCGTGGTGAGCTCCTCTCTCTCCCCGTGCCCTTTTCCCCTTTCTGCGTGCCCTCTATCACCTAGTTCCTCGAGCGCCCGATCGCGTCGCTGTCGGACCTCATCGCCGACGAGTGTTCCGACCCCTCTAGGTTGTGCTGTGCCGTCCGTTCGCTTCGCCTAGTCGCGTAGGAGCTGCCTGTCTAGTCGTCGTGCCGCCTAGGGCTTTGCATCGCCTCGCCGTTGCTCCGTCGCTGCCGTGCTGTCGTTGCTCGCCGCCGGTGCTGTAGTGCTCCGTAGGTGCTGTTAGCAGGCTGGATGGATGCAGAACTCCTCCAGGAGCCTCTCGCACCCCTCTGTCGTGCCATTTGGTCGCCGGAGCGGCTCCGACGAGGCCAGTGCCACCCCTGTTTCTGCCTGTTGCTGTTTAGTCTTCAGAGTTTGCACCTGTTCTCTGTCGAGTTCAGTTCAGTGCAGTGGTTTGTCTTCGTCAGTTTCAGCGAGTGGGCGTGGGTTCGATCCCTCGCGGGCGCAACGGTATTCGCCCCTTTTTGTTTTTCGCCTGAGACTGACAGCAGGGTCCCACCTGCCAGCCTCACAGCGCCGTCCCAGCCCCCGCGCGCACCCACGCCGCCAGCTCAGCCCCGCCGGGCCCCCTTGTCAGTGGGCGTGGCTAGCTGAGCCTGGGTCTTTCTGGACCTTGGCGCTTATATTGCTTTGTTTTCTTTTTCTTTTCTGTTTTTCTTATTTATTTAATATCTGCATATTTATGATTCAGATGAAGTTGAGTTACATATGAAAAGTGCTTAGAATTTTATGTAGATTATGAATATGCTACTTGCTGCCATGCTTTAAAACATTTAAAATGTCGTTTGAATATAAACTTGTTTTAAATATGCTTAAACTTGTAAAAATCATAACTAAATATCTACACCTCCAAATTTAACAAACTTTATATGCATTTGGGGTGGAAAAATGTGTAGAGTATTTTGGTGTTGTTGTTTAGCATGTTTGACAACTCTTTCGCAGAAATTTTTCAAAACTGTCCCAAATGCAAATAAATTAATATGTGAGTTTCTAGATATTGTTGTCATTATTTCCAGCCCATTTAAATGTGCTAGCATGTTGCTGTTGTGTTAGTTGCACCCTTGCCATGTTAACCAACTTCTTTAAAACATGTTGCATGCTTGGTTGGGGCAACTACATAAACTTGTTAAATTGTTCCTTTGCTTGTTTCATGCTTGTGTTTGATCTTGTTGGATGTGATGATATTGCACTCTTGTGACTCCTAGGCCATGCATCATTTCTTCCAAGTTCATATGCTTCATGTGCATGCATCATGTGATTGAGCACTGCATGTTGATTGATTTTGTTCCTTTGTTGCATTGTTGTGTTTGGTTAGAGCCCGGTGACGATACGGAGTACGAGGTTTCTACCGAGGTTGAGTGTGAGGAGCAAGGTTACGTTCCCTCCGAGGATTCAACAGGCAAGTTGACCATACCCAGATATCACTACTATCTTTGCCTATGCTAGATGTCTCGCTCTTTAGCTTATTGCCTCGATGCCTATGTCTGGTTGTCAGCCTCCTATTGTTGCCATGAAACTCTCTAACCACCCAACCTAGCAAACCTTTGATTGGCTACGTAAGCTTCGCTCAGCCCCTCTTATAGCATTGTTAGTTGCAGGAGAAGATTCGAAGATTCTTGCTTCATGTTGAAGTTATTGTTGGGATATCACATATATAATCTGCTAAACTAAATCATCTATATATTTGACAATGGGTGGAAGGCTAAGCCTTTGCTTGATGTTTTGTTCCACTCATGCCTCCCTAGGAACCGTTTAAATCGTTGTTATATTCCTTGATTTTGCGTCCCTAACACGGTTGGGGTTTATGCCCCCCCCTTGATAACCCGCTTAGCGCTAAAGCTTTTCCAGCAAGGCCCAACATTGGTTTTACATTTGCCTAGTAACTAAAACTTGCATAGGGAGTTATAAACCCTTTTCTTAATTAACAACCCTGGGCCAGTGCTCCACATGAGTGTTGGTCCAAACTGGGCGTGCTGCGGGGCCACCTCGAGGAAACTCAAGGGCTGGTAAAAACCTGTAGCTTGTCCCATCCGGTCGTGGCCTGAGACGAGATACACGCGGCTACTATTAGGGTGTCGGCATGCCGAGAGGTCTTGCTGGATTAGTTTTACCTTTGTCGAAATATCTTGAGCACGGGATTCCGAGAATACCCGGGTCTTCCCACCTTGGAGTTGCGACTCCGCAGATCGTGAGTTTGTGATGGGCTAAGTTGGGACACCCCTGTAGGGTTGTGATCTTTCGAAAGCCGTGCCCGTGGTTATGTGGCAGATGGGAATTTGTTAATATCCGGTTGTAGAAAACTTGACACTATGTTCATAATACACTACCAGCGTGAGTAACCGTGACGGTCGCTTTCCGAAGGGGTTCGGGAAGTGAACACGGTGGGGTTATGTTTGTCGTGCTTAGATAGGATCACTTCGTGATCACTTTGACGATCGTTGGCACTTTCTCTTCCCGCTCTAAACACGTAACCTAGTGCTAGTGCGGCTGCAACCTTGTATTCAGCCTTGTTGCACACCTAAGGCTTTGATAGTATTGCTACCCGGGAACGGGATCGTTGAGTCCTCCGTAGCTCACAGATTCTACACCACACCAGATGCAGGTACCGTTGAGAACTACACAACTGGTGGTTCAGAGTTATACTGGGAGTTTGACGAAAAACATGGGCGATACTACGTGTCTTACCCAGAGGATCAGTAGGGCTCTTACTAGGATGATCGGGACTTTGTGTTGCTTTATTTATGGTATCTTTCATTTGGATCTTCGTCCGTAGTTGGACTCTGATGTTATTTGGATGATGAATGTTTATGTAATGCATTGTGTGACGTGGCGAGTGTAAGCCAACTACTCTTTTACAATTGCATCCCTCTTTTACATGAGTTGTGCAAAGATACCATTCTTGAGACCATTCTAGTATGAGATTATGCCTTTAAGTCGTGCCTCGACACGTGGGAGGTATAATCTCATATTGGGCATTACAAGTTGCTTTATTGTCATTATAGGAAAGTGTTACATATGGGGCATTACACCGTGCTCCGGAGGCTCTTCACGGTCTTCTCTGTGACTGTGGAAGCTTCCCACTTGCCCTTAGAACCAGATCCGGTCATTGTTGGGAAGGGAGGCGGTGGTGGAGGAGTTGAGAATTGTGGGCGCAAGAGCTATGGGCACTTGGGCTGGGGAAATTGGAGAGCTGGGCTTGAGGAGAGCGTGGGGTTAAAGGGAAAGATCTGAGTCCTTTTATAAGCGGTGAATGCTAAACACCCCCACTCCAGCCGTAAACCTCACTGGTTCCCAACGAGGTCATGCGTAAGGCATAGTTAAGATGCTCACGTCACATTGATAAGGATCCCGTAATAAGCAGGCATGATCTCTGTTTTGACAAGACGTGCCAATGGGGCTATACCTCGAAACGCGAAACTGGAGCTAAGAAAACGATTCGATATATTAAAGGGACATACGTGATGCTTTGCTGAAAAGTTGTCAGTAAAGACACAATATCCTTTTTTGATACCTTGCCTTCGAGGCCAAGGGTTGTACTAACCATGTAGAGCCGGACATAATACCTTTTTGTAGGGAATATTGCTTCAATATTTTCGGATGGAGGAACCCGCCTTGCAATGCCGAAGACATTACGCGAGCCGAACTCATCGTCATCGAAGACTGGTCCAGGGGCTACTGAGGGAGTCCTGGATTAAGGGGTCCTCAGGTGGCCGAATCGCTCGTTATGGGCCGGACTGGTGGGTCGTGAAGATTATTGATGAAGACTATCTCCCGTATCCGGATAGGACTCCAATATGTGTAAAATAACAAGTTTAGAATTCGGGTGTAATGCTTTCCTTCCTCTGCAAGATGGTCATGTACAAACCCTAGGTCCCTCCGGTGCATATATAAACCGGAGGGTTTATTCCGTAGAGACAGAAGAATATATCATAGAAATCACATAGGCTAGACTCTTAGGGTTTGGTCATTACGATCTCGAGGTAGATTAACTCTTGTAATCTCATATTCATCAAGATCAATCAAGCAGGAAGTCGGGTATCACCTCGGTGGAGAGGGCCCGAACCTGGGTAAACAAACCATCGATCCTCAGACGCATAATTCGGGACCCCCTACCCGAGATTTGCCGGTTTTGACACCGACACGAGGTGGCGGCGGGACGCACCGGGCGGCGGCATCACGGCGTCGGGAGCGGTGAGGCTCGGGCATCGGCGACCGAGGGCGGGGGAAATATCCCGATCCAAATCGGGATCGGGAGAGGGGGAGAGTGGGGAATCAGGGGAGTGGGCTAGGGTTAGGGTTCGGGGGGATAGTGGCCATATAGGCCACGGGAGGTGCGGGTTGGCCCAGTGGGGGAAGGGGGGCTCTTTTCTTTTCTATTTTGTTTTCTGTTTACCATTGCTTTTAAAACAAAACCAGTTTTATTAAATATGTGTTTCAACATGACAAATATCCATGGATTATTTTCCACACCCAGAACATTTTAGTTTGAATGTTTGAAAACTTCTGCCAGTTGACTTGATTTTGAATTTTGAATTCGAACGAATTTGAATCAACACGAGTTTATCAATAGTAACTATGGTGACATTAGCATAATTAGTAGAGGATTACTGTAGCTTAATTATCCGAGCGTCACGAGTGTGTCATACCTTTGTGGATCTGGCGGTTTGCTTTATAAGTGGGGCGAAAGCCTTTTTCGGTATAGAGTAGTCTGATTACTTATCTACAGTAGTTTATCTTCGCTCTACTGCTTTTTGTTTAATTTGTTTTCTCCTATGCTACGCTAAGAGATTTGAATATTTCGAAAGAAAAATTAGATTTCACATTCACTCTCCTCTCGTCGATATACTCCGATGTTGTTCGAAAGAGATGGGATCACGAAAATGTCATTGGAGAATCAAAATTCTTGGTGGATAGGATCAGTTGGGCCATATATGTGTAAGAACTTCTGTAAGGTGGGGTGTTTTTATATAGGATAAACGACAAAATATAAACAAATAGGACATTTTTTTCCCTGGATTTCATTGTACATGCTCACATTTGCTTCTTATGTGTTTCATATATTTTATTTTATTGAATAAAAGCGACAACTTATGCTTCCTCAATAAAAGGACACTTTTCATTGCTCTAAGAAGGTAAAAGGTTAGCACTCAATTTTTTCTAGCACTTGAAATATATATATTGTAAATGATTAAAGAAGATGAAGGTGTAGATGTCTAATTTTTCGTATTCTTTTTTTAAATTATTTTCAGCATGTCGAAAGCATATGCTCTGAGAGCCAATTTGTATATCCGCTGGTGTGTGCCATATATAAGCAAAGAAGTGATACGTGAAAAATTATATACATATACATGTACATATGGAAATTCTGTTTCTCCACAAATTCCATTTCTCCACAAATTCCATCGGAAAAATGTTGTTTTGTTTTCGCTTGTATAGGAAACTTTGTAAACTTTCGTTTTCATTTCCATTTTGTAAATTTTTGTCCTGGTTTGATGCTGCAGGTATCCCACACAATACGCACATCCACACAAAACCCCAGCGAAGAAAAAGAGAGGAAAAGAGCCCCAAAGCGTTCCCTCTAGTCTCCCAAAACCCAACACTGTCGGCGGCGATGGCTGACTCGGCAGCGGCTGCTGCTGCGGCGGCGGCGCAACCGGCGACAGTGGGGCAAGCCGTGATCCCGCTCGTCAATAGGTTGCAGGACATCATGGCGCGGCTGGATGGTGACGCCGCCGCCGGCGTGGAGCTGCCACAGGTGGCGGCGATCGGCGGGCAGAGCAGCGGTAAGTCGAGTGTGCTGGAGGCGCTCGTCGGCCGCGACTTCCTCCCGAGGGGCCCTGAAATCTGCACGCGCCGCCCCCTCGTGCTCCAGCTCGTGCGCCACTCGGCCCCCGAGGAGTGGGGCGAGTTCCTCCACGCCCCCGGCCGCCGATTCGACGATTTCGAACACATCAAGCGCGAGATCCAGGTCAGTTTCTCTGCAATTGCCGCAGCTTTGCTTTGCTGCGTGCGGGTGACACGTTTGCTGTCGCTGGGGGCTTGAAACGAGTGCCTCGGTCTCACTGATTGATGTAGTTTTGCTTGTTTTCCGAGTGTATGCAATATGTTTGCTGTAATGCTGGATGCCCAAAAATTGTGCGTCAGCCTTGGTGACGGCTGTAGCTTTGCCTGTTTGCTTCTCCTACTCTATAGGCATTTTTGTTTTGCTGATTCCATGACTTAAATTAAGGATTGTAGTTTGTAAGAGTACCACTACAACTATACATAATTTGCAGTATTTGTAGTTTGCGGACGGAGCAACGGTTGTGCTGACATGCTGTGTTACTTCTGCACTAGCATCCGCCGACATTGCTGGCTAGAATTTTATCAGTTAATGTCCATCTTCACACTAGTTTTTCTTGTCGAAAATAACTGTTGCTTAAACTTCGCAGCAGATATTGTGAATCATGCACTTTTAACATTACTATGGACCTTCCAGTCAGTCTCGTGCACACAATTATTTCTTTATGGTGGTACAATCATCATCAGGACAAAGTTCGAAGATAGTTTTGTTCTTTTTTCTATAGCATGGCATCACTTTGGAAGATACAAGTAATCTGAATATTATCATGCATCCCCAGTATATCTGCTTATTAGCCTATTGGTGCTTGTTAACCTTGCTCAAATGCCGAAGCCAGTTGGACAGTAACATGCCGGACGATCATACACGATAAATATACTTAGATTCAGAAAGGTTGCCTTTATGGAACACTCCGGAGAGTTTGTAATTGCTTTCTCATGTGATAGTAGTAACTAGTACGGCCAGCC
>LR738710.1:540701383-540719722 GCA_902687465.1 Secale cereale | reverse complement strand
ATCGAAGATGGCCGGGCACCCGGACCGGTCAGGGCCTTTGCTCGGCTGGCGGCTGCGGGGGGGCCGGGCACCCGGGGTGGTCAGGGGCGCGGCCCAAGCGGCGGCCGGGCACCCGGGGCAGCCAGCGGCTGGCCCAACCGGCGGCTGGGGTTGGCCTGACACCCGGGGCCGTTGGTGGCCGGGCACCTGGAGTGGTCTGAGACCTCCGTTGCTTCATGCTTCTCGTGTCTTCCGTTCTCCTTCTCCATGGTTGCTTGGGTCTCCGTCCTAGCCTCTTCACGGTCATCTCCTTGGTACCTAAGAGTGCATAACATCTCCGTTTGAGGTAGGACCCAATTCTCATGTGAATCCGAACGAAACTCGAAGCGGAAAGAGTTAACCTCGGTTTCGATGGCACGTGCGCGTGCTCTTGTCATTGGTCCTGTTCGTGCTTGTGGTGGTGACGGAATGTCCATGTGGATGATCGAAGGATGCTCCGCATCATCTCCCCCCCTCTTCGGAGAGATTCGTCCGCGGATCGTGATCTTCATCACCATGGTATTGGGACAAGTCCTTGACGTTGAAGATGTCGCTTACATTGTACCACGTGGGATGTCGATCTTGTAGGCGTTGTCATTGTAACGGATTAGCACCTTGAAGGGTCCATCGGCTCGCGGAAGTAGCTTGGACTTTCGCTCGTTGGGGAAGCGGTCCTTGCGGAGATGTAGCCATACGAGTTCTCCTGGTTTGAACACCATTGGTGTCTTGTTGATATTGAGCTTGGTGGCGAGACGGTGTACTTGACGCTCGATCGTGGACCTTGTTTCTACATGCATCTTCTTGAGATAACTTGCTCTTGCACTTGCATCCGTGTTCGCTCGTTCTTGGAGCGGTAGAGGAAGGATGTCCAAGGGCGACAAAGGGTTGAAGCCGTAGACGACCTCGAAGGGGGACTTCCCGGTAGTATAGTGTTTTGCGCGGTTGTAGGCGTACTCGGCGATGGGTAAGCACTCCTCCCACTCATTGATATTCTTCTTGATCAACATGAGAGAGTAGTAGCGTCCGGTTGGTGACTTCCGTTTGGCCACCGGTTTGAGGGTGATAGGCCGTCGAGAATAGTAGCTTGATGCCAAGCTTGGCACATAGCGTCTTCCAAAAGTAGCTTATGAACTTGATGTCTCGGTCTGACACAATTGTCCTTGGTACTCCATGTAATCTCAAGATTTCCCTACAAAAAAGATTTGCGACATGTGAAGCATTGTCTATCTTATTGCATGAGATGAAGTGTGCCATTTTTGAGAATCGGTGCACAACAACAAATACGAAATCCTTGCCATTTTGAGTCCTAGGTAATCGAAGCACAAAATCCATGCTAATATCTTCCCATGGTTGATATGGAATAGGAAGTGGCATATGTAAACCATGAGATTGAGCTTTAGACTTAGCTTTGCGACATGTTGAGCATCGGTTGGTGAAGCGTGAGACATCACGGAACATCTTGGGCCAAAAGTAGTTCTTGGAGCGTGGCAAAAGTCTTGTCGCGTCCAAAATGTCCCATAAGTCCTCCATGAGCCTCTTGCAAAAGTAACAAACGAAGAGAAGACTTGGGGATGCATAGTTTGTTAGCTCTCATTAGATAACCATTCGTGATATGATAGTGTTCCCAAGATGTATGCGTCAAACACTTGGCATAAGGAATAGCAAAAGTAACATCATTCACATACAAGTCTTTGATATGTTCAAATCCAATGACATTCAATTCAAGTTGTGTAACAAGCATGTATTTGCGGGAAAGAGCATCCGCCACTACATTTTCTTTACCCTTGATATACTTGATCACATAAGGAAAAGATTCAATAAATTCACTCCATTTAGCATGTCGTTTGTTCAACTTAGTTTGACCCTTGAGGTACTTAAGTGTTTCATGATCCACATGGAGAATGAACTCATGAGGGCATAGATAATGCTCCCAAACATGCAAGACTCTCACTAAAGCATATAGTTCTTTGTCATAGATGGGGTAGTTAAGTTGCGCTCCCGAAAGTTTTTCACTAAAGTATGCTATGGGGCGCTTCTCTTGCACCAACACACCTCCTATGCCATTACCGCTAGCATCACAATATATCTCAAAAGGTTTATCAAAGTTGGGTAATGCGAGCAAAGGGGCATGCGTAAGCAAATTCTTAAGCTCGTTAAATGCGGTATCTTGGGATGGTCCCCAAACAAAAGGTGCGTTCTTCTTGCTCAAAGCATGTAAAGGAGATGCAATGGTGCTAAAATCCTTCACAAAGCGGCGATAAAATCCGGCCAAACCAAGAAAATTACGCATTTGTTGCAAGTTTGTGGGTTGGGGCCAAGTTTTATACACCCTTAGAAGAGACGACAAATCCTAGGAAAACAATTTTGTCAACGCCAAATGGACATTTCTCCATGTTAGCATAGAGGCGTTCTTTCCTAAGAGTTTGTAAAACGGTTCTAAGGTGTGTGAATGATCTTCTAGAGACTTGCTAAACACAAGTATGTCGTCAAAGTAGACCACAACAAATATGCCAATATAGGGTCAAAGAACATAATGCATGACACGCATGAATGTACCGGACGCTTCCGATAAACCCATAGGTATGGCTAACCACTCATATAAGCCAAACCTTGTTTTGAAAGCGCTTTTCCACTCATCACCCTCTTGAATGCGAATTTGGTAATAACCACTTTTAAGATCAATTTTCAATAAAATTGTGGCTCCACACAATTCATCTAGCATGCCATCTAGGCGCGGAATGGGGTGATGGTATCTAACGGTGATAGCATTTATGGGACGGTAATCGGAACACATGCGAAAACTACCGTCTTTCTTAGGCACGAGAAAAACTGGAACGACACAAGGGCTTAAGCTTTCACGTACATGACCGTTGTCGATGAGTAGTTGTACTTGCCGTTGTATTTCCCTGGTTTCCTCGAGGTTGACGCGGTAGGGTGCCTTGTTTGGTAGAGGTGCGCCGAGTATGAGCTCGATACGGTGTTCGATGCTATGAAGTGGAGGTAGGCCCGCAGGTAGCTCATCGGGGAAGACGTCCTTGAATTCCTGCAACAAACGAGACAACACTAAAGGTAGATGGTGAGAGTTGTTAGTCCTTGCCGCTTCTGGTAGGACTAGGGTTCCTACCGGGTCTCCGGCGTAGGTTGTATGGGCAAGGAGGAGGGGAGCGAGGGCTGGAGCGGGCGCGCCGGCGAGAGGGCGCCGTCGCGGCTAGGGTTAGGTGCGGCGGCGGCTAGGGTTCCGGCTCCTTGGGGAGCCGGGCAACAGAAGATGATAATATCTTTATTGCTTGCTCTCAATTGATGTCTTACAACTAGAACTAGTATTTATAACTCGAGTCTAAGATAACTTTCCTAACATAAGATAACTTTCCTAACACGATTTGCCTAAGATAACTTGTGGGCCAAGCCCTTAATATTAATGCCCGGTGGGCCTCTGCCGGCTATAGACCAAGCCGGTCATAACATCTCTCCCCGCCTGCGCAAACAGCTCGTCCTCGAGCTGAAAGTCTGGATAATGTTGGCGGAATTCCTCACGCTGCTCCCACGTAGCCTCCTCTGGAAGGCCCGCCCACTGAATGAGGACGAACCAAACGCCACGTCGAAGCTGTGCCTGCAACACCTTGGCTGGTTCCGGAAGAATGCGACCATCGGCGATTGGAGGAAGTGCCGGAGGGCCCGCTGGTGGCTCGCCACGGAAAGGCTTGAGCAGCCCTACATGGAAGACGTCGTGGATACGAGCGCGGTCTGGCAGCTGAAGATGATAGGCCACCTTCCCAATGCGCTCCAAGATAGGGAAAGGCCCAGCGTAGCAAGGGCCGAGCTTCCGCTTCGCACGTGGGTCGAGTGACTGCGTAGAGCGGTGGAGAAGACGCAGCCACACCTAATCACCCACGGCGAATTCTGCCTCGCGATGGTGGTCGTCGTAGTAGTGCTTGGCCAGCTGTTGGGCCTGAAGGAGACGCTGACGGACCTCAGCAAGCATCTCGTCACGGGTGCGGATAAGGTCACCCGCAACCTCCGTCCGAGCCGTCTCCGGGTCCACCGGAAGGATAGGCGGGGGTGGTCGCCCATAGACCACCTCAAACGGCGTAGCATGAAGGGCGGAGTGATAGGAGGTGTTGTAGCAATACTCCGCCCAAGAGAGCCGGTCCACCCAAGCTCGAGGTCGATCACCTGTCACACAACGCAAATACATGGCAATGACCTTGTTAACCACCTCGGACTGACCGTCCGTCTGAGGATGAAATGCCGTACTCAAGCGGAGCTGGACGCCCGCCATCCTGAAGAGGTCGCGCCAGACATGTCCCGTGAACACCGGGTCCCGATCACTGACGATCGATGCTGGGAACCCGTGTAGGCGAACGATGCTGTCGAAGAAGGCCCGGGCCACAGACGCCGCGGTGTACGGATGGCCGAGCGCGATGAAGTGGGCGTACTTCGAAAAGCGGTCGACCACCGTGAGGATGACCGACTTGCCGCCCACCTTGGGGAGGCCCTCGATGAAGTCCATGGAAATATCCGCCCAGACCTGAGACGGCACCTCCAAGGGCTGAAGTAACCCAGCCGGTCTCAGGGTCTCCGTCTTGTTGCGCTGGCATATCTGGCAAGACCGAACCCAGTCGCGGACCAGTGCGCGATCGCCGGGGATGTAGAAGTCAGTACGAAGACGATGGAGGGTTTTCTGCACACCCTCATGACCCGCCGAGTGGGCGAGCTGTAACACCTGGTGACGGAGATCATCATGCGCCGGAACAAAGATCCGGCGCCCATGGAGAAGCAGTCCGTCAGCGAAGCGCCAGGGCTCCTCCAGGTCGCCGGCCGTGAGCTGCTGCTGGAGAAGAACGGCGTCGTCGGCCGTTGCTGTCGCGCGGCGAATGTCGGCGAAGAGGCCGAACGTCGGCCCGGAGCGGATGCACAGGGACGCCCCAGCGGACTCGTCAGTGGAAGGAGCGAGATCGGAGTCGCGACGGGACAGCGCGTCGGCCACGGTGTTAAGGCGGCCCGGACGATACTCGACGGAGAAGTCGAAGCCGAAGAGCTTGCTGATCCACTCGTGCTGCGGCGCAGTCGACAACCGTTGGTCCAGTAAGAACTTCAGGCTGTAGTGATCCGTGCGAATGTGGAAGACCCGTCCCCACAAGTACGGCCGCCAATGGCGTACGGCCTGCACCAGGCCAATGAGCTCCCGCTCGTACGCAGCCAGCTTAAGATGGCGCGGAGCAAAAGGCCGGCTGAAGAAAGCAAGGGGCCCCTCGCCCTGATGAAGCACGGCGCCGAAGCCCGCGCCCGAAGCGTCACAGTCCACCACGAACGGGCGGTCGAAGTCAGGCATCTGAAGGACGGGACCCGTCGTGAGGGCCCCTTTGAGGGCCTCGAACGCCTCTGTCGCCTCGTCGCCCCAGGCGAAAGCATCGCGGCGTAGCAGCCGCGTGAGAGGTGCCGCGATGAGCCCGAACTCCCGGATAAATTTCCGGTAGTATCCGGCGAGACCGAGGAACCCGCGGAGGGCCCGTGGCGAGTGAGGCGTCGGCCAGGCGGAGACAGCGGCCACCTTGTCGGCGTCCATTGCCACCCCGTCGGCCGAGATGACATGGCCGAGGTAGGCGACGGTAGGTGTCCCGAACAAGCACTTCGAGCGCTTAAGGTGGAGGTCGTGCGCCCGAAGCTCGTTGAAGACGATGGCGACGTGCTGGAGGTGCTCGGCCCAGGTGGCGCTGAAGATCAGAATATCATCAAAGAAAACAAGCACAAACCGCCGTAAGTAGGGTCGCAGAACGTCGTTCATCAGGGCCTGGAAGGTCGCCGGGGCATTGGCGAGGCCGAAAGGCATCACCAAGAACTCGAAGTGGCCATGGTGGGTGCGAAACGCCGTCTTGGCGATGTCGTCCGGATGCATCCGCACCTGGTGATAGCCCGACCGGAGATCGAGTTTGGTGAAGAAGCGCGCCCCATGAAGCTCATCCAAGAGCTCGTCGACCACCGGTACAGGGAACTTGTCCTTGAGCGTGAGCGCGTTCAGGCCGCGGTAGTCGATGCAGAAGCGCCACGTGCCGTCCGTCTTGCGGACTAGGAGCACCGGCGCGGAGAAGGGTGACGTCGAGATCCGGATGATGCCTGCAGCGAGCATCAGGGCACACTGTCTCTCCAACTCATCCTTCTGTAGCTGAGGGTAGCGGTAGGGCCGAACCGCCACGGGAGTGGAGCCCGGCACAAGATGGATGCGATGGTCGTACACCCAAGCAGGTGGGAGTCCCCGGGGCTCGTCGAAGAGGTCGCTATGCTGCTGCAGAAGTGGATCCAGCAGAGGGTGCTCGGCCTCGGAGGATGCGGCGGCCAGCTGAAGATGTGGCACGGTGGCCGTAGCGCCCCCAATACCATCCCACCGGATTTGGCGGCCTAGCCGCCAGAATGTCATCGTGAGCGCGTCGAAGTCCCACAAGATGGGCCGAGGGTCCGGAGAAAGTCCACGCCGAGGATGAAGTTGAAGCAGCCGAGGTCGATGCCTGCACATGTAATGGAAAAGTTTTCGCCCCCGATGGTGATGGGAACGTTGCGGGCGAGTCCATGACACTGGAGGCGGTCACCGTTGGCCACCGTGATCCGAAGGTGCTCCCCGCCCGTCGTCGGGAGAGCTAGACGACGCATGGTTGCCTCGGGCAGAAAGTTATGAGTGGAGCCCGTATCCAGCAAGGCCACCAGCTGCTCGCCATGGATCGTCACTGGCAGCAACATGGTCCGCTCGCCACGGATGCCAGCTAGGGCGTGGAGAGAGACGACGCATGCCGTCGCCGTGGAATCGACGGCCGTGTCCTCAGATGCCGCGGAAGGCGGTGGTGCGTCGGTCGTCTCGTCGGCCTCGGTGTAGTCGACCGTCTCCAAGTAGAAGAGGCGGGGGCAGACATGTGTCGGCGTGTAGGGCTCATCGCAGTTAAAGCAGAGACCCTGACGTTGACGCTCCTGCTGCTCGGCCGGTGACAACCGGTGGAAGGTCCGTGTGGCGGCCAGGGGTGCGGCCGCTGCGGCTGGCGGAGGTCGGCCCGGTGCTGGTGGAGTCGGCGCTGGTCGACTGAGCTGGCGGCCGCCCCGTCCGGGCGGGTGCTGCAGTGCCTGGGACCGCTGCTCGAAGGCCCGAGCGTAGTACATGGCTGTCTAAAGGTCGGGGGGTTCCCGGAGCTCGACATCCACGCGAATATGGTCCGGTAGACCACCCACAAAGAGCTCAGCGCGCTGAGTCGCGGAGACGCCTGGCACGTGGCACGCCAGGGCCTGGAATCTGTCGGCGTAGTCCTGTACCGTGGATGTAAACGGTAAGCGGCCGAGGGCGGCCAGTCGGCTGCCACGGATGGGGGGGCCAAACCGTTGAAGGCAGAGCTCTCGAAATCGATCCCATGGTGGCATGCCGCCCTCGTCCTGCTCGAGGGCGTAGTACCAAGTCTGTGCAGCGCCACGGAGATGATAGGACGCGAGCCAGGTGCGATCCGATGCGAGCGTCCGCTGCCCCCGAAAGAACTGCTCACACTGGTTGAGCCAGTTTAGGGGGTCTTCCGTGCCCTCGTAAGTAGTGAAGTTCAGCTTGGCGAACCGAGGGGGTGTCGGACCGCCGTGTCCGGTAGCTGCGGCTGTTGATGGTAGCGCGTATGCCGGGTCGGGAAGCTTCGGTGCGTAGGTCGCCGAGCTGGAGGGCCGCTCGAATGGCAGCGAGGGCGCCGGGTGTTCCGGTGCCGTGGTGTAGACCGGGCCCGAAGACGATCCGGCTGCCCATGCAGGAAGCGGCGATGGTGATGGTGGAAACTGCACCTGGTGCAGGGGTCGACCGGTGGTCCGGGATGCTGGTGGCGGTGCCGTAGATGGCGGCGGCGGCTGGTGGTGCTGGGCCACAGCCGACGCCGTGGTTGCCGGTAGAAGCTGCGGCGGAGGCCCTCCCAGTGGCGCGGTGATGGCCGGCTACGCCGGCCAGGAAGTACCCGCGGCGGGGTAGGGTTGCAGCAGCAGCTGCGGCGGCGGTGGTGCCCCGCCGTAGGGCGGCTGGTAGGCCGGGGGTGCCCATGGCAGCGGCGGCGGCCCGTAGGCAGTGGAGGCGACGCTCGGCGACGGGGGTTGGGTCCCAGCGAGGTATAGGCTGATCCCGCGGACCGCGTGGACGAGCTCCCGCAGGGTGCCTGACATCTCCTCGGGCGACAGGATGGGCAGCGGCTCCGTCGTGGTGGCGATCGGCGCCGGCGAGGTAGCAGTCCCGGATGTGATCGCGGGCAGGGGAGGCGGGGCGGTGGCGGTTGGCAGCGGCGGCGGGGCGGTGGAGGTAGGTAGCGGCGGCGGTGGTGGAGGGAGCGACATGACCGACCTGGTGTCTCTGGATACCAAATTGGTAGGACTAGGGTTCCTACCGGGTCTCCGGCGTAGGTTGTATGGGCAAGGAGGAGGGGAGCGAGGGCTGGAGCGGGCGCGCCGGCGAGAGGGCTGGAGCGGGCGCGCCGGCGAGAGGGCGCCGTCGCGGCTAGTGTTAGGTGCGGCGGCGGCTAGGGTTCCGGCTCCTTGGGGAGCCGGGCAACAGAAGATGATAATATCTTTATTGCTTGCTCTCAATTGATGTCTTGCAACTAGTATTTATAACTCGAGTCTAAGATAACTTCCCTAACATAAGATAACTTTCCTAACACGATTTGCCTAAGATAACTTGTGGGCCAAGCCCTTAATATTAACGCCCGGTGGGCCTCTGCCGGCTATAGACCAAGCCGGTCATAACAGCTTCATCCTTGCACACTAGGACATAGTGTATGACACTAGATGGGTTCTCACACACTTCTTTCATGTCTCTCTTGGTAGCGAAAAGCACTATGTCTCTCTTATCGCACATCGTGGAGGCACTCAAATTTGGCTTGTGGCGCTCGCTCTCTTTTTGGTGGGTCACTCTCTCACTACTCTCTCCACGATGGATGGATGCTTGCTTGTTGGTGATCACTCCGCTTGGTGACATAGGACGTAGCACGAACTCCTTGCCCTTCATCTTGAAGCTATATTGATTGGTTCGTCCGTTGTGTAGGACGCCACGGTCGTATTGCCAAGGTCTCCCTAAGAGAAGGTGGCACACATACATAGGAACCACATCACACTCCAACGTATCTTCGTATGCGCCGATCTTGAAGGAATCTTGAACCGTGTGCTCCACTTGAATCGTGCCGGAGTTGCTAAGCCGTTGGACCTTGTAGGGACGTGGATGCTTCTTCTTCACTAGTTGGAGCTTGGAGCATAATTCTTCATTTGCGAGATTGTGGCAACTTCCTCCGTCTATGATGACCTTGATTGAACGACCTTGAATGCCTGCTTTGGTGTGGAAGATATGGCATCTTTGATCTTCGTCTTGTTGTTGTTGTTGAAGTGTCAAGACATTGGAGATGACGAGGGCGGGACTTGAGTCGCCGTCGCAAAAGAAAGACTTGATTGTCTTCATCCTCATTCACTTGACGGTGCATGGCCATATGCTCGAGTGCTTCCATTTCGTCTTTGCTCATGAAGTTTTATGTGCCATCATCGTTGACAATCATGGTATGCTTATTGGTGCATTGGTATGACTTGTGTCCTCGGCTGCCACAAGTGAAGCATTTCATGGAACTTGTCTTGATGGGGTCATCCAGTGGCGCCGTTGTGGAAGTAGTTTTGGACTTGTAAGAGCTTGCCGGTGGACGAGTGGTAGAGGGTATAGCTTGCCTCAAACTTGACTTGTCGCCGGTACTTGGTGATGCTCTTGTGTAGGTAGGAGGTGCCGAAGTTGCGGGCGCTTGAGTGTATGAGCTGTAGGCCTTGGACGGGTACTTGGCGTATTTGAAGTCATCTTGTACTTTCGCTCCGCCTTGGTCGCTTGATGAACTAGCTCGAGGAGGTTGGAGTATGGTTGGAAATCCGCAATCTTCTTGATAGGATGGTTGAGTCCATTCAAGAAACGAGCCATCCTTTGTTCATCATCTTCCTTGACGTTTGCACGAATCATGGCGATCTCCATTTCTTGATAGTATTCTTCCACCGTCTTCGTGCCTTGCATGAGGAGTTGCAACTTCTTGAAGAGATCCGGCGCTCAATCACTTGTTCATTTGGGTCCAAGTTGTGATGGGTGTGTCGCTTTTCTCCCTTCGGCGCTCAGTCACTTGTTCCCACCAAATGAGGACATAATCTTGAAACTCGAGCGATGCCATGGCGGTCTTCTTTTCCTCTTCATAGTTGTGGAGACGAAATGTCTTGTCAACCTTCAATGCCCATGAGAGATATTCCTCGGGATCGGCGCTTCCGGAGAACTTGGGCATGGTGAACTTGAGCTTGCCGAAGCGTTGTTCATCATCATGATGACGATGGTGATGTCGCTCGTGACCTGGTGAAGGATCCTCGAATGCTTGCTCGGCACGATGGTCTTGACGGTTTGGGCGAGGCATGTTTGCCCGGTTCCGTCGCTCTTGTTGTTCGTCCCTTCGGGCAGCTTCATCTTGTCGTTCTTGACGAAGTGCGTCTTCTTCTTCTTGGGCACAACGGTTGCGTTCTTGGACGGCGTGACTTGCATCTCAGAGAGCGCGTTATGCTTCAAGTTCTTCTTCGTCGCGACGTTGTTGTGCTTGGCGTATGGTGTCGCCATCCGGAGGTTGTAGACGGGGTGAATGTCGCGGTGGCGCTTGCTCCGGGGCATCTTGGTCTTGTCGATGAAGTTGTTTGTGTTCCCGAACAAGGTCTTGCAACCCATCGCCATGGAATGGATTGCGATTGTCATCGCGGAGAAGGGAACGAGCTCGTGGAGGATTTGCATCGGTGGACGAGTTCGTGGAGTAACGACTTGAGTGACGCCGTCTTGAGGAAGTTGTCGAAGAGGCGCGACTGATGATCATTTGGCGAAATTCCTCCATTTGGAACTTGAGCTTGGTGGCGAGGTAGTCCTGTTGTCGTTGTTCCAATGTACGTAGGTCAGTGGCGAGTTGCTCGATGCGATCGCCCAAAGCTTCACTTTCTTGATGAAGAGCTCATTGGACGCCGAAGAGGTGATTCTTGGTGACGTAGTTTGGCGCTTCATCTTGATTCTCGAATAGCGGGTTTGCCGAAGAACTTGGCCTATCCATCATGTAGTAGTGGGGTGAGTAGGAAAATGAGAAGACAATACCAAAGTTCCCTTTTCCGAAGATTGAAGATGTATCGAGTATCACTCAATGTGATGCTACAATTGGGGAATTGGTACCGGGTTTGTTTCTCACACCTACACAAGTAAAGCTTATGGAGGAGCTTGGTTAGTATAGGTGGCACAAAATCTCAAGCAAATGTTAGTCAAGATATCGAAAATATTGAGAAGGTTCACAAAAATGCAAGTAAAGAAAATAAATCAAAGCCTAGGGTATCACTTGCAAACACACACACGAAAGATAAGTGGGATCCGCGCAACCAAGGAATGAGCGTAAAATGTGTGACCACGGAAAATGCTCTTGTTGCACGGATACACGAGAGACGCTTGCTCGATTGCTCAAATGGGCTAGATACGCTTTTGTGCACCAACCTATGAGAGTAACCGTGCCGTCTTCAAATCCCAACTTCTCTATGTATGGAGTATCCAATAGGATGCAACCATGCAAATGGCACGATGCTATTGCTTACAAGCTCTTTGTTTCTTCTCTTTTTGCTTAAAACCTTTTTTTTCTCTATGCTTGATGCTCGAGCCAAGTATGATATGAGACAAGTATGTAAGATATGCACGGGAGAGACTTATGGCGCAAAGATGATAGCAAGATGATTACACGCTAAATGTAGCTATGCAGAATAGGCGTATCACTAAGGTGCACAAAGAATGTGGCCTGACAATTCTCAACTCGCTAGTCTCAATAGGTAAGTGATGCAAAAAGGCTCGGGTGAGTGCAATGGCAAGGAAATGTACAAGATGTCGTCGATGTTACCGTCCTTGCTTACGGTTTGCAGTGTCAATGGTGAAGATTGTTGGCGATGATGAATGGCGGTGATGTCGATGTCAAGCTGTTCCTAAGTAGCCGAACCACCTTAGGAAATGGAAACCGCAACTCAAAATCGGTCAAATGTGGAAGGTGGATGCTTCTTGTGGTGAAAAAGTTGATGGAAGCAAATGGTGGTGGTAATGATCTAAGTGGATGAGGGATGTGAAAAGCTACAAAACGAGCTAAAGAACACAAAAAAGGGACTTCGGGAGTGAAAATTATGGCCGGAACGTTGCTGTTGTTGGGCTGATTCTGGGGGGTGCGGGCACCCGGGGGTACGGGTGCCCGTGGTGGTCAGCGAGGTTGCCCGATGGTGGCCGAGTTTGGGCGAAAATTGTGGGAAATGCAAGATTTTGGTGGATTTCATGGTGGGAAGGGTGGGGATGGATGGGTAGGGGCTAGATCCACCTGCCAAACAACAAATCCATGGACCAAAACAACAAAATCTCACAAGATCTAACAAATTGCAAGAAAAAATTTTGGGGCTATTTTTGTGGGGATTTTCAAATTGGGACCAAAAAGCAACGAAATTAGGCTAGAAAATGTGGGGTAGGGACTCCAAGATGTGAATCGACCTTGCTCATGATACCAAGATGTTGTAGGGTGGAGTCCTAGGGGAGGATGTTTTCACACTTGGGAGGGGGAAAAGAGCACGAACACACAAGAACACAAGGGGGAAATCACTCAAACAAACCTAAATAACAGATCCACTAGAGTAGCACACAAGAGATCCACAAGCATACAAGATCAATCCAAGGAAAATAGCACTAGGGTAAAGTTCTTCCCACTCCTAAGGGAGGTGAGGTCTTGATGATGATCTTCTCCAAGAGGAGGCCTTGACATCCACAAGAGGATCTTTTCCCAAAGGAGGTCTTGATCTCCAAGAGGAGGAAGATGAGCAAAGCTCTCTCAATGTCTCAAATATACTTTGCTAACCCTAGAAATGAGCTAGATGGGGAGTACTTATAGCCTAGGGACGAGTTGCGGGAAAAAATGGGGGTACAAGGGTAATTTAACCCGAAATGCGCGCAGGCACGGAGGAGGGTCCGGGCACCAGGGGTAAAGGGGCCCGGACACCCGGGACCGGTTAGGGCCTTTGCCCGGCTGGCGGCTCCAGGGGGCGGGCACCCGGGGGTTGAAAGCCCGGGCACCCGGGGTGGTCAGGGGCGCGGCCCAGGTGGTGGCTGACCACCCGGGGGCTCAGGGCCCGGGCACCCGGGGCGGCCAAAGGCTGGCCCAGCCGGCGGTTGGGGGTTGCCGGGCACCCGGGGCCGTTGGTGGCCGGGCACCCGGAGTGGTCTGAGACCTTCGTTGCTTCATGTTTCCCGTGTCTTCCGTTCTCCTCCTTCTCCATGGTTGCTTGGGTCTCTGTCCTAGCCTCTTCACGTTCATCTCCTTGGTACCTAAGAGTGCATAACATCTCCATTTGAGGTAGGACCCAATTCTCATGTGAATCCAAACGAAACTCGAAGAGGAAAGAGTTAACCTCGGTTTCGATGGCACGTGCGCGTGCTCTTGTCATTGGTCCTCTTCGTGCTTGTGGTGGTGACAGAATGTCCATGGGGATGATCGAAGGATGCTCCGCATCAACTCGTGCCCCCCTATATTAATGCAAGAATACAGTCTTGAGTATCCTAACTAAAGTTGGTTATTTATGCATTTATTACCAGTTATGTTTTAAATACTGTTGAATAAGTTAGGTTATAATGAGCTCAGCATTGTGACGATCTATCTGTTAGGAATAAGCAACTTGTATTCCCATGAGGCCATAGGCCGATATATATATACATGTACAGGTGTAACATATGCAGGAAACCCCTTATACAACGGGATAAATACAAAGGGGTACATGACTTATATTATAACTCTAACACCCCCCCTCAAACTCATGGTGGAGGAACAACACTGAGTTTGGAGAGATAAAAGCCATGTTGTGCTCTAGTCTGGGCCTTCGTCAGGAAATCCGCCAACTGTAACTCGGAAGGCACATACTGTAGAGCAATAACCTGATCCTGCACAGCAGCGCGCACATAGAAAGCATCAACACCAATATGCTTGGTGAGCTCATGCTTCACAGGATCGCGTGCAATGCTGATAGCACCTGTACTGTCAGATAAGAGCTGAGTCGGTGTAGTGACAGAAACACCAAAGTCCTGAAGTAACCACTGCAACCAAGTCACCTCTGCCGTCAAAAGAGCCATTGCTCGCAACTCAGCCTCGGCACTCGAACGGGAAACTGCAAGCTGTTTCTTCGTCTTCCAGGCAATGAGAGAACCACCAAGAAAAACACAGTAAGCAGAAAGTGAACGGCGATCCGAAGGATCACTAGCCCACGTAGCATCCGAATAGGCCTGAAGCTGTAAAGAACTGGAGCTAGGAAAGAAGAGACGGTGAGAGATCGTGCCTCGAAGATATCGGAGAACACGAAGGAGATGACTATAGTGAACCGATGTGGGAGCAGAGACAAACTGACTCAAAATATGAACCGGATAAGAGATGTCCGGACGAGTGACAGCTAGATAGACTAGACTGCCAACAAGATGACGATAACGCGTCGGATCAGGGAGAGGATCACCATCAGTAGCACGGAGGTGAACATTGAGCTCCATAGGAGTCTCGACAATGCGCTCATCAGTAAGAGCAGCACGAGCAAGAAGATCCTGGATATACTTTTCCTGGGATATAAAGAAGCCATCAGAGGTAGAAGAGACTTCAATCCCAAGGAAGTAGCGAAGAGGTCCAAGATCAGACATAAGAAACTGCTCACTAAGACGTGCCTTTACAAAGGCAATATACTCAGGGTCATCCCCCGTGATGATCATGTCATCAACATAGAGTAGAAGAAGAGTCCGACCACGAGAAGAAAGGTGAATAAACAATGCTGGATCATGAGCACTGGCTGAAAAACCAGCAGCAGTGATCACAGAGGCAAAACGCTCAAACCAGGCACGGGGGGCTTGCTTAAGGCCATAGAGAGAGCGACGAAGACGACATACCATGCCATCAGGAACAGAATACCCAGGTGGTGGCTGCATGTACACCTCCTCACGCAGCTCACCATTAAGAAAGGCATTCTTAACGTCAAGCTGAGATATAGACCAGTGGCGTGCAGAGGCAACGGCAAGAAGTGTACGAACAGTGGTCATATGGGCCATAGGAGCAAAAGTCTCGTCATAATCACGACCATGCTCCTGCTGAAAACCACGAGCCACAAGACGAGCTTTGTGACGCTCAAGAGAACCATCGGAGCGAGTCTTAACCTTGTAAACCCACTTACAAGTGATCGGACGAACTCCGGGAGGGAGAGAAACAAGATCCCAGGTACCAGTGCGTTCAAGAGCAGCAATCTCCTCTGCCATCGCAAACTGCCATTCAGGATGAACAACAGCCTGACGGTAAGAAGTCGGCTCAAGAACAGCAGCACCAGCGGTGGGAAATCCAAAGCGATCAACAGGTGGACGAGGACGAGAACGCAAGCCATAAGTAGGCTGAGAGGAAGATGACGACTCATCCATAGAGGCATCAACAGGTCGTGGACGACGAGTGTAATGCTGAGGAAAGGATGGAATAATAGAAGGAGGAATCGCCAAGGTAGAATCGGGGGGTGGCGACGAAGAAGTCACCGGAGATGAAGGTGGGGAATCCGGTGACATGTGAGGAGAGGAGACCGGGGAGGAAGTCACCGGAGATGAAGGTGGAGAACCCTGTGACATGCTAGGCGAGGAGACCGGGGAGGATGGTGGCTGTAAATCAACTAGAGGTGAAGAAGGAGAGGAAGTGGAACGGAGAGGTACAGGCTCGACAGGTGTGATAGGGGAGTCAGGAAAAGTGAGGAAAGAGATATCCTGCACTGAAAAAGTCGAGGAGGATGGGCGTGGGTAGAAGGGACGAGACTCATCAAAAGTCACATCTCGAGAGATACGCATCCGACGACCGATAGGATCCCAACAACGATAGCCCTTATGCTCATCACTGTAGCCTAGAAAGACACACTCAACAGACTGAGCGGTCAGTTTGGTGCGTTCGCGAGGGGCAAGAAGAACATAGCAAACACAACCAAACGAGCGAAGCATCGAATAATCAGGAGAACGATCCAAAAGTCGCTCGAAAGGAACACCACCCTGTAGAGCAGCGGAAGGCTGTATATTGATAAGATAGGTGGATGTGGAGACGGCCTCAGCCCAAAAATGAGGCGGGAGAGATGCAGCAATCATCAATGCACGAGCCGTCTCAAGAAGATGTCGATGCTTTCGCTCAGCCACACCATTCTGAGCATGAGCACCAGGACAAGAGAATTGAGAGAGAGTCCCTTGCTCAGCAAGAACACCACGCAACATCTTAGAGATATACTCGCCAGCGGAGTCAGCACGAAAAACACGAATGGGAGAAGAGAACTGAGTATGAACCATGGCAGCAAATCGCTTATAAATAGACAACACCTCACTACGAGAAGTCATGAAATAAAGCCATGTGTAACGAGAGAAATCATCTATGAAAATAATATAGTATTTATGACCACCTTTTGAAGCGAAAGGGGCCGGACCCCATACATCAGAATGGACTAAATCGAAAGGACGCTTAGACACTGACTCACTATGTGGATATGGTAACTGAATCTGCTTGCCAAGACGGCAACCCTGACACTCTAAAGAGACATCTCCTGAGACAGACCCCAGAAGACCTCGACGAACTAAAGAAGACAACCGAGAACCACACAGATGACCAAGTCGATGATGCCACTGCTGGAAGGAACCAGTAACGGAGGCGACAGAAGTGGAAGAACTGGCGATGGTGGTGGCAGCGGAAGGAACATGAAGCCAGTCCAACTCCCAAAGACCCTGAGAATCACGGCGCCGAGGGCCAGCCCCAACCAGAGTGTGCGTGCGACGGTCCTGGATAGAACAAGAATCAGCATCAAGAATGACGCGACAACCAGAATCAGTAAGTTGACCAGCAGAAAACAGATTCATGGTAAGTCGAGGAACATGAGCAACATCAGGAACAGAATAAGGAGGAGTGGAAAGATTGCCTCTACTAGCAACAGAAAGTGGAGTACCATCAGCAGTGAAGACATGAACAGGAGAATCCAGCAAGCGAAGAGAGGACAAAGTGGAAGAATGAGAAGACATATGAAAAGAAGCTCCAGAATCTAGAACCCATGGGGATGTACCTGACTGTGTAGAGGGTGGTTGCTCAGCGCGAGAAGCATCAGTCACAGAACCAGCAGTACCCGTCGATGAAGAACCTGAAGCCGCAAGCAGACGCTTAAGTCTCAGAATATCCTGCTCAGTCAAAGCAATGGCAGAAGCTGTCGAGGTAGAAGTCGAAGGCCCTGAAGAGGATGGTCGTGCCTTGCGCAAGTGTTTCTTCTTCTTGTAGCAGTGGGACTCGATATGACCATCATTGTTGCAGAAGTCACAATGTGGACGAGGGCGACCTGAGCCATCAGAAGGAGTGGGCAAGAGTGGCGGCGCACTCGAGCGAAACGGGATCTGTGCAGCAGGTGGCGTGGAAGAAGACCGAGTAGCGAACACAGAGGGAACCTCCAGCAAACCGGCACCACGTAAGCGAGTCTCCTCAGCACGAATCTCAGAAAGAGCCTCCATGAGAGAAATACGACCACGAGCAAACAACTGAGCACGCCGGGGCTCAAACTCCTTACGAAGCCTAGACAGGAACTCGTAGACACGATGAAACTCCAAGTTGGCCTGGACAGCCTGGCAACAGGGACAAGTGCGACAACCAGCAGTGCGGAGAGAATCAAGCTGGCGCCAGATAGCAGAACTCTGTGCATAGAAGTCATCAACAGTAGAGTCACCCTGCTGAAGAGCATGCTCCTGACGAACCACAGAAAGGTACAGGGCATCACCAGAGGGTTCATAGCGCTGACGAAGACGAGTCCACATCTCAAAGACAGTAGGAAGTCCCAAAAACTCCGAAGCAAACTGGGGCAGAACACTAGCAGTGAGAACAGCTGCAGCTTTAGCATCATCATCAAGCCACTGGGTGTAGACAGACAGAGCACCATGATACGTCTGAAGAGCCGCCTCATAAGCCAAAAACATGTCATCATAAGCACGATCAGCAGCCTCATGAGCAAGTTTAGCCGCATCCTTGGCGGCCTGAGTAGCATCCGCCGGAAGAACCGGTGGAGTCGGCTGAACAGGAGCCACCGGAGGAACCGGACGTGGCGGACAACAGACCTCGCCAGAAAGAACACCCCAGAGACGGATGCCACGCATATGAATGCGCATGAAGCCAGTGAACTCGGTATAGTTAGTACCATCGAAGATCACCGGACAGCGAGGAACAGAAACGTAGCCTGATGACAAAGACATGTTTTTTTTTTTTT
>LR738710.1:540684494-540701137 GCA_902687465.1 Secale cereale | reverse complement strand
GAACGAATAGAAGACAAGAACCGCAGACCAGAGATCGGGCGCAGACCAGAGATCGAGATCAGGCGGGCTCAGACCAGGGAACGGGCGCCGGTCTGGTGCGATAGAGCGGACACGTGAGTCGAACGACCAGGCTGCCTCGCTTCGAGCGACGCTTCGAGCGGAAGCGAGATCGGGGGGGCTCCGCGGGGCGAGCGGAGGAGGCTTCCTTCGTTCGAGCAGAAACGAGATCGAGGACTCGGGGGCTCCGCGGGGCGAGCGGAGCAGGCTGCCTCGTTCGAGTGGAAGTGAGATCGGGGACTCCACGGGGCGAGCGGAACAGGCTTCGGGAGCTCCGCCTGGCGATCGAGCGGAGAAGCTTCGGGAGATTCGCCTGGCGGTCGAGCAGAGCAGGCTTCGGGAGATCCGCCTGGCAATTGAGCGGAGGCGGTGAATCCTGCGGAGACCGATACAGGAGAGGAGATCGATCGTAGCGGGATGGAGAGACGGATCAAACGCACGAGTTGCAGCGTGCAAAAAATTGACCTAGCTCTAATACCATGTTAGGAATAAGCAACTTGTATTCCCATGAGGCCATAGGCCGATATATATATATACATGTACAGGTGTAACATATGCAGGAAACCCCTTATACAACGGGATAAATACAAAGGGGTACATGACTTATATTATAACTCTAACACTATCTCAGTTGTAATTGTATTTAGTTTTTTCACAATCTAATTTCATGTTTTCCCATGTTCTATCCTAATTTCAGTTATGGTAGTTACATGTTCGATTATCTATTCCAATGAAGAACGTTCTTTTTTTTTGAACTTTGTAGATTGGTACTTGACACTGGGGTTGGGGGTTGCAGATACATGCTAATGAGCATCTTGATTTGTTATTCGCTTGTGCATATGCCTCCATTTTATTGTCTTTTGTGTTTATTTTCTTATATGCAATTATACAAATATTTCTACAGATGGATTACATAAATACCTCACATTCGAGCTTTGTTGGAGGCAGCAAGGTTGTTGAACTTGCTAAGCACGAAGGTCTATCTTCGAGAGGACCAACTTCACTATCAGTTCATAAGGTACCATCTTTCCACCTCAGATTTTGTATCTATTCCTGAATAATATAAAGGAGAAGTCCAATGTGGATGACTGGGATGTACCTTTTGCAACAATGAACCTTTGCATTCGACTGCTCTGCTAGTGCTATCCACGGAGTAGTTTTATTCGCTTTAGCATGGCTAATCAATTTTTTAATGTCACTAAGAATTCAATAGTAAACGACACCCGCAACCGCTCCTTTTGAAGAAAACAATTAATTGAAAGAGTAGGTCAACTTGCATGATGGCTCTGGAATCAATGTGGATGGAAGTTGGTGTTCATACACAAATTGTTCATAACTTGAATAATTCTATGTCAAAATCGTATTGACAGATTACATACTGTCAGCATGCTCATGGAATTCACTTCACTAAAAAAAGAGTGAAAACATGAATTTTCAGTGTTTGAGTTTTTCTTGTATTAGCACAGTCAACTACAACTATTGTCACAATAATGTAAGTAATTTGATTTTGTTTGAACTACTACATGATTAGTTATAATTGTTGACACAACTAATAAAATTAAGAAATAACAGAAGCCCCAGGACCAAGTTCTGATCTATCTTCGACTGGGGCGAACAGATGCTAAGGCGACAAGATGTCATGACCAACTATCTATACCAACATCTAGATCTTTATATCTATCTATATCTATACCTTTATAAGAAGTACAACAAGGGTTGAGAATTCTGAATTGCAACCTTACCGTTGTTCTCTCTTGTACAGTCTCTACTTGTAAATATTGCTCCTCTTTTATTAATAATATTTATTACTGTCAGGGTCTCCCCACAATTTTCCGCTCAAAACCAATATGAGTTAGGGTTTGATTCAACAATAATTTTGATTGCAACCTTATCACTAATCTCTCCACTAACAGTTGTTTATTTAATTTTCTGATTATAAAGAATAAATAAATAAACAACCAGCTGATTAAGCCTCTCCAACTATTTTACGCCCCTCACAACACTAATATTTGTGTCATTAAACCTTGCGCTTTACTTAAAGTTTAGCCAGCAGAATGATTACACAATTAAACATTTATACTCACTCCGATCCATATTAATTGTCGCACACTTAGTGTACTTTGTTACTAAAGTTGTACTGAGTGACAATTAATTTGGGTTGGAGGGAGTACTACATTTACATTAGTAAAAGTACGATCTGAGACATGCATAATTATCTCATCAACTGCTCAAAATTTAAGTCGAGTCCTTGAAGTTTATCATGGCACAGTTAATCCCTTAATCAATGGACCCTACTACCACCTCTTAACTGCATGTTTATAAGATCATGATCTTCAGAATGCCTAATGTGTGATATTTTTCGTTCGAGTAGTTTGTAAGATAAGAAATAATTTGATAGTGAGTACACTTACCTCATAAATATGTCTGTCCTCATATTGTTAGTATATACTCCCTCCGTCCCAAAATTCTTGTCTTACATTTTTCTAGATACGGATGTATCTAACACTAAAGTGTAAGTAGATACATCCGTATTTGGACAAATGTAAGACAAGAATTTTGGGACGGAGGGAGTACTTTCTATGCGTATGCAGTATATGTTGCGATAAACATGCATTAGACATGTTACAATTGCTAGTAAACATAAGCCAGGTATAAATCAATCTGAGCCACAAGGTTTAGCGAATTTACAAAGAATCAACTTCTGCGTTTTATACATGTCATCTAATTGCAGATTACTAGAAGATGGTACTTGACATACATCAACATTTCTAATTAGTTGCTAACCTCATTTGATTTTGTTTATACTCGAGGGGAGGTGTTACATCTTTTTTCCACTTCACTAATTGCAGGATGGTGTTGGTATAAGTTCTGAGGTGCAGCTAAAATCTTCTACTGAGAACAATGTACAGCTCAAATCTGAAAGAGGTCAAAAGTCACGTGCTGTTTTTGCAAGAGATACTTCCAGAGGAGCAACAGCTGAGAAGGTTATCACATCTCAAATAGTATCCTGTTACTGTTTCAAAATTTGTTTTCTAGATGTGTTATAACATGATATTAACAATTTTACCCAACTTCATTTTTCTGTCTTCTGTTTCTGCTGGCCAGGGATTTCAGCCTGATACAGATGCAGGTAAACCAGTGTAGCTGTAATTATAAAATTATATGCTTTGGAGATTTTTATCATTGTAACTTCTGTGCAAGCGTGATGTCAATCTGGGTTGCGGTGAATTCATATGATGTTGTATTTGGTGAATTCATATGATGTTGTATTTGGGTTATGCTTTCCTGATGGCTCATTTGATTTCATATTTGAATCAGTCATATAATTTATGAATAACTAAACATTGTTCATTCGCTAGTAATATGTCTAAGCGGTTTAAGTTCCCATTTCCTGGCTGGTTATGGTTGGTGCTGGCAGATTAGGGGTCATGGATCATCATCTTCCAGCTGAAACCTGGCCTAGTGGCCTGAACTGGGAAGACCTGGTTCAGGCTAAACAAGGTGCCGGTTGATCCATGTCAGACTTACCCAGGCTTCTCCAGGATGCAACCAAACGAGCTCCAGGCCAGGCGTTGAGCATCTGGGGCACCATTGAATTAACTCCTAGATCACATGGCCCAACCTGTCAGAACTGGACATATATGGGATTTGCTAATCACCATGCACCGCTGAATCAGTGTATTCATAATATCATCTATTCACTTCCTGTTTAGAAGAAAATAACCAGTTGCTTGTTGAGACGTGATATCCAGATGTGCAAATCGCCCAAACTTGCCCATGGTTAGCACCATAGTGGTTTAACACGAATTTAACGAGTCACTGCTGCACCTGGCTGGTATAACCTATTCTTAGTCCTAGCTGTTCGGACAGGTTAATGCAAGTAACATGAATCCTGCTTGGCAATTCATACGATATACAAGACAAAAGAAAAATCTTCTGATGATCCGAAGTAGAAATACAGTATGATATGACCAAATCGACCCACCTGTGTGCCTTTGGTTTATAAATCTATTTGTGCAGAAACATTTACTCACTGGGAAGCCACATGATGTGAATACCCTTCGGCTGGGAACTTCGACTCATCCTTTTTGCTAAGTGATGAGATTAGATTGCCCATATAAGATATAAACTATCATATTTTGAATACTACCTCCATTGTCTTTTACTTGTCATTTCAGATTTCAACACAGAGTATGTTTGGATCCAAGGCAAGGAAAATCCTAGTCTTTCCAAGCGAGATTGGTCATTTGGTAAAAATAAATATAGCTTTGATGGCAATATAGCCTGCAACTTTTGCCTAATTAGTAATTAATATAAGCCCTTTAAAAAAAACAGTCTCCCGCACGGGGGAATGAGCAACCATGGAAACAGTAGTATTGGATTAGTGTAGTTGTGGTCATCTGGACTGCTTCTTTGCCTTGACCACCATGGCACCATCCATCAGGGCATGTGTTAGTGTCACTGCTGTGGACGCACCACCCGCTTTCGTCCCATCTATCTATAGATAATTTCGTTGCCGAGGAAGTTTGATTAGTTACTTCTCAAAGTATATTCTACATTTGTTTTAAAAAAAAAGGAGTATATTCTGCATTTTAACCTTCATGCAACTGAACAGCGAGCCTTGCTTCCATGGGCCATCTTAAACGGGCTAGATGAATGTTGTGTAGCTATGCTACGTGAGGTAGTAATTCAAGTGCACCCAGTCTCCAGTACACACCATTGATCCTTACCCAATACACACTGTTGCCCATTACTTTACCTAGTTATAAATTACGTAATAATATAATGACATGTTTGTATTTTTATATGAAAAATCTACTGATTAGTATGTTCTGGGCATTATTGGTGAAAGTTTTCTAACTTCGTCTGCGCACATACTAGGTATATAATGATATCTACTCCCTCCGTCCCATAATGTAAGACGTTTTTTGACACTCCACTAGTGTAAAAAAAAACGTTTTACATTATGGGACGGAGGGAGTACCTTTGAACGGCAGCAATGATTGATGAAAAGGCCAACTTAGACATACATAAGAAGTAAATAAATCCTGGGGCCATTTAACTAGCACAATGTACATCGTTGTTCCATGTATCCCGTGCATCCTTTCTGGAGCCACCCTAGAGAGACACAGCCTCGATATTATAGACTTTGGCCCAAAAATATGTTCTGTTTATACTCGAACTTGCCTTAGTGTTTAGTACCTGCAAGTTCTCTACATTGAAGTGTTCAATACCTGCAAATTACAATATACTATCAAACAGTTCTGCCAAATGATTGCAGCTGTACATAAGGAGATTATTCGCAAAAAAAAGAGAGTATATAAGGAGATGTTTTTGGGCTATGATCTGAAGTCTGGTACAATGTTTTTGGGCTATGATCTGAAATCTGGTACAATCGATGTAGGAACAAGTGTGGCAGGTGGAGGCCAGAATGGTCACTCACTTGGTGGGAGTTTGTCAAGCATGTCAGATCCACGAGGTTACAGCCTCAATAGCTTATACTCTATGATTCGGTTAAGAGAGGTGAATTTACTATCACAAGTGAGCTTTGCAATATGTAATTCATCAGGACTTCATATTTCATCTTCAATTCTTATCCTTGTTCTTACTAGCCACCCAGCACCTTGAAACCATCAGAAAACAAGACTGACCGGGACAGAACAGAGATAGCTATTGTGAAGCTTTTGGTCAAATCTTACTATGACATTGTCAGAAAGAGTATTGAGGATGCGGTTCCCAAAGCTATAATGCATTTTTTGGTAAGTTTAGTGTCTACAATTTGGTGATACCTGTTAAAGTCTTAAAGGTACCTTGTGGACCATCTACTTATTGGTGAATTTGCAATATAATGCTACTAACTTATTTGTTCTTTGCTCCAATTGTTAGAGCTTTAACATACCTGTTGTTTAAGAAAAACAATACCTCCAATGGTTGAATTATATATATATATATATATATATATATATATATATACTGGGATGCATCAATTAACTGTGGATGTTATAATATATAACTCCTGGTGTAGATGTATGTAATATTGGCATACTCCGAATCAAAGACAAAAACTACTTCTCAAGAGAGGTTTACTTATCTCTTTTTGTCCCTACCTAGACATTTTCTTGCATTTACTAAAAATTTGCTGCTAAAAGTCGTAGGTTCCAGCAACGCTGGCCCTTGTGCCAAGCAAAGTATCATTACTTTTTAGTTAGTGTTACAATTAAAATCTAACTTCCAAAGTAGTCTGTATTGGTGACGCTGGCGTTTGACTGATCTTTTACTTAAGGTGAACCACACAAAGCGGGAGCTCCACAACGTTCTAATTCGGAAACTGTACAGGTGACTTGCACTTTGTTTTTTGTACTTGCTAGCGAGCAACCCAATCGTAAATTTCAGATTACTTTCTATCTGGAAGAATCATTCATTCATTCTATAATGACGATCTGGTGTGCAGGGAGAGCCTACTTGATGACATGCTGAGGGAAACAGACGAAGTACTTATCAGACGGCAGCGTATTCAAGAAACACTCCAAGTTCTTGAACAGGCACACAGGGTATTTTACTCCTCTCCTAAATGTTCTTGTCAACTTATGCGTTGAGCATCCATTTGATGTTTGTATTTTTTTTCAGACGCTTGAAGAATTTCCCCTTGAAGCTGAGAAGGTTGAGAAGGGCTACAGTCTCTCCGAGTATGGCACTGGCCTGCCGAAAATCCCTGGACTCAGCAATCGCAATCCTAGGGGATCCTCCCTTAACTTGTACAGTTGAAAGAAGCATCAAATGTACATGAACATGCTCATGTGGCATGTTGGTCGGACCCAGGTGCCAAAAAAGGGCACCTCTTCACTTGGTTTTGATTCAATGCTCATTCGTTTCGAGCTACTTGTTTTGAGTTTTGAGCTGGGCATCCAAATTTTGTTTTACAAAGGCATTTCTTTGTAATCAGAAGCTATGGCTGGAACAACATCCGGAGTAGATCAGTATGTATGTTACCCCCTTATCAACGGGGAACCACTTGCACTGATATCATCATGCAAGGCTACAATCACAGGAGCATCTAAACAAAAGTTATAGTTATAAACACATGCCAAGCAATTTCTTTTGAAAGCCCACCAATTTCTTATGATAAGCTTCAAATCTGGTGTTGAGCTACGCATCATGTGCTAATCATAATGTTCTATCAACTGGTGCTAGTTTTTTCAAGTCTTATTAAAGGCATAATGTGTGTCGGCAGCATTCAGTTCTTGAAGTTTATGGGATCAAAATGCACAGAGTAAGAATTGCAATGCTTTAGTGGTTGTCCTGCGAATAGGTCTCTCGACCTCGCATGCTCGAAACACATTGGTGCTGCATCAGCATCACTCTCGAACACACACCCTATATTACCATTTTCTGCTTCGATTTATATTTATGTTTCTATCACCTAGCACTTGGTCCTCGGGTAGGAGAAACTACTATGTGGTTGTTAGGTGTGGAACCAACTGAATCGCGGCGCGGTTGATTATTACTAGTATATCTGGGGACGTCTGCGCCTTTATCGTCCACTTGGTTCCTTTTTTTTTTTTTTTTGATAACCACCATGCTGGCCATTTTATTCAATAATCAGGCGGTTTACATCTGATTGCATGGTTGCAATCAAGAACTCAGGGGTTACATCATACATAACAACACTCGAAGCAGTAACTAAACCCTCTTTTGCACAGCAATGAGCAGCTTCATTGGCTTCTCTACGAGCGTACTGGATGCTAAGACCCTGAAAGTTTGGGATGTACTCCCTCCGTTTCAAAATAGACGACTCAACTTTATACTAACTTTAGTACAAAGTTGGGTCATCTATTTTGGAATCACTGTACTTCCTGTCGACCGGCAGTCGGCAGTTTCCCATTCATCCCTGATAGTCTGACAATCTGTCTTAATGATACTAGCATGTTTCCACTTCATCTCCATTGCTAGCCGGACAGCGTCTCTAACTGCAAGGAGTTCCGCACTATACGGATCCGTGATTCCAGGAAGTTTTGTATTTCTGGCCATCAGAAAGGTACCTTCATGATTCCTCACCACGACACCCGTTACTGCATACCCATCAGTACTACTGACCGCTGCATCTGTATTAATTTTCAGCCAGCCTACCTCGGGCGCTATCCATCTTCCCTGCTGCCTACTCTTTGGTTGTTCGGTGCCAGGAACATGCAGCGCCTGTACTAGTTCTTGCACCAGATCCATGGCCCGTCCTGGTTGGTACTTCACTTCCTCGTGAGTGTATTTGTTTCGGCTGGCCCAAATCACCCACATAACCGATACTATAATCGCCGCTCTGTCCTTGTTAATGAAATATGAGTCCAGCAGGTCTCGCGACCAGGTTGCAGGGTGCAACCGCGGCAATTTTAGATCAAAAATCTTTGTGGCTTCTCTCCAAAATAGTTTGGCGTGCTCACAATGAATGAGTGCATGAAAGAGCGACTCCTCCTCATGCCCACACAACTGGCACTGGCAGACTGCATTCTCCTCAATATGACGTTTCTGTAGCTCTCCCCTTGATGGCAGAAATCCATTAAGCACTCGCCACCAGAACACACGAATTTTTGGTTGGACCTACAATCCGACGGGGCTTGCCTGCTCCCGCCTCGGTGCTCCCATCCATGCTCCCGTCCGTTGTTTTCTCATCCCACGGCTTCAGTAAATTCTCTTCTCCCATTGTCCAAAACAAATCGCATATAATTCTGTATTATCTTTCCTGTACCCGTATCTCTATTTGCATCACGCCGCCGGCGTATTCTATCAAGACGTCACTGATCCGGCGCCGCCCAAGTTCGTCGGCCGTCAATCAGTCAGCACCGACAAATCAAGCCCAACTCGCTGGTGAAGCCGACTAGCCTCGGCTCACTGGCATGAAAGAGAACAACAATTTCTAGAGTGGCCAAGACCCAACCACTGCCACCGGCATTGAGACGCTGGTGCGCGCCGGGAAGTAGTACAACTCACGGTGGTAGTGGTACGCCATCATACGTACTCCAGGCAAGCAAATCTAATTGCTCACCTCTATGTAGTAGGCTAGTAGCCTACTCTAAGCCGATTTATACTCGCCAATGTCAAATAGACATGCCATGTCATGCCCATACTTGCACTAGGTACTAAATGGATTAACCGAGGACGCGGAGGAGCTACAACTTGAGCAGCATCGTGATTATTTCCGGGTTTTGCCGCCGCCGCACACTAGTCCCCTTCACCGGAAAGGCCTCTTACGCCCCATGCTACGGACAGGAGAAAGAATGAAAGATCACGAGCGCGAGAGGACGGCGGACGCCACGGCACAGTCTCCTCCATCGACCCCTTGCTTGAGTACGTGCGGCCTCTGTCAGACGTTGCTCTTCCTCCGCCTCAGTGACCAGTGACCACCACCGGCGCACTCGCTCCCTGTTCTGCTGTAACCTGCAATGCAACACGGGCCGAACGGCAGCGGCTTGAGCGCTGCTAGGACGGACTGAGCCTGATGAGATACGTATGCGGGTACGGAGAGCAGAAGCAATAATGAGTTGTATGCGATTTGTTTTGGCAGCAAGAGGAGAATTTACTGGCGCCGTGGGATGGGAAAGCAATGGACGGGAGTATGGATGGGAGCATCGAGGCGGGAGCAGGCAAGCCCCGTCCCCTACAATCGCCATAATGCTCTCCAACTCTCGTGGTTATACGTGCAACTACCAATCTGGTTCAACAAATTCTCGCGATCTTCCATAACCATCCGATAGGCAGACCTCATCGTAAAAACTCCAGTTCTCTAGGGACGTCTGCCCACGCCTTTATCGTCCACTTGGTCCTTGCAATGCACTCCTCGGGTAATAGGACAAACAGAAAGATGCCGGCGTGACAAACTGAATGAAGATATGATTAGCGTTGCACAGAAGATTTCCTTGGGCCCGCAACGCTTCTCTTATATGAATGTGCATGAATCAGTTCATAGGCATAAAAATGCATATTACTCCCTTCATTCTCAAATATTTATCTTTTTAGATATTTCAAATGATGACAACATACGGATGTATGTAGACATATTTTTGAGTGTAGATTCACTCATTTTGCTACGTATGTAGTCACTTGTTGAAATCTCTTGAAATCTCTAGAAAAACAAATATTTAGGAACGGAGGGAGTATAGGCATCCCACCATGCGTACGCTGCAGCACCAAAGCTGTATGTGCACATGTGTATTTGCTGCTGGATGGCGCGCAAAGATCTTGGACTTCAAGACAAAAAAGATTCCTCTGATCAGACACACAAAAGAAAGATCATGCTTTCAAGATAATATATTAACAGAATGTCGACGGTAATCCATCACAATATACAGTCGATGCATGTATTGTCCTAAATACTAGAGAAAACTCGCCACAGTTTGTAATCCGTCAGCGGATTAGTTAGTACCCAACCCTATTCTAAAACAATTTTCAAATGTCTCTATCCTCGTCTCACTCATATTTGGTTCCATTGACCAACTAGTGACGCGCAATGTTGAACACAGATGATGCGAACGCAGTTGAACATTGGCTGTGTGCACCATTTGAGTGGAGATGCAGGGATGGTGGTAAAAAGAATTTAAACATACTCAGTATTTCCAACATTTAATACATGGCGTTTTGGTTTTGACAGACACCAATGCACGTCTGCTTGATTGGCGATCGATCTGTGGGCAAATCTGACCCCATGGAACTAAGGATCATCTAGCCAATGCACAGTACGAATAATTAACAATTTGTCTATTGCACCCTACGAAGAGAAAAGCAATAGCTAGCGAACCATCTTCCAGAGTTGGGACTTCTGCCAGATCAGCGATAAAAGTATTTGCCAATGGATAATATGAGTAAGCACATCATCGTCTGATATTTTTTTTCTTTTCGAAACGGTACCTCATCTATTAAATAAGAGAGGAATAGAGTTTAGAGTTTTACAGTAACACCCACATACACGGCATGACGATTACTCACGCAAGATAATATACCCTAGTCTTTTAGCACCCGCAGTAACCCAAAGCTTTGCCTCGTCCAAGATGTTGTTAAGAAGGATAGGCGGTGGCGCGCACTTGTGCCGGAACACCCGGGCGTTGCGCTCGTTCCAAATGGTCCAAGAGACAAGCATGGTGAGGGAGGCTGAGGCGCTTCGGTTGGGGACACGGTTGTCAGTTCGCTTGTCCCACCATTCGTGGACAGAGTCAGCAAGGTGTCAGTCAGAGGTGTCCATGTGAGCAAGGTCAAGCTTGACGATGATTGACCTCCATAGTCTAAGCGTGTAGCGGCACTTGAAAAAGAGATGTGCACCCATTTCTTGTTCCCTTTTGCAAAGAGGACAGAGGCCACAATTTGTCCAACCTCGTCTCTCCAGACGACTAGGAGTCTAGATCCTATCTTGGAGGGCCAACCATGCGAATTTTTTTACCTTCGGGGGAGCCCAGACTTTCCAAACCATGTGATCCATAGGGGAGAGAATCAATCCAAGGAACTGGGCCTTGTACGCGGTGGCCGGCGTGTAGATCCCATCGTTCGAGTGCTTCCAAACAATGTCATCTTCAAATTGTTCATCAAGATGAACGTCATTCACAAGCATCCATAGAGTGAAAAATTCCCGGATGTGATCAACAGAGATGACGATGTTGAAGTTGATTTTGAATATCCATGCATCACCTTTGAGAGCCTCCCGCACCTTCCAATTCTTTCTCCTCGAATCCTTAAAAATTAACGGTGCAATATCCTTGGGTTTGCGCCTGAGAAGCCAAGGGGAGTCCCTAAAAGGCGTTTCGGCGCCGTCCCCCACGGTGATGGAAGTCGAAGCATAGAAGAAGTTGAGATCATCCTTCGTGCAAGGGTTGCCAAATCCTACCCATAATCTGTGGGGTTCCTTCCACTCATACCAAGGCCATCGCAACCGAATAGCACATGCAAATTTCTCAGAGTTAAGAACCCCAAGGCCACCATACCGAAAAAGGCTTTCGCCCCGCTTTATAGATAAAGCCCAACATCAACATAGTTCGACCACAACACACACACACGCACAAGTCTCAACACTGCAAGAAGTCGATAGGGTTAATGCTGAGGGCACAACTCAACAAGCCGTGAAAAGCAAAAAAAGGCACGCACACAAGGGGTGCTGCACAGCATATAGTCTGGCTCCGGGGGTGGCGGAGGGAGCGGGGGCGCCAAGCTGAAGGCCATCGATCGGAGGTCGGCGATGAGGTTGTTGATGACGTCCCGATCCTGGGGGCGGCTAAGCGGCCGCCAGAGCTGCAAGTATCCACACATTTTAAAAATGGCGTCAGTAGCACGTCGAAGAGGGACCTTCTGAATGACAAGCTTATTGCGAACGGTCCAGAGCGTCCAGGCGAGGACCCCAACGCAGAGCCATCTGAGATGGCGGTAGCGAGGGGGGGGGAGCATGGATTTCTGCAAGCAGGTCAGGGAAGTTGGTGTTACACCATTGGCCCTCAACCGTCTCGCGGAAGCAGGACCAGAGGAACCGGGCCGTAGGACACGCGAAGAAGATGTGGTTAGCATCCTCCACCGTGTCGCACAAGGGGCACATCCCGTTCCCAGGTCCATTACGCTTACGGACCTCCATGCCAGTTGGGAGGCGGCCGCGAATCCATTGCCATAAGAAGATCCGGATCTTCAAGGGCAGGCGGATATCCCAAATCAAACTAAAGGGCTCGGGGGCCGTCGAGGGGGCGATGGCCGCGTAGAGGGATTTGGTGGAGAAGCAGCCGGATGGCTCAAGCCGCCAAGAAGTGACATCCGGGGAGACAACGCCGTCCATAGGGAGGAGGGCGATGTCCTGCATAAGGGCATCCCAGGCAGCAACTTCTGGAGGGCCGAAGGGGCGGCGGAAGGCGAGACGTCCTAAGTCAATAAGGGCCGCCTCGACACAGATACGTGGGTCAACAGCAATTGTGAAGAGCGCAGGGAATCGCGCGGCCAAGGGGGAGTCCCCAAGCCATCGGTCAAACCAGAACAGGGTCAAAGATCCGGTGCCAACCACTATGTGAGTGCAGATTCGAAGCACCAGAAGCAGCTGGACGACGGCCTGCCAGAACTGAGAACCGTCCGAGCGCTGACAGAAGGCAAGGGGCTGTCCACGAAGATATTTGTTCTGGATGATGGTGAGCCAGAGACCTCCATCGCCATTGACAATGCGCCAGAGCCAGCGAGTCAGGAGGGCTATGTTCATGCGGCGGGAGGACAGGATCCCAAGACCTCCCTGGTCCTTGGGTTTGCAGATATCAGTCCAGCTAACCATATGGTACTTCTGCTTATCTCCCTCTCCAGCCCAGAAGAATCTAGATTGGTACTTGGCGATCTCCTGATGGAGGGTCTCATGTAGGCTATAGAAGCTCATGAGGAACCATAGGAGGCTAGCCATCGAAGAATTGATAAGGATCACCCGAGCAGCCTTTGACAGCCAGCGCACTTTCCAGGGTTCAACGCGATGTTGCATACGGGTCACCGTGGGGCGGAGGTCCGCCACGGTGAGGCGCGAGTCACTAATGGGGATCCCCAAGTATGTCGTGGGGAAAGAGCCCAACCGACAATTAAGGCGGTCCGCTATAGACTGTGCTTCCTCAGGGGGGAACCCGAGCACCATCACTTCGCTCTTATCGAAGTTAATGGTTAGGCCCGACATCTGTTGGAAGCACAGGAGGAGGAACTTTAGGTTAGCAATGTCTTGGATGGAGCCCTCCACCATAATAATGGCATCGTCCGCATATTGGAGGAGGGAGACCCCTCCCCCTCCGATGAGGTGAGGGACGATGCCATGAATATGGCCAGCATCCTTGGCCTTATCAAGGATGGACGCCAGGGCATCAACCACCATGTTGAACAAAAAAGGCGAGAAAGGGTCGCCCTGACGAACCCCACAAAGGGTGGGGAAGTAGGGCCCGATGTCCCCGTTGATGTTCACAACAGTCCGTCCGCAGGAGACAAGTTGCATGACCCTAGTCACCCAACAATCATCGAAGCCCTTGCGAAGAAACACCTCCCGCAAGAAGGGCCAGTGGACAGTGTCATAGGCCTTATGAAAGTCGAGCTTCAGAAACACCGCCCGATGGTGTCTCAGCCGGACCTCATGAAGGACTTCGTGGAAAACCAGAACCCCATCAAAAATAAATCGGCCTTGAATGAAGGCGGATTGATTCGGGATTTCGGGTGGGTAATAGCGTTTGCGAGCAGGGTCACCCTATTGGCGTACCCTTTGGCCAAGATCCGGAAAATCACATTGATCACAGTGATCGGCCGAAATTGGCGGATGTCGGAGGCGCCCGAGACCTTGGGGATGAGGGTCACGATGCCATAGTTGAGGCGCCCAAGATCCATAGTGCTAGAGAAGAATTCCTCGAACAGTGCCATGACCTCCGGCTTGATGGTCTGCCAGAACGTCTTAAAAAACGTTACTGGCAGGCCATCCGGACCCAGTGCCGAGGAGGGGTTCATCCCTTTAATAGCCTCGAGAACCTCATCCTCGGCGAAGGGGGCTACTAAAGCAGCGTTGGCCGCATCAGAGACCAATTTAGCACCCGACCAAATGTGGGGGGGGGGCGAGACTAGCCCCACCCCGAGGGGTGGGGGTAAATAAGGCTTTGTAAAAGCCAAATGTGGGGGGCGAGACTAGCCCCACCCCGAGGGGTGGGGGTAAATAAGGCTTTGTAAAAGCCATCCACATGGAACCGGATGGCCGCGGGGCGAACGAGAGGGGTCTCTCCATCCCAGAGGCAGTGGATGGAGTTGCAGCGCCGGCGGCCATTCGCCACCGCCTGAAAATGGGTGGTGTTGGCATCTCCCCGAAGTACCCACCGCTGGGTACCACGCAGATGCCAGTAGGCCTCTTCATCAATGTAGATGGTTGAAAGCTGGTCTTCATGGTCATATCGCAACATCCACTCATCTGGGGAGAGTCCAGACGTGTCAGCACGGGCATCCTGAGCTTGGATCGCCAGCAGAAGGGACTTTTTCCGCTCTCGGAGATCCCGGCCAAGGTTTGCACCCCACCCTTTCATGAATTGGCGGGCAAGCTTGGCACAGAAGTGCCACGAGTCAACAACGGACATGGCGCGATGCGGGGAAGAACGAGCAAAGATCCAGCGAGCAGCCACCGCCTCCCGGAAGCCGGCCTGGTTGAGCCAGAAGAGCTCAAACCGGAAGCGCGGCGGGGAGGGGGGGGGCGCTCGTCGACGATGGAGAGGAGGAGGGGGACATGGTCATAGCCGACCCGGGTAATCGCACGAAGCGAGGCTAGGGGGCAGCATAACTCCCATTCCGGGGAAACTAGGACGCGATCCAAAACGGATCGCGTCGGGTCAGCCTGACGGTTTGTCCAAGTGAAACGGGCACCCGTCCGGTCTAGTTCGCGGAGGCCCAGCTCCGCGATCCAGTCATTGAATAACTACATCTGGGGGTGGTTAAGCCGGTCATTATTCTTCTCATCCGGGAATCGGATGAGGTTAAAGTCTCCGCCCACCATGACTGGAAGGAGAGAGTTGGAGATCTTCAGATGAAGCTCCTCCAAGAAGGCCGGGGAGCGGCGATGATCGGCCGGGCCATAGACAATCACGACCTGCCATTTGAAGTTGAGGGCCCTCTCAAAGATCTCCATACTCACGAAGAATTCCCCCCAATCCATGCCCCCAACCTCAAAGGTGGCATCCTTCACACCTAACAGGATGCCGCCAGAATGGCCCGTGGTCCCACTAGAAGGGAGCCAATGCCAGGCGAAGAGGTGGGAACTAAGACACTCTAGCTCCTGGAGGGAGAATTCTGACCGCATGGTTTCCTGGATGGCAATGATGTCGATGTGTTCGTCTCGCATGTACTCGATGAGTTGGCGGCGGCGGCCATCATGGCCGAAGCCGCGGATGTTCCAAAAAAGGGCCCGCATCTAAACCCCCATAGGGGGGCTGCTTGACCCCAAGACACGGGATGCGCTTTGAGCGCGGAGAGCGGCAATGCGAGAGAGGGTGCGGCCCCGGATCACACCATCATCCACCGGAGGGCCCAGGCCCGCGGGTGTAGCAGTCGAATCCACGGTGGGTCGGAGCAAACGCGCCCGAGTCTCAGGCAGCTTGCCGTCTAAGATCTCGCGAGCCCTAATGGCCGCGATCTATTCTAAGGGGGGTCCAACCTCCCCCCTGAAAACTATGGCCGAGTCAGTGGCCACCTTGGCGAGGTGGCCTAGAGGGACGACCTCAAGCGCGGAAAAGGAACAACTGGGAGGAACAGAATCCACACCTGACTCGAGGTTCCGGACCGCCGCCCGGAGCTCCGCGCGCTCAGCGACGGACGGAACCGGGGAGTCCGCCGGACGGGTCGCATCGAGGCGGGCGCTACGGTGGGACGCCGTCACCGGCGTTGATGTGGAGCGGGGCCGCCTGACGTACATCACCGTCGGAGGAGGGTGAGCGGCGGTTGGGGTGGTCACGACCACATCCACCGTCGCGGCCAGGGAGGTGGGCGGAGCGAGGAGGGCGTCGGAGACCACCGGCGGAGGGAGCGGGGCGGCGGGCACCAGGGTGTCGCCATCCGCAGCGTCTGCAGGTGGGGGGATCGGAGCCGGTGCGCCG
>LR738710.1:540662573-540684316 GCA_902687465.1 Secale cereale | reverse complement strand
GGGGGTCCCCCCACCACCCATGGGGACTGGGGAGGTCGAACCAGGGGTGGCCGGGGGGTCCGGGGCCGATGGCGAGGAGAGCAGGGCAGAGACGACGGAAGGTGAGCGCGGTGACGAAGGCGGCATGACGAGCAGGCCCACACTGGAGATGTCACTGGCCGCCTCGGACGGAGGCGAGGGAGGCGCGGCTGGCGTAGAAGCCAGGCGAAGTGCCACCGCGAGGTCAGTGGCCGACACTCGGGTGCGTCCCGCCCCAGAGCCGCCACGGCCTGGAGGTGGGTTGGCGGGCTCGCGGGATGGGGTGTTGGGGAACGTAGTATTTTAAAATTTTCCTACGATCACGCAAGATCTATCTACCAGATGCATAGCAACGAGAGGGGAGAGTGTGTCTACGTACTCTCGTAGACCGGAAGCGGAAGTGTCAAGTGACGCTGTTGATGTAGTCAAACTTCTTCGCGATCCAACCGATCAAGCACCGAACATATGGCACCTCCGCGTTCAGCACACGTTCAGCTTGATGACGTCCCACGAGCTCTTGATCCAATTGAGCTTCACGGGAGAGTTTCGTCAGCACGACGGCGTGGTGACGGATATGATGTATCTACCGGCGCAGGGCTTCGCCTAAACACTGCAACGGTATGACCGAGGTGTGTTTCTGTGGAGGGGGCACCGCACACGGCTAAAACAATTCAACTTGTGTGTCTTTGGGTGCCCCCTGCCCCCGTATATAAAGGAGCAAGGGGGATGCCGGCCGGCCCCTTGTGGCGCGCCTAGGAGGTGCAATCCTACTAGGAATAGGATTGCAATCCTATTCCTAGTAGGAACTACCAAAAGGGAGAAGGGGGAAAGGAAGGAGAGGGAGAGGGAGAAGGAAAGGGGCACCGACCCCCTCCCTCCTTGTCCAATTCGTACCAAGGGGTGGGGGGCGTGCGGCCCAGCCCTGGCCCTCCTTCTCTCTTTCTCCTACGGCCCATTAAGACCCATAGCTTCCCCAGGGGTTCCGGTAACCCCCCCGGTACTCCGGTAAATTCCGAAACTTTTACGGAACACTTCCGTTGTCCGAATATAGTCGTCCAATATATCAATCTTTACGTCTCGGACATTCCGAGACTCCTCGTCATGTCCGTGATCTCACCCGGGACTCCGAACTACCTTCAGTACATCAAAACTCATAAACTCATAATACCGATCGTCATCAAACGTTAAGTGTGCAGACCCTACGGGTTCGAGAACTATGTAGACATAACCGAGACTCATCTCCGGTAAATAACCAATAGCGGAACCTGGATGCTCATATTGGCTCCTACATATTCTACGAAGATCTTTATCGGTCAAACCGCATAACAACATACGTTGTTCCTTTTGTCATCGGTATGTTACTCGCCCGAGATTCGATCGTCGGTATCTCTATACCTAGTTCAATCTCGTTACCGGGAAGTCTCTTTACTCGTTCTGTAATACATCATCTCGTGACTAACTCATTAGTCTTTTGCTTGCAAGGCTTATTATGATGTGCATTACCGAGAGGGCCCAGAGATACCTCTCCGACACTCGGAGTGAAAAATCCTAGTCTTGATCCATGCCAACACCACGAACACTTTCGGAGACACCTGTAGAGCATCTTTATGATCACCCAGTTACGTTGTGACGTTTGATAGCACACAAGGTGTTCCTACGGTATTCGGGAGTTGCATAATCTCATAGTCATAGGAACATGTATAAGTCATGAAGAAAGCAATAGCAGTAAAACTAAACGATCATAGTGCTATGCTAACGGATGGGTCTAGTCCATCACATCATTCTCCTAATGATGTGATCCCGTTGATCAAATGACGACTCATGTCTATGTCTAGGTAACATAGCCATCTTTGATCAATGAGCTAGTCTAGTAGAGGCATACTAGGGACATACTGTTTTGTCTATGTATTCACACATGTATCAAGTTTCCGGTTAATACAATTCTAGCATGAATAAAAGACATTTATCATGATATAAGGAAATACAAATAACATCTTTATTATTGCCTCTAGGGCATATTTCCTTCAGTCTCCCACTTGAACTAGAGTCAATAATCTAGATTACAAAGTTATGATCCTCACACCCATGGAGTCCTAGTGCTGATCATGTTTTGCCCGTGGAAGAGGCTTAGTCAACGGGTCTGCAACATTCAGATCCGTATGTATCTTGCAAATCTCTATGTCTCCCTCCTTGACTAGATCGCGGATGGAATTGAAGCGTCTTTTGATGTGCTTTGTTCTCTTGTGAAACCTGTATTCCTTCGCCAATGCTATTGCTCCAGTGTTGTCACAAAAGATTTTCATTGGACCCGATGCACTAGGTATTACACCTAGATCAGATATGAACTCCTTCATCCAGAATCCTTCATTTGCTGCTTCCGGAGCAGCTATGTATTCCGCTTCACACGTAGATCCCGCCACGACGCTTTGCCTTGGAACTGCACCAACTGACAGCTCCACCGTTTAATAAAAATACATATCCGGTTTGTGACTTAGAGTCATCCAGATCAGTGTCAAAGCTAGAATCGACGTAACCATTTACGACGAGCTCTTTGTCACCTCCATATACGAGAAACATATCCTTTGTCCTTTTCAGGTATTTTAGGATGTTCTTGACCGCTGTCCAGTGATCCACTCCTGGATTACTTTGGTACCTCCCTGCTAGACTTATAGCAAGGCACACATTAGGTATGGTACACATCATTGCATACATGATAGATCCTATGGCTGAGGCATAGGGAATGACTTTCATTTTCTCTCTATCTTCTGCAGTGGTCGGGCATTGAGTCTTACTCAACTTCATACCTTGTAATATAGGCAAGAACCCTTTCTTCGACTGATCCATTTTGAACTTCTTCAAAACTTTATCAAGGTATGTGCTTTGTGAAAGTCCAATCAAGCGTCTTGATCTATCTCTATAGATCTTGATGCCTAATATATAAGCAGCTTCACCGAGGTCTTTCATTGAAAAACTCTTATTCAAGTATCCTTTTATGCTATCCAGAAATTCTATATCATTTCCAATCAACAATATGTCATTCACATATAATATTAGAAATGCTACAGAGCTCCCACTCACTTTCTTGTAAATACAGGCTTCTCCAAAAGTCTGTATAAAACCTTATGCTTTGATCACCTCATCAAAGCATATATTCCAACTCCGATATGCTTGCACCAGTCCATATATGGATCGCTAGAGCTTGCATACGTTGTTAGCACCTTTTGGATCGACAAAACCTTCTGGTTGCATCATATACAACTATTCTTTGAGATATCCATTTAGGAATGCAGTTTTGACATCCATTTGCCAGATTTCATAATCATAAAATACGGCAATTGCTAACATGATTCGGACAGACTTAAGCATCGCTACAGGTGAGAAAGTCTCATCGTAGTCAACTCCTTGAACTTGTCGAAACCCTTTCGCAACAAGTCGAGCTTTGTAAACAGTAACATTATCGTCTGCGTCGGTCTTCCTCTTGAAAATCCATTTATTTTCGATGGCTTGCCGATCATCGTGCAAGTCAACCAAAGTCCACACTTTGTTCTCATACATGGATCCCATCTCAGATTTCATGGCCTCAAGCCATTTTGCAGAATCTGGGCTCATCATCGCTTCCTCATAGTTCGTAGGTTCATCATGGTCTAGTAACATGACTTCCAGAACTGGGTTGCCGTACCACTCTCGTGCGGAACGTACTCTGGTTGATCTACGACGTTCAGCAGAAACTTGATCTGAAGTTTCATGATCATCATCATTAGCTTCCTCACTAATTGGTGTAGGAATCACTGGAACAATTTCCTGTGATGTACTACTTTCCAATTCAGGAGAAGGTACAATCACCTCATCAAGTTCTACTTTCCTCCCACTCACTTCTTTCGAGAGAAACTCCTTCTCTAGAAAGGATCCATTCTTAGCAACGAATATCTTGCCTTCGGATCTGTGATAGAAGGTGCACCCAACTGTCTCTTTTGGGTATCCTATGAAGACACATTTCTCCAACTTGGGTTCAAGCTTATCAGGTTGAAGCTTTTTCACATAAGCATCGCAGCCCCAAACTTTAAGAAACGACAACTTCGGTTTCTTGCCAAACCATAGTTCATAAGGTGTCGTCTCAACGGATTTAGATGGCGCCCTATTTAACGTGAATGCAACTGTCTCTAAAGCGTAACCCCAAAATGATAGTGGTAAATTGGTAAGAGACATCATAGATCCCTCCATACAATAAAGTATGGTTACGACGTTCGGACACACCATTATGCTGTGGTGTTCCGGGTGGCGTGAGTTGTGAAACTATTCCACATTGTTTCAAATGAAGACCAAACTCGTAACTCAAATATTCTCCTCCACGATCAGATTGTAAAAACTTTATTTTCTTGTTACGATGATTCTCTACTTCACTCTGAAATTCTTTGAACTTTTCAAATGTTTCAGACTTGTGCTTCATTAAGTAGATATACCCATATCTGCTCAAATCATCAGTGAAGGTCAGAAAATAATGATACCCGCCGCGAGCTTCAACACTCATTGGCCCACATACATCAGTATGTATGATTTCCAACAAATCTATTGCTCGCTCCATAGTTCCGGAGAACGGAGTTTTAGTCATCTTGCCCATGAGGCATGGTTCGCAAGCACCAAGTGATTCATAATCAAGTGATTCCAAAAGTCCATCACTATAGAGTTTCTTCATGCGCTTTACACCAATATAACCTAAACGGCAGTGCCACAAATAAGTTGCACTATCATTATTAACTTTGCATCTTTTGGCTTCAGTATTATGAATATGTGTATCACTACAATCGAGATCCAATATGAATAGACCACTCTTCAAGGGTGCATGACCATAAAAGATATTATTCATAAAAATAGAACAATCATTATTCTCTGATTTAAATGAATAACCGTCTTGCAATAAACAAGATCCTGATATAATGTTCATGCTCAACGCTGGCACCAAATAACAATTATTTAGGTCTAAAACTAATCCCGAAGGTAGATGTAGAGGTAGCGTGCCGACGGCGATCACATCGACTTTGGAACCATTTCCTACGCGCATCGTCACCTCATCCTTAGCTAATCTTCATTTAATCCGTAGTCCCTGTTTCGAGTTACAAATATTAGCAACCGAACCGGTATCAAATACCCAGGTACTACTACGAGCATTAGTAAGGTACACATCAATAGCATGTATATCACATATACCTTTGTTCACCTTGCCATCCTTCTTATCCGCCAAATACTTGGGGCAGTTCCGCTTCCAGTGTCCAGTCCCTTTGCAGTAGAAGCACTCAGTTTCAGGCTTGGCTCCAGACTTGGGTTTCTTCGTGGGAGTAGCAACTGTCTTGCTATTCTTCTTGAAGTTCCCCTTCTTTCCCTTGCCCTTTTTCTTGAAACTAGTGGTGTTGTTAACCATCAACACTTGATGCTCCCTTTTGATTTCTACCTCCGCAGCTTTGAGCATAGCGAAGAGCTCGGGAATTGTCTTCTGCATCCCTTGCATATTATAGTTCATCACGAAGCCTTTATAGCTTGGTGGCAGTGATTGAAGAACTCTATAAATAACACTATCCTCGTCAACTTTGCAACCAAGTTGAGTCATATGATTGTAGTACCCAGACATTCTGAGTAAGTGTTCACTGATAGAACTATTCTCCTCCATCTTGCAGCTGTAGAACTTATTGGAAATCTCATATTTCTCAATCCGGGCATTTCCTTGAAATATTAACTTCAACTCCTGGAACATCTCATATGGTCCATGACGTTCAAAACGTCGTTGAAGTCCCGGTTCTAAGCCGTAAAGCATGGCACACTAAACTATCGTGTAGTCATCAGACCGTGTCTGCTAGACGTTCAAAGCGTCTACAATAGCGGGAGGGGGCTTGTCACCTAGCGGTGCTTCAAGGACATAATTCTTCTGTGCAGCAATGAGTATAATCCTCAAGTTACGGACCCAGTCCGTGTAATTGCTACCATCATCTTTCAACTTAGCTTTCTCTAGGAATGCATTAAAATTCAAAGGAACGGTAGCACGGGCCATTGATCTACAACAACATAGATATGCAAAAACTATCAGGACTAAGTTCATGATAAATTAAAGTTCAATTAATCATATTACTTAAAGAACTCCCACTTAGATAGACATCCCTCTGGTCATCTAAATGATCACGTGATCCAAATCAACTAAACCATGTCCGATCATCACGTGAGATGGAGTAGTTTCAATGGTGAACATCTTATGTTGATCATATCTACTATATGATTCACGCTCGACCTTTCGGTCTCTAGTGTTCCGAGGCCATATCTGCATATGCTAGGCTCGTCAAGTTTAACCCGAGTATTCTGCATGTGCAAAACTGGCTTACACCCGTTGTATTTGAACGTAGAGCTTATCACACCCGATCATCACGTGGTGCATCGGCACGACGAACTTTCGCAATGGTGCATACTGATGGCTTCTCGCCCCTCGTTGGTTACCCCAAGTGGAAGGTTGAGATGTAGCGTAGCGGCAAATTTCCCTTGGCAAAGATACCAAGTATCGAATCCCGTGAGACTCCGAGGGTCGACAAGTAGGTGTCAACGGCGCCAGAAACTTAGCGGTTGACGAGACCTGCACACAGATACAGATAACTTTGCTCCCAACGAGTACAAATAGGTTGTCAATCCCTCCGGCCTTGTTGTTTACAAAGGATCAAACACAAGAGATAATAATGATAGCTATGACTGCAACTAGGAAATAAAAACAGGAAGTAAATAGAAGGTGTGATCAGCGGTGGTAATATGGACCGGGGTCCCATGATGTTCACTAGTGATGTCTCTCTCCCAAAAGACAATAAAACAGCAAAGCGAGGTAAACAAATTACAGCTGGGCAATTGACAGGATTATGTGCGCAAACCAATGCTAACTATGCTGCAAAGAAAGGTAGAGGCTCAAAAGCATGGGCGGTACGCCAAGGCAAGTAGACCGAAATCCATCTGCATCTACTACTAATCATCCACCTTGAGATATCTATCCAGAACATCTCGCTGGTATTAAGTTGCGAATCCCACCCAAAGTGTAAACTCAAAGCAACAGACAACTGCATTAAAAGAACTTTGCGTAAAGTAAACAATCCTTGCACCCGCAAGTACAAGCACCGTTGTTTTCTCCCTTGTGGCAACAACACATCCCCTAGACTCATGTTTCTGTCACTCAAGCTAGTCATCAGGGGGCATGAACCCACAATCAAGCATAACGCTCCCTCTTGGAGTTACTACCTACTACTTGGCCAAAGCAATAAACAGCAACGGAGAACATGCACGAATTACTCAAGAACAAAGATATAAAAGAGGTGAATCAAATATATTACTCAAACACAATCTGAACATAGTCTCATAATCCATCAGATCCCAGCAAACTCAGCAAAGCAACAGCAGAAAGATTACATATGTGCCTCGATCATGTAGGGCAGCTCACGAGGTCTAAACCATGAAGAGCAAAGAGGGGAGGAGAACATCACATAGCTACTGATCATGGACCCATGGTCCAAGGTGGACTACTCACGACTCATCCGGGAAGCGTCCATGGTGGTGGAGAAGCTCCCGGTGGTGGTTCTCCCCTCCGGCAGGGTGCCGGGAAGAGTTCTCCTGATGCTCCCGATCTTGGAAGCGCTGCGGCGGCGGAACAGAGGCGAGATCACGAAAAAGGGTTCTGTCCTCGAGGGTTTTGGGACGAGAGGGATATATATGCGAAGGGGGGCCGCCATAGGCGGAGTAGGGGCCCCAGGCGCCCCCCTGGCGCGGCCAGGGGTGGGGCCGTGCTAGGTGGCCGCCTGGGCCTCCCCTGGCTCCCCTCTGGCCCATCTTTGGTTCTTCGCGAAGCTTCTTGTATGCTGATTTTTCCTATATTTTTCCTGGAATTTTTGGAGCACTTTTAATATGGGGGAAACCTGAAATAGAAAAACAGCAGAAAACAGGAACTGGCACTGTGGTGCACTGAGTTAATAGGTTAGTCCAAATATGATCAAAAGTGTATGGAAGTGCATCAATATCATAGCAATATCACACAAAAGAAGCATGGAGCAAGCAGAAATTATAGATACGTTTTGGACGTATCAACATCCCCAAGCTTAATTCCTGCTCGTCCTCGAGTAGGTAAATGATAACAAGCATAATTTCTGTGGTGACATGCTACCAACCATATAAGAACTTTTTAAGTAAAGCAATCAAGGCATGTAATTCAATTCAAGTCATAACAAGCAAGAGTCTATATTAGCATTGTAACAAGCAACATAAGAACATAAAGGTGCAAGAGCTCTCGCTGTGCGTGACTCGAATGTCTCCAAATGGTGTTTGCGTGCAAGAAAGGGGATAGGGATATACGAGAGAGTAAAACATAGTTTTTGTATTGTTGAGAACTTAATCTACTAAAGTTTCATACTTGGTCTTCTTTGGAATCTTATCTTGACTCATCCCCAGACCACTAGCCAGGTACAAGTCAAAATGATCCACTCCCTTTCGATATTTTGAGCACTTATGCAATGGATGAGCGTAAGCAAGAAAGTTGACACTTAGGATGGCAAAGAGAGAAAAATGATGAAGGGGGAAGACAAAAAAGGTGTGAAAGGCTCACATCAATGAGGACAATCATAGGCGAGAGAAAGCCAAATGATAGATATGATGTGAGGAGTAGGGATTTCCATGCAACGGATGCACATATGAGCTAAGGTAAGCTCTCCAATGGAACTAGTGGGGGTGCATCCAACTTGCTCGCTCAAGAAGACCTAGAGCTCTTTTGAGGAGGCTCATCATTGGAATATACAAGCCAAGTTCTATAGTGTGAAGGTCCCCACATAGCTATATGCATGAATGATAATCTCTATGGAGTACAAGGTATAAGATGGAGTACGAGTGTGGATCTCTCAAAAGGAATAGTAGTGTGCCCCCTTCTCTCTTTTTATTTCTTTTTCTCTTTTTTCTCTTTTTTTATTTTTGTGTGGCCTCAATGGCTCTTTCTATTTAACTCTCATTTGTTCTCTTTGGGATCTTTTGATTTTGTCCTCTTTGGGATCTTTTCCTCACTTTAGGGGCAACACTCTATATATTACAAGAAGTATAGAAGATCTTTCACACTTTACAAAAGTACTCAACATAAAGAAGATGAAACTATCATGATGTATGCAAATGTATGCCTCTGCTGGTGTAGCAGGATATGCAATGATACTAGCGCGTCATGTAGCAATGATTAGGGCAAGGCCCAACTAGCATGCGGCTCATCGATCAAGCAAAAGCATGTATGACATGAAGATCAAGTCATGAGAAGATGGATGTTGCATGGCAATGTATCTCAGAAAGGCTATGGAAATGCCTTGATAGGTAGGTATGGTGGCTGTTTTGAGGAAGGATATAATGAGGCTTATGATGACAGAGCGTATCGTGCCAAGGATTTGGATGCACCGGCGAAGTATGCGCCAACTCTCGAGGTGAGAAAGGGCAATGCACGGTACCGAAGAGGCTAGAAAAATATGGCTAGGTGGAAGTGTCAACTTTCGAATACTCACATTAGTCCGAAGAACTCATGCACTTATTATCGGTAACTCTCAATCTAATTAGGAGGTTCACAAAGAGACAAGTACCCCGAGGAGGAGTGTATGAGGGTTTGGTTATCCTTGCGCATCCTCGACTCATGGTACGTGAGTGTATTCTAATATTCGATCCCTCCAAAGATTAGTGATCCATCTAGTAGCTAAAGTTCTCAACTATTTTGTAGGTTTTCGAAAATAAACACGGATTGCCCAAAATACGACATCTATCACTAATAGGCTAAAGCTCTTGACACCAAAAGTTCAGACATTACTCATGGCAATACCTCAAAACTATTGCAAGTTACTACTAAAATTAAATAGCAACCTCAATTACCTACTTTAAGTTAAGACACACAACTCAGTGCAACAGGCAAACTCTCTTAACAAGATAAACATGAAAACTCAAGAGAGTTCAACAACCAACTAAACAAAAGCTCTTTAAAAAGAAAAGCATGAAAACTAAGAGCTAAACATGACAGCAACTATGGAAAGACAAAGAACACACACAACAAAGATAAGCATGAAAATCGTATGTTGTGTTCTAGGTTGAAGTGGAGCGTGTTTCTCTCCCACACAAAGAAAGCTGGGTTCTAACTTGTTATGAACAGCAAGCAAAGCTAAAGAAAACTAAAGAAAAGAAACTAAGTGCAAGACGCTCCAAGCATAGCACATAACGCATGAAGTGATAAGAATATAGTGGAACGAAAGACGAACTGATAATTGTTGATGGAGAAGGGGATGCATGGGGGCATCCCCAAGCTTAGACGCTTGAGTCTTCTTGAATATTTCTTGGGGGTGCACGGGGGCATCCCCAAGCTTGAGCGTTTGACCCTCCAGAATCTTCTTTTATCATCTTCCCTCGCACACTTGAAAACTCCCTTCATACATAACTCATCATAATCTGATTAGCGAGGTTAGTACCCACAATAAAATAATTTTTCCCTACTGAAAATAAAAATAATCTTGAAGAGCTACTGTTTCTCAAGATTGCCAAAAGGTTTTTGCAAAGAAAAAGCAAGCTCAAGGTTTGCAAAACGAAGAAAAGGCAAAACAGGACAGAATCTGTGAAAAACAGACCAGCAGGTAGTAAATAATTTTTTCGGGGCACTTCTACAACTCAAATCAAAAAACTCAGAACAGATGCTCGAAAGACAATTGTATAGAGCACACTGTCAAAAAAATTCAGATCAAAAAGATGATCTGGTGATTTTATTTGAATTTTTTCTGTCCAAGGACAGAATCTGTTTTCTGGACAGCACGTCACAACTTTTGAACTTTCTTGCAATCGGAGGCTAAAGTTGGCACAAAGCTGAAAAGAAAAGATACAATGATGATGCTACTGTAGTAACAAACATCAAGACACAACAAAAGCAAAATAAAACCTAATTCGTTGTGGGCTGCCTCCCAAAAGCGCTTTCTTTTATGCCTTTAAGCTAGGCATGATGCAAAAAGAGAAGATCAAGTTTTATCAAGAGTAAGAGAATAGCTAGCCCGTGTAACGGACTCAAAAGGCAACTTAATCTTCTTCTTAGGGAAGTGTTCCATCCCTTTCTTGAGAGGGAATTGGAATTTTATATTCCCCTCTTTCATGTCAATGATAGCACCAACGGTGCAAAGAAAATGACGTCCCAAAATAATTGGACATGAAGGTTCACATTCAATATCCATAATAGTAAAATCAACGGGAACATAATTGTCATTGACAATGATAAGAACATCGTCGATCTTCCCCAAATGTTTCTTTACGGAAGAATCAACAAGACGAACACCAAAAGAACAAGGATCAAAAGGTTTCAATTCAAACATATCATACATTCTTTTGGGCATAACGGAGGTACTAGCTCCAACATCACATAAAGCATAGCAAGAGAAGTTGTTCAATTTAATTTTGACTATGGGATCCCAACCATCTTCTAGCTTCCTAGGGATGGAAGTCTCAAGCTTGAGCTTTTCTTCCCTAGCTTTGGTAAGAGCATTGGTGATATGCTCTGTGAAGGCAAGGTTAAGTGTGCTAGTGTGGGGGTCTTTAGCCATTCTTTGTAAAAAGGTGACAACTTCTGAGAGACTACAATTATCAAAATCAATTTTATCATTATTGAGCAGAATTTTAGTGTCATCTTCTTTGTTTGAATTTCTCTCTATTATAAGAGTTTGGATGTCTTCCCAAGTTTGGGGAAGTGTGGGAGCAACTTTAAACAGAGGCTCATACTTTTTTCCTGGAAGACCATGCCATGGGCATAACTCTCCATTAAAACTAACATAATCACAAGGTTTATTACTTTTGTAGATCCTGACAGTGGTGATTGGCGTGATGGAAGAAGGGGTGTACTCCTCCCACTTAGTGTTTTTGGTGGAACCCATACCAGCAGCAAGCAAGATAACTATTTTTGTGATTTTTGGTAAGGGACACTAAAGCAAAAACTGAAAGGTAAACTAACAAGACTAAAAAGCAAAGATAAAAGATAGCGTGCAACTCCCCTATCTTGAAGAGTGGAGTCCCCGGCAACGGCGCCAGAAACTTGCTTGATGGCTTCTCGCCCCTCGTTGGTTACCCCAAGTGGAAGGTTGAGATGTAGCGTAGCGGCAAATTTCCCTTGGCAAAGATACCAAGGATCGAATCCCGTGAGACTCCGAGGGTCGACAAGTAGGTGTCAACGGCGCCAGAAACTTAGCGGTTGACGGGACCTGCACACAGATACAGATAACTTTGCTCCCAACGAGTACAAAGAGGTTGTCAATCCCTCCGGCCTTGTTGTTTACAAAGGATCAAACACAAGAGATAATAATGATAGCTATGACTGCAAATAGGAAATAAAAACAGGAAGTAAATAGAAGGTGTGATCAACGGTGGTAATATGGACCGGGGTCCCATGATGTTCACTAGTGATGTCTCTCTCCCAAAAGACGATAAAACAGCAAAGCGAGGTAAACAAATTACAGCTGGGCAATTGACAGGATTATGTGCGCAAACCAATGCTAACTATGCTGCAAAGAAAGGTAGAGGCTCAAAAGCATGGGCGGTACGCCAAGGCAAGTAGACCGAAATCCATCTGCATCTACTACTAATCATCCACCTTGAGATATCTATCCAGAACATCTCGCTGGTATTAAGTTGCGAATCCCACCCAAAGTGTAAACTCAAAGCAACAGACAACTGCATTAAAAGAACTTTGCGTAAAGTAAACAATCCTTGCACCCGCAAGTACAAGCACCGTTGTTTTCTCCCTTGTGGCAATAGCACATCCCCTAGACTCATGTTTCTGTCACTCAAGCTAGTCATCAGGGGGCATGAACCCACAATCAAGCATAACACTCCCTCTTGGAGTTACTACCTACTACTTGGCCAAAGCAATAAACAGCAACGGAGAACATGCAAGAATTACTCAAGAACAAAGATATAAAAGAGGTGAATCAAATATATTACTCAAACACAATCTGAACATAGTCTCATAATCCATCAGATCCCAGCAAACTCAGCAAAGCAACAGCAGAAAGATTACATATGTGCCTCGATCATGTAGGGCAGCTCACGAGGTCTAAACCATGAAGAGCAAAGAGGGGAGGAGAACATCACATAGCTACTGATCATGGACCCATGGTCCAAGGTGGACTACTCACGACTCATCCGGGAAGCGTCCATGGTGGTGGAGAAGCTCCCGGTGGTGGTTCTCCCCTCCGGCAGGGTGCCGGGAAGAGTTCTCCGGATGCTCCCGATCTTGGAAGCGCTGCGGCGGCGGAACAGAGGCGAGATCGCGAAAAAGGGTTCTTTCCTCGAGGGTTTAGGGACGAGAGGGATATATATGTGAAGGGGGGCAGCCAGAGGCGGAGCAGGGGCCCTAGGCACCCCCCTGGCGCGGCCAGGGGTGGGGCCGCGCCAGGTGGCCGCCTGGGCCTCCCCTGGCTCCCCTCTGGCCCATCTTTGGTTCTTCGCGAAGCTTCCTGTACGCTGATTTTTCCTATATTTTTCCTGGAATTTTTGGAGCACTTTTAATATGGGGGAAACCTGAAATAGAAAAACAGCAGAAAACAGGAACTGGCACTGTGGTGCACTGAGTTAATAGGTTAGTCCAAATATGATCAAAAGTGTATGGAAGTGCATCAATATCATAGCAATATCACACAAAAGAAGCATGGAGCAAGCAGAAATTATAGATACGTTTTGGACGTATCACATACTCAGGGAGAACACTTATACCTTGAAATTTAGTAAGGGGTCATCTTATAATGCTACCGTCGTTCTAAGCAAAATAAGAAGCATAATAAGATAAACATCACATGCAATCAAAATATGTGACATGATATGGCCATCATCATCTTGTGCTTTTGATCTCCATCTTCAAAGCACCGTCATGATCAACTTTGTCACCGGCGCGACACCTTGATCTCCATCGTAGCATCGTTGTCGTCTCGCCAACTATTGCTTCTACGACTATCGCTACCGCTTAGTGATAAAGTAAAGCAATTACATGGCGATTGTATTTCATACAATAAAGCGACAACCATATGGCTCCTGCCAGTTGCCGATAACATTACAAAACATGATCATCTCATACAAAACTGTATATCTCATCATGTCTTGACCATATCACATCACAACATGCCCTGCAAAAACAAGTTAGACGTCCTCTACTTTGTTGTTGCAAGTGTTACGTGGCTGCTACGGGCTTAGCAAGAACCGTTCTTACCTACGCATACAAAAACCACAACGATGTTTTGTCAAGTATGTGCTGTTTTAACCTTCACAAGGACCGGGCGTAGCCACACTTGATTCAGCTAAAGTGAGCGAGACAGACACCCGCCAGTCACCTTTAAGCAACGAGTGCTCATAACGGTGAAACCAGTCTCGCGTAAGCGTACGCGTAATGTCGGTCCGGGCCACTTCATCTCACAATACCGCCGAAGCAAAGTATGACATGCTGTAAGCAGTATGACTAGTATCGCCCACAAATCATTGTGTTCTACTCGTGCATATCATCTACGCATAGACCTGGCTCATGATGCCACTGTTGGGGAACGTAGTATTTTAAATTTTTCCTACGATCACGCAAGATCTATCTACCAGATGCATAGCAACGAGAGGGGAGAGTGTGTCTACGTACCCTCGTAGACCGGAAGCGGAAGCGTCATGTGACGTGGTTGATGTAGTCGAACTTCTTCGCGATCCAACCGATCAAGCATCGAACGTACGGCACCTCCGCGTTCAGCACACGTTCAGCTTGATGACGTCCCACGAGCTCTTGATCTAGTTGAGCTTCACGGAAGAGTTTCGTCAGCATGACGGCGTGGTGACTGATATGATGTATCTACCGGCGCAGGGCTTCGCCTAAACACTGCAACGGTATGACCGAGGTGTGTTTCTGTGGAGGGGGCACCGCACACGGCTAAAACAATTCAACTTGTGTGTCTTTGGGTGCCTCCTGCCCCCGTATATAAAGGAGCAAGGGGGGAGGCCGGCCGGCCCCTTGTGGCGCGCCTAGGAGGTGCAATCCTACTAGGAATAGGATTGCAATCCTATTCCTAGTAAGAACTACCAGAAGGGAGAAGGGGGAAAGGAAGGAGAGGGAGAAGGAGAAGGAAAGGGGCGCCGGCCCCCCCTCCCTCCTTGTCCAATTCGGACCAAGGGGTGGGGGGCGCGCGGCCCAGCCCTGGCCCTCCTTCTCTCTTTCTCCTATGGCCCATTAAGGCCCATAGCTTCCCCAGGGGTTCCGGTAACCCCCCCGGTACTCCGGTAAATTCCGAAACTTTTACGGAACACTTCCGTTGTCTGAATATAGTCGTCCAATATATCAATCGTTACATCCCGGACATTCCGAGACTCCTCGTCATGCCCGTGATCTCATCCGGGACTCTGAATGTAATGCCCAGGATGGAGTTATACCTCCTACGTGTCGAGGCACGACTTAAAGGCATAAATCCATCCTAGAAAGATCTCAAGTTCGGTAATCTTTGCACATCTCATGTAAAAGAGGGGATAGTAAACATAAATAGTTGGCTTACACTCACCACTTCACAGAATTACAATTCAAGTCTCAATCATCATACATTAAGAACATCACAACCCTCTAAGGGCAAAATCCAATGTCAAGATACCAAACTTAGATAAATAAAACCACAGGCGGATCGAATCCTAGTAGGAGTCTCCACTACTGATCATCCGGGTATCGCACATAGTACCGACTACGCTCCTCGTCGTACTCCCAATCCAGCTCGGTGCCATCACCTGGATAGCTCACAGCTGGACCTGCATCTGGTGTGTGAAGTAACTGTGAGCCACAGAGGACTCAGCAATCCCGTTTCCGGGTAACAAGACTATTTAAGCCTTTGGGAGAGAAAAGGCTGAAGAAAAGAGTAAGTGTCTGCAGCAGCAACTAGCAACTAGCTTACGTGAGTGAGAGCGAGAAGAGAAGGCCTCGGTCGAGAAGTGATCACGAAGTGATCCTAGCTACAAGCTCCACAAGCATAACCCCTCCGTGTTCAACTCCCGAATCCCTATTCGGAAATTGACGGTCACGGAACACACGCTGGAAGTGTATTAGTAACATTGTGTCAAGTTATCTACAACCGGATATTAACAAGCTCCCATCTGCCACATAACCGCGGGCACGGCTTTCGAAAGTTCAAAACCCTGCAGGGGTGTTCCAACTTGACCCATTACAAGCCCACGATCCGCGGAGTCGCAACTCCAAAGTGGGAAGACCCGAGTATTCTCGGAATCCCGTGCTCAAGATATACCGAACTAAGGTAAGGCTAATCCAGCAAATCCTCCCGGCGTGTCGACACCGTGATAGTAGCCGCGCGTATCTAAGTCTCAGGACACGACCGGATGGGCGATTCTACGGGTGTATACCAGATACCTCGGGTTGCCCCAAGGCGGCCCCGCAGACTCCCCGTTTCGGACCAACACTCATGTGGAGCACTGGCCCGGGGTTGTTGATTAAGAAAGAGGGTTAATTACTCCCTATGCAAGTTTAGTTTGTTATTAGGCAAATAGTACCAATGTTGGGACTTGCTGGAAAAGACTTAGCACTTAGCGGTTTATCGAGGGGGTCCCATACACCCCAACCGTGTTAGGAACGCATAATCAAGGAACATAACACCGGCTTATACGGATCCTAACGGCATGAGTGGAACAAATCACCAAGCAAAAGGCTTAGCCTTCCACCCTTGCCAATATATAGATGATTTCATTTTAAGCATTTATATAGTGTGATAAAACCCAACCAAACTTCAACATGAAGCAAGCATCTTCGATCTTCACGTGCAACTAGCAATGCTATAAGAAGGGCTGAGCGAAGCGTACTTAGCCAAGCAACGGTTTGCGTAGGTAGGTTGGTTAAACATGGCAATTGGCTACAAGTAGGAGGCTGACAAGAAGATCATGGGCATCGAGGCAAAACTATAGAGCGGAACTACTAGCAATAGGCAAAGATAGTAATGTTATCGGGGTTCGGTCATCTTGCCTGAAGTGAAGTCGTTCGGATCGTAAGAAGGGTCCTCGTGCTCAACCTCGTTGGAAACCTTGTGCTCGTACTCGGTCTCGGCTTCCGGCTCTAAACAAAACAATCACACCAAGCACCAATCAACAAGATGCAATGCGCACTCAAAAAAGATGAATGCATGATGGATGCACTAAGGATGCACACGGAGCACGGAAAAATATCACTCAAGCAAAACACCTCAAAACATGATAACAATAACATATTATGATTCTACACAGAAAATCAATCAAGTTTGGTATAAGATTCGCTGAAATCGGAGTTACGGGCTAAAAGTTATGCCCGAAACAAGAAATGAGCGGAAGCTGAAAATTACAGCAACATAGCAACTTCGGAGCTCAAAATAATTGAGCTACAACATTCAAATAACATGGCAAAGGGCATGAACACAAACTAGACATGTACTACAGCAACTAAGTCCAAAGGTGCACCCCCAACGGAGCCACGGATCAATAGCAATGATCTTGGACATATTGAACTTGACAATAAAATTCTGGCAGCAGAATTTTTTTGAAACTTTGGAGCAAAAGATAAACATGCTACAGCCACTTAAATGGACATGTGAGGACATGAATGGAAAGACAACAATGTATACTACAAGGAACAATCAAGATCCACTCCAAAACTATCATGCTTTGTCCTAGAACATCACACGAACATGACATCGGAACGTTACAGATTTCAGACTTAGTGAAAATCCACTAAGTCCTAAAACAGAAATTTCATCATAGTATCTAAAAGAGCATGTTTAAGTCACCTCGAAACTAATCATGGCAAGTGGTAAGCACCTCATTAAAGTACACATGAAGGTGATCCCGAAACACACAAGCATGCATCATTGAGGTGAACACAACGATAGCAACGAGCTCAACAAGATGGCATTTCATAACAAGTGAAACAACATCACAGCCACATGGCACTTTGCAACGATGATAACAAGGCAAGAATAAATCTATCATGCTACCTAGCACATACAACATGTAGATCATGGCAAGACGAACACGTGGACATGTCATTTGCATCATTCGGACAAACGAGCTAAAAGATATCACATGGCAAAGGTGGCATAAAAAACATCACCTAGCAGCAGTTTATATCATGATGCACTCTTGCAACAGCAAAACGAGCATCTAGATGACTTCTAACATGCATGACAACAACAGATGAAACGTAGAGCACGATCCCACGAACGTCTGGACATGCTATATGCGCGAATCGGAGCAACACACAAAAAGTTCTAGCAGTTTGAAATATGCATCACAGATCAACAAACAGGGACTTAGTGGTATGAGGAGACAACCTCAGATCTGGGAAAGGGCCGGATCTGGAGACGGGCCGATGGCTGGTTCGTCCGGCCCAGGGAGGCGGGGCGCCTGGATCTGCAGCGGCGGCCCGCAGCAGCTGCGAATGGAGTGGAGCGGCCCACCTGAGGAGGCGAGGGCGATGGCCTGGAGGAGGCCCGCTCGCGGTGCTGGGAGGCGGCGGCCCGGTCGCGGCGCTGGGAGGCGGCGGAGAAGCGGCCCGCGCGGGGGGGCAACGGCCCACGCGGCTGGCGAGGCGGCCCGGAGCGGTGGCGATCCGGCGCGACGAAGTGGTCCACGGGGGAGCCCAGGTGCGTGGCGGACGGCTTGGGCCTGGTCGCTGGGGGGCGCGATGCGCGGTGGCCCGCGGGGCGGGAGCGATCTTGAGGAGGCGACGCCCGGTGAAGTGGGGACCTGGGCCTGCGCCAGCGATGCGAGGTGCCCTCGGTCGATCGCTTCTGGCCGATCCGATCGAGGGCGTTGACTCCAGCGCCTCGGTCGCTCGAGCGAAGGGACGCCCAGGCGCGATTTTCGGGAGGAAAAACTGCCAAGTGGCTGATGGAAAATTTGTGGATCTGGGAAATGGAGGGGGAAGGAGGAGGAAGAAGATAGAGATGCCAAAATTAGACTAGGGTCTAATATATAGCAGATTTTGCTAGGTTTAGGGTTGTGGGGGGGGGGGTGTTTAGAGCCCTCCGATCGCGATCCGACGGATCCGATCGCGGGGTAGTTTAAAAGGGTCTAGGAGAAGATAAAAGACTGCAGTAGGGGTGTTTCCGGGACACAAAGTGAAGGCACTTTGGACCCACACGAACAACGGATGGGATAGCCAACGGAGTCCAAACGCGACGAGATTTGAGAGGCGGGTTGCACACAACAAAACAACAACACACACAACAACCTCGCGGCACACCGGTAACGTTACACGCCCAAACACCAAAGTAGGCCTACGGGACGTCACGGACACGTGAGGGAGCTCCGGAACGCGAAACGGACAACGGGAAGAAACACGTGGAACCGGATGCAACCGACAACACAAATGCAATGCGATGCACATGTCTACATGATATGAATGAATGCCACACACTCACACAACAAAACGACGAAAAACCCGAAAGACAAAGAACCCGGAATGGAAATAGATGAAGCCGGAGATATATTATATACCCAAAAGGGAAAGTATTACATCCGGGGCATTACACTGAACTACCTTCGGTACATCAAAACTCATAAACTCATAATACCGATCGTCATCAAACGTTAAGCGTGCGGACCCTACGGGTTCGAGAACTACATAGACATGACCGAGACTCATCTCCGGTCAATAACCAATAGCGGAACCTGGATGCTCATATTGGCTCCTACATATTCTACGAAGATCTTTATCGGTCAAACCGCATAACAACATACGTTGTTCCTTTTGTCATCGGTATGTTACTTGCCCGAGATTCGATCGTCGGTATCTCTATACCTAGTTCAATCTCGTTACCGGCAAGTCTCTTTACTCGTTCCGTAATACATCATCTCGTGACTAACTCATTAGTCTTTTGCTTGCAAGGCTTATTATGATGTGCATTACCGAGAGGGCCCAGAGATACCTCTCCGACACTCGGAGTGACAAATCCTAGTCTTGATCCATGCCAACACCACAAACACTTTCGGAGACACCTGTAGAGCATCTTTATGACCACCCAGTTATGTTGTGACGTTTGATAGCACACAAGGTGTTCCTACGGTATTCGGGAGTTGCATAATCTCATAGTCATAGGAACATGTATAAGTCATGAAGAAAGCAATAGCAGTAAAACTAAACGATCATAGTGCTATGCTAACGGATGGGTATAGTCCATCACATCATTCTCCTAATTATGTGATCCCGTTGATCAAATGATAACTCATGTCTATGGCTATGAAACATAGCCATCTTTGATCAATGAGCTAGTCTAGTAGAGGCATACTAGGGACATACTATTTTGTCTATGTATTCACACATGTATCAAGTTTCCGGTTAATACAATTCTAGCATGAATAAAAGACATTTATCATGATATAAGGAAATACAAATAACATCTTTATTATTGCCTCTAGGGACTATTTCCTTCATGGGGAGCGGGAGCGCTCGGACAGGTCCTCGTCGTCATCAGGATCCTCGAGGCATGGGTGACGGGACCGGCGGCGGCGGGAGCCGTCGTCGTCAGCAGGGCCGCCCCCCAGTGGCTGTCATCGGAGAAGCGGGGACGGGCTATGTGGTTCGGAGGCTCGGGGTAGATCTTGAGGTCGTAGCCATCGTTGTTGAAGAATACCCAAAGCGTGGCGTGGAGCTTGGAGGAGTCTAGGCATTTCACCTTGACCCGGACCTCCTCCTCCTTGCGGAGAGAGAGCTCGTCGACCACCACCACCTTGCCCAGGAGCTTGGACATGCCGCGAATGACACGCTCGGACCGGGCCACATCCGGTAGGCCGGCGATGAGGATCCAAGCCGTGTCGAGGACCACCACGGCCTTGGGATCCCACTTCGGCTCGGAGATGTTCACCACAATCCCGTTGAGGGCCAAGGTGATATTGTCGCTGCGGGTACAGAAGCGCATGCTCAGAGCGTCGAGGAAGATCACCGTGAAGGAGTTGGCCGCGGAGGGGGTCACCTGCCAATCCCACTTGCATCTGCACAAGTGGTTGAGCTCGGCCTCAATCAGCTCTGGGGTGGCGACGGCCTCGCCCACGATAGACACGAGAGCCAGGAGCGAGGGGGAGGGAGGAGGCAGCTCCGGGACCTCGATGTGGAAGAAACCCTTGTCCTCGATGCCGTGCCCGTACATCATGAGCTCCTCCGTCACCGGATGGTTCAGACAGAGAACCGCGGGGTTGCCGGCGTCCTTGCAGAGGTAGCACCGCGCAAGGTTGGGACAAGCCACCTGGAAGTGCCCGGTCAGTCCGCAGTTGAAACACGGCGGACCGTCCGAGGCGGAAGCGGCGCTCGGAGGTTGAGCGGCCGTGCCGGCAGCAGGAGTGGCGGCCGGGGGGCGGGGAGGACCCTTCTTCTTCTTCTTCTTCTTCTTTGCGCCCTGGCGCCCCCGGTTCCCGTTGCCCCCATTGGTCGGCAGGAACGAGGCTTGGGAGCAGGGGGGCTGGTAGCGGTTGGAGTTCGGGTTGGCGGTCGGGTTGGCGGTGGCGGAGGAGAGGGGCAGCTGCCGGGGCAAAGGAGACCGGTCCCTACGGCACGGCGGGGAGGGAGACCGCCGCCGGGAGGAGTGCCGAGACCCCCGACCGGAGAGCGGCCCCGCTCCCGCGAGTCGGCCCGGGGAGGCGAACGACGTGCCGGGGACCGAGAGCGGCGGTCGTCCCTAGCAGGGGACCGGCGGGCGGGG
>LR738710.1:540608479-540661702 GCA_902687465.1 Secale cereale | reverse complement strand
GGCAAACGACCGGGCGCCCCGCGGCAAGGTCATCGGCCTCCGCGTGGTCGGCCCAGACGACGCGCGGCGAGGCGGCAGGGGGGGGGGAGGCGGCGAAGCGAACGGGGAGGGCGTCGGCGGGCAGCCGGTGGCTGAGGGAGGGGAGGTCGGCCCAGCCAGCGGCGGCGACGGCGAATCGCCCGAGCGCGGGGGAGCCATCCAGACGCTCTAAGGGCTCCTAGGTTACAATTAAGCATCTCAGGCCACCATACTCCGCCTACAGACCGTATCCCAATTGACCTTGCATTTGGCGCATGTCGTCCAGTCCCCTCCAGACCAAAGAAAAGCTCTTTCAATCTTGGTTAGATTATGAAGCGTGCTTGGTGGTACAATAAGAGGCGTAATGGAGTACACCGCTCGGGAGTAAAGAACTGACTTGACCAGAGCCATGCGGCCAATCGTCGTGATGTTTTGGCCCTCCCAAATGACCAGTTTGCCAGCCGCCTTATCCTCGAGATATTGAAAGTCCATCTTATTAAGTTGCCATACCAAGAGTGGCAGGCCTAAGTATTTCACCGCGAAGGCTGTTGGGGTAGCTAGCATATTTCCAAGAATCATTAACGAAACCAGCGCATGAACCCAGGTTCAAGTAACAGGTTACCCTAAATCTAAAGGACGAGGTACCAAACTAAGCAGTTCAAGGCATAGCAAAGAAACATCATAAGTATCTGGGCCACAGGCGGCAAGAGATCAAGAGGGCGCAGCCTCATCAGAGTAGAACAAAAAACTAAAAGCAAGCTTCAGGAAGGGAAATCAGTTCGCTTCAGCCAGTCAGCTGTAGCGCCCCAGCCCTCCATCCCTGTGAAGCTTTGTAAATCTCACTTGCTATTCGCTCGATTAGCTTTGCCCCAGCGTCAGTAGGCTTTGCTCTGGTTTTTTTAAGCACATCATCGTGGTTGAGATTATGCTTGTTTCATCCCGGAAGTCCAGTAGCTCTTGTGATACTCTCTACCGGGCAGATGTAAGCGTGGCATGTAACTCTGCCATGCCCGATGATCTAGTCACGAGCAAGTATCTGATGACCCTATTGTAAGAATACATGCAGATACAAGGCGATGTAGTATGAACGAGCTAATCATTTTGTTCCCGGTGCCACCTATGCCTAACGTTGAGACCAGCTTTTCTACTCTCGGGTGTAGGTACACCCGAGTTTGGAAAAAAAAAAAACATGATCAAACAATGTCGAAAAAATCTGCAGTTTTGGGACATGAAACTTCATCAAATGTTCAAGCTCCTTGCAAAAATTCAGCTAAAAATAACATCAGAGGAGCTCTCGGCAAAAAAAACAAAATCAATGTGCTAAGTTTGCGCACTGTTTGAGCACTGTTTGAGCATTGATTTTGTTTTTTTGCCGAGAGCTCCTCTGATGTTATTTTTAGCTGAATTTTTGCAAAAAGCTTGAACATTTGATGAAGTTTCATGTGCCAAAACCGCAGATTTTTTTCGACATTGTTTGATCACGTTTTTCAAAATTTTGCAAACTCGGGTGTACCTACACCCGAGAGTAGCCACAACTTTCCCCCTAACGTTGGCTCATGCCTTTAGGACAACGCTCCATCTGATTCCCGTGAAACAGTATTACTGTTACACACATATACCACCAATGTGTAGAACTGAAAAGCTGATAATTTCGTGACTATGGAATCCGCTGCAGATTGTATATATAGAACTAATGTCGAGGCAGGGATTCAGCTACAATAGTTGTTGTGAATTTATTTCCACAGAAGCTATGCCATAAATTTCTAGACCCATGGCAATATATTTGGTCATTTGTTCCATGGAGATGATTCAAGCAAAATACTTCAGTGTGTTTAATTACTTTGAGCAAACTTACAATGTAAATGTTCGAGTTTTTATGTGCTTGTGAAATTTCACGAAGAAAAAAAAAACATTTTGTGTCCTGAAAGAAACAAATTTTGTGTGCCCTTGAAAAGGTAAATTTTAAAGCGCTAACCTTTTGCCTTTTTACAGCTCGCATGAACGACTCCCTTACGGACTTTGCAATCAGGCAGCGAATTAGTTAATCCTCAACCTTATTTTCCAACAATTTTCAAATAGTCCCCCCTCCTCACCCCACTCATATTTGGTTCCGTTAACCAACTAGTGATGCGCTGTGTATGTAGAACAAGGATAATGGTAAAACAGTTAAACATTGACTGTGTGCATCCAATGTACAACTAGAGAGGTAGGGAGAGTTCATCTTCCATTATCTGAAATAAAACAATTAATCATGCTCTGTATTTTCAACAATTAAGCACACTTTGTATTTGGTTTGACATGCTCACCAATGAAGGCTGCCCACTCTGGGGGCTCATCAGAGCCACCGCGCCATGGGGATGCCCACCGGCGAGCACGTCATGGGAAGGAGCCGAGGGAAGGGGGTAGGCCCCGCACCCCATCCCACATGCCTGGGAGCCGACCCCCCACCCCCGCCGCGAACACCGCATGGGCTTCGTCAAGTGGCACTCGGCGGCGGCGGCGACGGCGAGGGGAGTGGCGGTGGGGAAGGGGAGCTCTAGGCGGCGGTGCGCTCCGAGGTCACCCGCGTGGAGGGTGACACGGGAGGGGGTGATTATGACGGTACTCGAGGCTTTATATGCATGTGCATGCCCGCAATCGAATGTTACTTGACCTCAGAATATTCTAATATCACCATCTCACTCATGTCAAAGTTGATCTTAAGACCTGATCACATGGCCTCGAAACATAGAAGGAGGAACTTAGATTGTCAATGTCAAGGTCCGAACCCTCCATAACCATGATATCATCCGCGTAATGCATGACACCACCCCAGGAATCAGTTACCCAGCCATGCCGACTAGGTTGCGGGCCATCCTAGCTTTGTCCAGGATGTCCACAAGGGCGTCGACCGCGAGGTTGAAGAGAAGAGGGAAAATATGCCCCCCTGCCTCACCCTGGGACGAACTAAAGAAGAAGCCCACCTCTCCATTAATATTAATCGCCGTGATGCGCCACTCCAAACTAATTGCATGATCACCTCTCCATTAATATTAATTGCCGCTGCCACCGGAAACATGTCTTGCTATGCATGAATCTTGCAGCTATTGAAAAGCCAAGTTTTTTTATACAACAAACATGTTGTAAGCTAGCAACCGCTGCTACATCATCAACAGCCAAAGAGTGAAGAGAAGAGCAACAACTAGCGAACCATCCTACGGAGTTGGGACTTCCGCAAGATTATCGACAAGAGTATTTGTTGCCAACTGATAATAGGGATAAGTATATTTTTCATCCCTTAATTTTCTCCAAAGTATAGAAATGGTCCTTCAACTCCAAAACCAGCGAACCTTAGTCCCTCAACTTCTCAAACCGGATATGTTTAGTCCCTCTTACTGCTTTGAGTGGTTTTGTTGACTACGTGGCATGGTATTTCTTTGGCATTTTATCAAACACATGTCGTGCGCCTGCTATACTTTCAGACGGTGGCGTCGAGGGCAGCACAGCAGGTCTACAACGTGCCCTTCTTCGACACCGAGGCCATGCCCAGCAGCCCGCCCAACGTCATGGTGCCTCTGATAAGCGGTTTTGCGCAACAGGCTAAAAGAAGTGTTGTAGTTTGTGGCCGTCTCCGTGTACACTGTCGATCGAGGTTGCTCAAGGACATGTCGAGGTGCTTCTCAAGCTCGGGTTGTACGCGGCGGAGGCACGAGCTCCTCTCTTTTTCGAAAAAGGGCGCTTTATTACTTAAAAGATTTAAGCATTACACCATGCCTCTGCATAACTAAGATGCACACAGCCAAATAAGGTCTTCTCACATAAACGAAAAATAAGAAGGGCAAATACAAAAACATGATGAGTCTGTATAACACCTAAAGCGTAGGGGGGCCAATCCTAAGATCATGCTGCCATCCATGTTGGGTAAAAGTATCCCTCGCCATAGCCTTCAATCGTGTACACACCTCCATAAACAGGTCTCGGTTCTCCACGCATTGTAGAGAGGACCATAAACGAAGAGTCCCGGTACATCTGTAGATAACCTGCATCAGAGAAGTACTTTTATCGTTAAAAACCTTATCATTTCTACATAGCCAAAGCGACCAAATAACGGCAAGTGCTCCCACCCTAAAAAAAGTTCTAACCCTGTGATCAACCCCATGTAACCAGTTGCCAAATACATTTGCAAAACTACAAGGAGGATACAAGCCAGAAGCTACTTGGATGACTGACCATATAGAACGAGCCAATTTGCATTGGAAGAATAAATGTTCTATTGTCTCATCATGGTGACAAAGCACACATTGCGGACTTCCATGTCAATTCCTCTTAATAAGGTTATCTTTAGTAAGAATGACTCCGCGACGAAGATACCATGCAAAGATTTTATTCTTAAGAGATATCTTCATCTTCCAGATCTTCTTCTAATTATTAACTGGCACATCATACTGGATTAACGCTCTGTACATATACTCCACTGAGAATTGTCCATTCCCATGAAGGTTCCATCGAAATACATCAGACCCATGGGACAGGTGCACCGTGGACAACCGCTGGAGCAGTATGTTCCACGATTGGAGTCTCGGTCCAATTAAATCTCTTCTGAACGTCACATTTGGTGGAAATGATTCCATTAGTGTGGTGATAGTATCACCCTTATGACGCACAATGTTGTATAGAGCCGGATATTGTTCCCGGAGTGTGGAATTTCCTAGCCACGTGTCCTCCGAGAATCTAATTTCTGAGCCATCCTTAATCGAGAAGGATCCATAGCAGAAGAAATATTTCTTCGTAGCCATTAGACCTGCCCAAAAGTGGGAATCCCCAGGCTTTCAATATACTTGGGATACCGCCTTGGAGCCCACATATTTCCTCCTTAGGAGGGTTTGCCATACACCTTCTTCCGTCAGAAATTTAAACAACCATTTTCTCAGGAGGGCCCTATTCTTAACCTCAAGGTCATGAATACCCAACCCGCCTTGGTCTTTGGGATGACAAACCACACTCCATTTGGCCAGTCGATATTTCATTCTCTCGCTATCTCCTTGCCATAAGAATCTTGATCAGAAGTGATTCAATCTATGTAAAACTCCATTTGGCAACTGGAAGAAGGAAATCATATATAGTACCATATTACTTAGTACTGAATTTATGAGGACCAATCTTCCATCGAGAGACAACAGTTTACCTTTCCAACTACTAAGACATTTTTGCAGTCTTTGCTCGACGTGTTTCCATTCAGCATTTGTGAGTCTCCGATAATGTATCGGTATCCCCAAATATGTGACCGGAAACTGGCCCAACCCGCATCCAAACAGTTCAGCGTACAGGTGGGCCTCGTCTTGAGCCTCGCCAAAGCAAAACAATTCACTTTTATGAAAATTGATCTTAAGACCCGAGAGTTGCTCGAATGCTGATAGAATTAGTTTCAGATTTCTCGCTTTCTCGAGGTCATGATCCATGAAGAGAGTCGTATCATCGGCATATTGAAGTATAGAGAGACCACCGTCAACTAGATGACTTACTACCCCTTCAGTTTGACCATCAACCTTGGCACGCTCAATCATGTTCGCAAGCATATCCGCCACTATATTGAATAGCATGGGCGATACCGAGTCACCTTGTCGCAAACCCTTCTTCGCTTAGAAATAGTGTCCAATGTCATCATTGATCTTAATGGCAACACTACCTCCAGAAACAAAGTTATGAATCATAGCATGCCACTCTGCAGAAAATCCTTTCATTCTGAGAGTCTGTTGAAGAAAGGGCCACTTAACTTTGTCATAAGCCTTTTCAAAGTCTATTTTGAGAACCACCCCATTCAACTTTTTCCGGTGTAATTCATGGAATGTTTCATGAAGGATGGCAACAACATCAAGGATGTGTCTGCCTTGCATAAAAGCAATCTGTGAAGGACGAACCACATGGTCAGCGACCGAATTTAGCCTAATAGTCGCAACCTTCGTGAATATTTTAAAACTAATATTAAGGAGGCAAATAGGTATGTATTGTTGTATCCTTTCAGTCTCATTAACCTTAGGTAATAAAATAATCTCACCGAAGTTTAAGCGAAACAATTCTAGTTGGCCGGCATGTAAGTTGCTAAACAAAAGTAGAAGATCCGGTTTGATGACTTCCCAAAAGTGTTGATAGAACTGAGCGGGAAAACCATCCGGACCCGGGGCTTTGTTGTGCTCCATTAGGAAAACCGCCTTTCTAACTTCCTCCTCAGAGTATGGGGATGTTAAAAGGTTTTTTTCCTCATCGGAGACCTGGGGGATGTCATTTGTTCGTGACTCATCCATCAAGAAGTTTCCTTCCTCTAGGGCTCCGTACAGATTTTTATAATAATTCATTATATATGATTTAAGTTGTTCATGCCCCTCAATTGTGCCCTCATTCTGTTGTAGGGAATGAATAAGTTTCTTCCGATGTCTGCCATTGGCGACTCCATGGAAATATCTAGTATTCGAATACCCTTTCAGGATAAATTGAGAGTTAGAATGTTGGTACCATTTGAGTTCCTCTTCACGCAGCATGCTAGCTATCTGTGCATTCGACTGATTCCTGATCTCGATTTCATGCTCAGATAGAGGTCTAGTCTCTGCCAAAGCTTCTAATTCATCAATGATAGATGAAAGACGAAACTTCTCTTTTTTGAGGATACCCACGGTGTGCCTAGCCCAACCACCAAGGAATTTACGTAATGAACGCATTTTGTTATTCCATTTATATATTGAGGTACGCCCGGCCACCGGCTTCTCCCACACCTCCTTGACCATGTCATGGAAGCCTTCCCTAAGCAACCACCCAAGTTCGAACTTGAACTTGCGTCTATGTTGTGGTCGTGGCAAACCAGTTGTTAGGAGGATGGGTGCGTGGTCTGATAAGGCCTCGATACGAGGTAGAGCACGAACAAACACCATAGGAAATTTGAATTCCCAGTCAGTATCCATTAAGACGCGATCTAATTTCTCGTATGTCGGTTCTTGAAGACTATTCGCCCAAGTGAATTGTCTTTCAATCATGGAAACCTCACGTAGATCAAGGCTGTCTACGAGAGTCAAGGCGTTTTCCAATCCGGCAAAAATCCATCTAGTACGTAGAACTAGCTAGTCTCCTCTGAGTCGGCCCAACAACTTTACTATACGTGTGTATTGTCTTCCGGTGGAACCCAAGCCAGCTTCGGTGCGTACATGCCCATATACAATCTCGTAGAGCACGCCTGAGCCCAGCCGGTGCCTCCTGACGAGCTGCCGAGGAGGTGCTGCTGCTGCAGCACAACGCCCTCTGGCCGGCACCCGTATGTTGCCGCGAGTTCCTACATGGTACAGGAGCAGTGGCTCGATGACAGTGACCGCAGTGAGTTTGAGGAAACTGATGTGGCGGTCAAACCTGTCTGACATGGCGGTCAAATTTACGTGACATGTCTAGTATTAGTTACAACTTAAAACCATGTCCACGTCAGCAGCAAACCACCATGAACGGTATGAAGAACTAATCTTATCCGGTTTTGAAAGTTGAGGGACGAGGATTTGCTGGTTTTAAAATTAAGGGATCATTTGTAGACTTTTAAAATTGTTGAGGGACAAAAAATATACTGTAACATCCCAAATTTTCAATTTGGAATGTTATACGTAGATCATATTGCATTTCATGCTTTTGTTTTTTTTGTTTGTGGCGTTCCTCGAAATTCTAAGCAACTCAAGGACCTACGGAGAGAGTTGGGGATTTTACCGTTTTCGTATTTGAGTTCGCTCGAATACCGGTACGAGGACAGTGTGATTCTAATTATTTTTCTCTCCTAAAAATATTTCTAAATACCAAAAATGAGCGGAGATAATATGACTTCTCCAAAATAACAGAAATATTGGAGGAAAAATGATAAAATCACTTTTAGTATTTTTCTGGATTTAATTGCGGATTTATTTGCATAGGAAAAATACGCGTTTTTCAAAATTGCATTTAGGTCCGGGAAAAATGTTCACTTTTCCCTAAATATTATTAGAGGACGGAGAAAATTTATTTCGGGAATTTTGGAGTCCGTTTGGTATTTCTTTCGTTAGTTTTTTTGCGCCGGGACTCCTTTTAGAAAAAAAGGGGAAACCGACTAGGAGTCTTACTAGCCCAGGACTCTGGGCTTTATAAGTCGCCCGAGCCGGCCCAAACCGCCGCCAGCCCCGTCCCCAAACCCTAGCCGCCGCCGTCGCCGCCTAGCGCCGTCGCCACCGCCGCTGCTGCCCCGCCGCCGCGACTGCCGCCGCCACATCACCCCGCCGCCCCGCCGCCGCGTGCTGCCGCCGCCGCCGCACCACCCGCCGCCCCGCCGCCCCGTCGCCGGACCGCCGCCCCGCAGCTGCCGTCTTGCCGGAGTTCGCGAGGTAGATGCCGTTTTTTTGAACCGCTCGTTTTTAAAAAAAAAACCGTAGATCTGTTTTATTAGATCAGATCGGTTCGGTTTTTCCGTCGACTTAGTTATTTAGCGGACGTTCGTCCGTGCGTTCGTTTTAACGAACGATTTTTGTTAGTTAACCGCAGACAGCGAACGTTCGTTCGTTAGCCTGTTCGTCCGTTTCTTTTTCGGGGTATTTATCCGCGGTTATTCCGATCGCGATTTCTGCCCTGATCTTGTTTCGCGTTTTTCTTTTCGCTCGAGAGTCGGAATCAGGTGATTCAAAATCCCAGATCTTCGTCTCGAAGCCCTCTTTACGTTTAATCAACTTGAACAAAGTTTTGACTACTGTAAAATTTGACTTTAGGCCAACTAGTAAACCGGAGCTCGTTTCTTTTGAAGTTTGAGTTTCGTTGCTTCTTTCGAGTTGATTCTTTTTGCAAACCGGAGTTCTTAAGTTAAACTTTCTGGTTAGATCTCTTATTTGAGTTTTACCCATGCATTAATTAAGTACTGATTGTGTGCTTGTTTGATTGCGATAGAGTAACCGGAGTGCGCCGCTTGCTACTTTGAGTCTCTAGGTTTTGCGGATCATCAGCAAGGCAAGTAACACTTTGATCATACTTTCCTATTACCCAGTTTTCATTGCATTAGTCCAACCCTCACACATTTCATGAGTAGGATCAATTAACTTGAGGGATTGGGAAGTAGTTGGAGGTAGCACCTATTACCTGCATTACATTCAAACCCTTGGGAGTTACTTCTATGTTTGCTGTTAGGACATGCTATACTCGTAGACGTGGTTTGGGTTTGAGTGAAATCCATGACAGATGTTAGTTTGTTAATTAATGGTTCAACTTAAGGTGGCAACATTAACACACATCTGGGTGGATTGAGGCATCTGGGTATTCCAGTGATTGCATGTTTTTCTTTTGGACCGCCACCCAGGCTCAAAGGGATCTTGAGATTTTTCATACTAGAAACTTCCGTGTGCAGCCACATGCCAATATGGGTTCTGGCATAGTTGAGTAAGTTGTGGGAAACCTTTCCATGATGGGCTAGCAAATGTAGTGGGTTTTGTAGGTGTACCGGCCTATCTATCTGGTTAAGGGGACCTCTTCGGAAAGACTGTGTCTCGGTCATCCGTTTCTCAAACACCATGCAGTGCGAGAAACCAAACGGAGGCGATCGAGTCTTGTGGGGAAAAGTGCACAAACCTCTGCAGAGTGTACAAACTGATCATGATTAGCCGTGTCCCCGGTTATGGACGTTTTAAGTATCTAGTACTTGGATTATCATGGGAATCTCATCATGTTACTCTAATTTAATATTGTTGGGTTTAATGACTATTTTTAATTGGGGTTGAGAGGATGTCTATCTTCTCAACGATGTTTCAACTACCATGATAGTTAATTAAAATCTATTCCTTTGAAGTAGGGAAAAATTGGCTTTACGCAAAAACTTAACCGTAGAGCTTCCCACCAGCCATATTGCATATAGTATAGCTTTACTTTCATTGCATTCTCTCATGTTACCTTGCCAGCATATTCCATGTGCTGACCCGTTTTCGGGCTGCAACGTTTCATGTTGCAGACTTTTCAGACAACGAGTAAGATGCCTTTTAGGTCGTGGTTCTATACTCACTGATGCTGTTGGAGTTGATGGACTCACTTATCTTCCAAGCCTTCCGCTGTTATCGTGATTAGATGGCCTTCAGCCATATTTATTGTAATAAGTTCATCGTTGGAACTATCGATGTAATAAGTGTGTGATTGCTACTCTGTTATAAATCCTTCAAGTACTGTGCATGTCAGCATTACTGATCCAGGGAGGACACTGGTGCACAGAGATCAGACTGTTTGAGGTCTGGTCGCTACAAGATGGTATCAGAGCACACGCTGACTGTAGGACACGACCACTAAGACAAGCCCTAGAGCACTATTCACTCGTCTCTTTTCTGACTCCTCATCTTTTCTACTCTTTAAGATGGTGGAAGCAAAGCACAAGTTCATGCAACCGGATGAAGAAACACCCTTTGGACGACACCTGAAGGAAGTCACCAGATATCTAAACATTGGACTACAAAGTTTCACCGGAACCTACAATGCCACTCTACCTGAGAAGGAGCGTTGGTTGATTCAAGCTCAAGTTCCAGGAAGGACGTTCGCACCTGTCACCTCACTCATTGCATTTTCCTTTAATGCGCCTACATGGAGCCTAGGAAGGAGTATGGCAGCCCACATTGCTATGGGAAGGATTGGAGAAGTCTACAAGCAGGAGCTAAAGGACACTATCTACCAGATTTGTGGACGGCGAGATGAGAATTGGGATATGATCAGCACCCGGAAGGGTATATCCATTGCAGCATTCATCCATGAGTTGAACCACCACATTTGTCGCCAGGAGCACCAGATTTGTGCTGGGATGATAGATTTGAAGAAGGCCATAAATAAGAATTTGGAGCTAGAAGAAGAACTCAAGTCTACACGCGACGGATATGAGGAGGGGATGAAAATACTTGTGGAGAAGAATGATGATTTGACACGGAAGTTAGGGATACTCATGGGAGAAGAAGACGAGGAAGAAGAACCCAAGGAGATTCCACCGGAAGACTATATCATCATAGATGACACAGATTCGGAAGCTGAGGATAGCAAGGATGAAGATTATGAAGATGAAGCTGGAGCAGATATTATGAAATCCTCTGCCGATCAATATTTTTAGATGACCACCCTGTGACTAGTAGTTACTACCATATATTAGTTTTAGAGCACTTTTGTAAACGATCATTAGATTCGTAAGACCTTGTTTGAAATTGATTGGTGTGATATGATTGTGTGTTTGTCTCATGTGCATATGGGTAGTGATTTTTCCTTAGACCTCTTTTCTATTCTAATCTCTTCCCTCTACACCCATCAGATGCCTCCAAGACGTGAATTTGAGTTTCTCCCTGAGCTCACCCAGTTGATCCAGCAGCAGAACACCTTGATGCAACTTCTTGTCCAGAACACCCAGAACAACCAAAACAACAACAACAACCCTCCACCACCACCACCTATGGACAACCTGACACGTTTCTGAAGGTTGCAACCACCCGTGTTTGCTAGCAGCATCGAACCAATTGTGGCTGATGACTGGCTACGCAAGATTGGAAGGGATTTGACCACCGCCAATTGCTCGGATGCTGAGAAGGTGTGATTTGCCGCACACCAGTTGTCTGGACCAGCCGCAGCATGGTGGGAGAATTACACAGCCACTTACCCCGTAGCCAATGTGACCTGGGATCAGTTTCAGCAAGCTTTTCGTACCGCCCATGTCTCAACTGGAGCCATGAGTATGAAGAAGTAGGAGTTTCGCAATTTGCGCCAAGGGAATCGTACTGTGGCCCAGTACGTGGATGAGTTTAGTATCCTATCTCGTTATGCCCCAGATGATGTGGCCACAGATGCCGCTAAGCAGGAGAGATTCATGGAAGGGCTGAATGATGAGATGAGCGTATAGTTGATGGTGGCAACTTTCAATAACTACCAGGAGTTGGTTGACCGCGCCCTAATGATTGAAAGGAAGCATCAACAGATTGAGAGTCGCAAGAGGAAGTATGGGCAAGGGAAGTATAATTCTGGAGCTCAGCAGAAGCCCCGCTTTACCCCTAAAGCGGTAGGACAGTTTCAACATACCCATGGAGGAAGTAGCTCGCACAACCACAATGGCACCAAGAATGGAAATGGGAATGGGAATGGAGCCAACGGAAACCAGAACCGCCCTACACCGTCTACACCCACCAAGAGGGATTTTAGCCATGTCACTTGTTACAAGTGCGGGAAGGATGGACATTACGCCAATGAATGCCCAGAAGTTAAGAATGGGAACGGCAATGGAAGCGCCGGGAAGAAGCCCAACCCGTTCAACAAAGGACAAGTGAACCACGTGACCGTGGAGGAGGTAGAAGAGCAACCATATGCTGTTGTCGGTAAGTTTTTGGTTAAGACATTTACCGCAATAGTTCTTTTCGATACTGGTGCATCGCATTCATATATTTCAAGGGGATTCGTAAATAGACATAGGATGTCCACCCGAGTTCTAAATACCCCCATGTTAGTAAGTTCGCGTGGAGCAGATTATATGGCACACCAAGGATGTTTTCAGACGCCATTGATTATAGGACGCCACACTTTCCCCTCTGACCTAATAGTTCTGGAGTCACAAGGATTGGATGTGATATTAGGTATGGATTGGCTATCGAAGTATGTAGGTAACATTGACTGTGCCAGTAAGTCTATTTTGCTCACCACCCCGGAGGGAAAAAAGATTAAGTATGTATCTAGGCATTCGCCTATAAGGACTCAAGTACATTCTCTCACGGGAGTTGTTCAGGAGGAAGTGCCAGTAGTGAAGGATTATCCGGATGTGTTTCTAGAGGAGTTACCTGGCATGCCACCGGATAGAGATATAGAGTTTTTGATTGAACTTTTGCCAGGCACCGGGCCAATTTCTAAGAGACCATATAGGATGCCCGCAAAGGATTTGGAGGAGATAAAGAAACAGATTAAGGAGTTACTGGATAAAGGATTCATACGCCCAAGTTCTTCGCCTTGGGGTTCGCCAGTACTTCTAGTGGAGAAGAAGGATGGATCGTTAAGAATGGTTGTCGATTACCGAGGATTGAATGAAGTAACGATCAAGAACAAGTACCCATTACCAATGATCAATGATCTGTTCGATAGATTGCAAGGAGCTAAGATATTTTCCAAGATCGATCTGCGATCAGGGTACCATCAATTGAAGATCCGAGAGCAGGATATACCTAAGACGGCCTTTACCACTAGGTATGGGTTATACGAGTATACCGTTATGTCGTTTGGTCTGACGAACGCACCGCCATACTTTATGAACCTGATGAACAAAGTGTTTATGGATTATTTGGATAAGTTCGTCGTAGTGTTCATAGATGATATATTGATCTTCTCGAAGGATGAAGAGCAGCATGCATAGCATTTGCATTTGGTATTGGAGAAGCTCAGAGAACATCAGTTATATGCCAAGTTTAGGAAATGTGAGTTTTGGTTGAAGGAAGTCGGATTCCTCGGACATGTTATATCCGGAGAAGGAATAGCAGTAGATCCCGCTAAGGTGGACACTGTGACCCATTGGGAAGCACCAACAACAGTTGGAGAGATCTGGAGTTTTCTTGGACTTGCAGGATACTACCGGAGATTTATCGAGAATTTCTCGAAGATTGCAAAGCCAATGACAGAGTTGTTGAAGAAGGACACCAAGTTCAGTTGGACAGAAGAATGTGAGGCCAGTATCCAGGAATTAAAGAAAAGATTGGTCTCACCCCCTGTGTTGATTCTGCCAGATCAACATAAGGATTATGAGGTGTACTGCGACGCTTCACGTCGAGGACTTGGAGCAGTTCTTATGCAGGAAGGAAGAGTTGTTTCGTATGCTTCACGACAGCTAAAACCTCATGAAATGAACTATGCCACCCACGATTTGGAGTTAGCAGCCGTAGTGCATGCATTGAAGACGTGGAGACATTTTCTTATTGGAAATCATTGTGAAGTATATACGGATCACAAGAGTTTGAAGTATATATTCACTCAGAAAGAGCTGAATCTTAGGCAAAGGAGATGGCTGGAACTCATTAAGGATTACGACATGAGATTGCATTATCATCCCGGAAAGGCTAACGTAGTAGCTGATGCGCTAAGCCGTAAGAGCCATGTCAATACCCTAATGATGGAGGAGTTTCCAAAGGAGTTAGCCGAGGACCTACGAGAACTACGTATGGAGATAGTTCCGAGAGGCTATGTAGCAACATTAGAAATCCAGTCTATCCTGATGGATAAAATCAGAGAAGCTCAAAAAGCGGACAAGGAGGTTGTCGCTATAAAGGAGAGGATGAGCGAAGGAAAAGCTAAAAGATTTCGTGAGGATGAGCATGACACCCTATGGTTTGAGGATCGGATCTATGTGCCTAATGACCCGAAAATCAGGAAGTTGATTTTACAGGAGGCCCATGATTCACCATACTCGATTCACCCGGGAAATACTAAGATGTATTTGGATTTGAAGGATATTTTCTGGTGGACCGGTATGAAGAAGGATATTGCAGAGTATGTAGCAGTTTGTGATGTATGCCAAAGAGTAAAGGCAGAACATCAGAAGCCAGCAGGATTGTTACAACCTATGCCAATACCCGAATGGAAGTGGGAGAAGCTTGGCATGGATTTTATCACCGGATTGCCCAGGACCAAAGCAGGATATGATTCAATCCGGGTAGTAGTAGCCCACTTTATTCCTGTGAAAACCACATATACCAGTGCAAAGTTGGCAAAGATATACATGAATAGAATTGTATGTCTGCATGGAGTTCCGAGGAGCATCGTATGAGATAGAGGAACCCAGTTTACCTCAAAGTTCTGAAATCAGTTACATGAAACTTTGGGTACCAGGCTAGAGTTTAGCACCGCGTTGCACCCGCAGACAGATGGACAGACTGAAAGAGTCAATCAGATTTTGGAGGATATGCTAAGAGCCTGTGCATTAGATTATGGATCTAGTTGGGATGACAACTTGCCCTGCGCGGAGTTCTCATACAACAACAGTTACCAAGCCAGTTTGAAGATGGCACCGTTCGAGGCATTGTATGGAAGGAGATGCCGAACACCGTTGTCGTGGGATGAAGTTGGAGACCCACAGTTGTTTGGACCAGACTTAATCAAAGAGTCTGAGGAGAAGGTAAAGTTGATCCGAGATAGATTGAAGGTAGCTCAGTCCAGGCAGAAGAGTTATGCAGACTCGAAGCGCATGGAGATAACCTATGAGATCGGAGACAGAGCGTACTTGAGAGTATCGCCTCTGCGAGGAGTTAAACGTTTCAGAGTTAATGGAAAGTTAGCCCCGAGATTTGTGGGACCTTACAGTGTTTTGGAACGCATGGGAGAGGTTGCCTATAAGTTGGAATTGCCCGAAGGATTGTCAGGAGTGCACGACGTATTTCACGTTTCGCAGCTTAAGAAGTGTCACGCGGAGATGGCTGATATACCGCTTAGAGACACAGTACCCCTGGAAGCAATTCAGTTGGACAGTGATCTGACCTACGAGGAGAAGCCTGTTAAGATTCTTGAATTTTCGAGCAGAGTTACTCGCAGCAAGGTTATCAAGTTTTGCAAAGTTCAGTGGAGTCATCACACCGAAGAAGAAGCCACCTGGGAACGAGAAGATGATCTACGCAAGGACCACTCACACCTATTCTCTAGCCAAGTCGAATCTCGAGGGCGAGATTCATTCTAAGGGGGGTAGGTTTGTAACATCCCAAATTTTCAATTTGGAATGTTATACATAGATCATATTGCATTTCATGATTTTGTTTTTTTTGTTTGTGGCGTTCCTCAAAATTCTAAGCAACTCAAGGACCTACGGAGAGAGTTGGAGATTTTACCGTTTTCGTATTTGAGTTCGGTCGAATACCGGTACGAGGACAGTGTGATTCTAATTATTTTTCTCTCCTAAAAATATTTTTAAATACCAAAAATGAGCGGAGATAATATAACTTCTCCAAAATAACAGAAATATTGGAGGAAAAAATGTTAAAATCACTTTTGGTATTTTTCTGGATTTAATTGCGGATTTATTTGCATAGGAATAATACGTGTTTTTCAAAATTGCATTTAGGTCCGGGAAAAATGTTCACTTTGTCGTAAATATTATTAGAGGACGGTAAAAATTTATTTCGGGAATTTTAGAGTCCGTTTGGTATTTCTTTCGTTAGTTTTTCTGCGCCGGGACTCCTTTTAGAAAAAAGGAAACCGACTAGGAGTCTTACTAGCCCAGGACTCTGGGCTTTATAAGTCGCCCGAGCCGGCCCAAACCGCCGCCAGCCCCGCCCCCAAACCCTAGCTGCCGCCGCCAGTGACTGCCGCCGCCGCCTAGTGCCGCTGCCGCCACCTAGCGCCGTCGCTGCTGCCGCCGCTGCCGCCGCTGCCCCGCCGCCCCGCCACCGCGACTGCCGCCGCCGCATCACCCCGCTGTGCTGCCGCCGCCGCCGCCGCACCACCCACCGCCCCGCCGCTGCCATCTCGCCGGAGTTCGCGAGGTAGATGCCCTTTTTTTTGAACCGCTCGGTTTTTTTTTAAAAACCGTAGATCTGTTTTATTAGATTAGATCGGTTCGGTTTTTCCGTCGGTTTAGTTATTTAGCGGACGTTCGTCCGTGCGTTCGTTGTAACGAACGGTTTTTGTTAGTTAACCACAAATAGCAAACGTTTGTTCATTAGCCTGTTCATCCATTTTCTTTTTCGGGGTATTTATCCGCGGTTATTCCGATCGCGATTTCTGCCCTGATCTTGTTTCGCGTTTTTCTTTTCGCTCGAGAGTCGGAATCAGGTGATTCGAAATCCCAGATCTTCGTCTCGAAGCCCTCTTTACGTTTAATCAACTTGAACAAAGTTTTGACTACTGTAAAATTTGACTTTAGGCCAACTAGTAAACCGGAGCTCGTTTCTTTTGCAGTTTGAGTTTCGTTGCTTCTTTCGAGTTGATTCTTTTTATAAACCGGAGTTCTTTAGTTGAACTTTCTGGTTAGATCTCTTATTTGAGTTTTACCCGTGCATTAGTTAAGTACTTATTGTGTGCTTGTTTGATTGCGATAGAGTACCCGGAGTGCGACGCTTGCTACTTTGAGTCTCTAGGTTTTGCGGATCATCAGCAAGGCAAGTAACACTTTGATCATACTTTCCTATTACCCAGTTTTCATTGCATTAGTCCAACCCTCACACATTGCATGAGTAGGATCAATTAACTTGTGGGATTGGGAAGTAGTTTGAGGTAGCACCTATTACCTGTATTACATTCAAACCCTTGGGAGTTACTTCTACGTTTGCTGTTAGGACATGCTATGCTCGTAGACGTTTTTTGGGTTTGAGTGAAATCCATGACAGATGTGAGTTTGTTAATTAATGGTTCAACTTAAGGTGGCAACATTAACACACATCTGGGTGGATTGAGGCATCTGGGTATTCCAGTGATTGCCTGTTTTTCTTTTGGACCGCCACCCAGGCTCAAAGGGATCATGAGATTTTTCATACTAGAAACTTCCGTGTGCAGCCACATGCCAATATGGGCTCTGGCATAGTTGAGTAAGTTGTGGGAAACCTTTCCATGATGGGCTAGCAGATGTAGTGGGTTTTGTAGGTGTACCGACCTATCTATCTAGTTAAGGGGACCTATTCGGAAAGACTGTGTCTCGGTCATCCGTTTCTCAAACACCATGCAGTGCGAGAAACCAAACGGAGGCGATCGAGTCTTGTGGGGAAAAGTGCACAAACCTCTGCAGAGTGTACAAACTGATCATGATTAGCCGTGCACCCGGTTATGGACGTCTTGAGTATCTAGTACTTGGATTATCATGTGAATCTCATCATGTTACTCTAATTTAATATTGTTGGGTTTAATGACTATTTTTAATTGGGGTTGAGAGGATGTCTATCTTCTCAACGATGTTTCAACTACCATGATAGTTAATTAAAATCTATTCCTTTGAAGTAGGGAAAAATTAGCTTTACACAAAAACTTAACCGTAGAGCTTCCCACCAGCCATATTGCATATAGTATATCTTTACTTTCATTGCATTCTCTCGTGTTACCTTGCCAGCATATTCCATGTGCTGACCCGTTTTCGGGCTGCAACGTTTCATGTTGCAGACTTTTCAGACGACGAGTAAGATGCCTTTTAGGTCGTGGTTCTATACTCAGTGATGCCGTTGGAGTTGATGAACTCACTTATCTTCCAAGCCTTCCGCTGTTATCGTGATTAGATGGCCTTCAGCCATATTTATTGTAATAAGTTCATCGTTGGAACTATCGATGTAATAAGTGTGTGATTGCTACTCTGTTATAAATCCTTCAAGTACTGTGCGTGTCAGCATTACTGATCCAGGGATGACACTGATGCACAGAGATCAGACTATTTGAGGTCTGGTCGCTACATATACTTATCCCTTGATAATATGATTAAGCATCAACTGTTGCACCTCATCATGCTCGAGATCATGTCTGTTTCATCCCATAACTCTAGTAGCCCTTGTGATACTCTCTATCGGCCAGATGTAAGCGAGACATGTAACTTTGCCCTACCCATTGATCTAGTCACAAGCAAGTGTTCGAAGACATTTTCTTAAGAATCCATGCAGACACAAGGCGAAGTAGTATGAATCAGCCAATCATTTTGTTCCCGGTGCCACCTATGCCTAACGTTGGCTCATGCCATTTAGGACAACCCTTCCTCTGATCCCCGTGACTGTGAAATAGTATTACATTGAACATATAACACCAATGTGTAGAACTAAACAGTCGATAATTTCTTGACTATAGAATCTGCTCGGCTGCATGATTGTATATATAGGAGTAATGTCAAGGCAGGGAGCTGGCTGCAATGGTTGTTGTGAATTTATTTCCACATAATTTGTACCATAAATTTCTAGACACATGCAGCTTGACATGGAAATATATCTGGGCATTTGTTCCATGGAGACCCTTCAAGAAAAAAATACATCAGTGGGTCTAGTTTCTCTGAGCAAACTTACAATGTAAATGTTCGAGTCTTTATGTGCTTGTGGAATTTCATGAAGAAAACAAATCTTAAAGCGGCAACCTTTTATTTTTTTTATAGCTCACGTGAACGACTCCCTTATGGACTTTGCAATTAGGCAGCGAATTAGTTAGTTCCCAACCCTATTTTTCAGCCGTTTCAAATATCGCCCCTCCTCACCCCAGTCACATTTGGTTCCGTTGACCAAATAGTGATGCGATATGTAGAACAACTATGATGGTAAAACAGTTAAACATTGGGTGTGTGCACCCAATGCACAACTAGAGAGGCAGGGAGAGTTCTTCTTCTTCCATTATCTGAAACAAAACAATTAATCATGCTCTATACTTTCAACAATTAAGAAAAGGAAGCCAACCCTCCCGCGGGCGTCCGGGAGGCCAACCCTAGCGTGCCGCCTCCCCTCCCCTGCTCCTACCCCCTCGCCACCGATAGGGGGCACGAGTTAGCGAAGCCCGGTCATCGCCGGCGGCGGCAGGGCCCCTTCGTCTCCTCGCGCGGGGGTGCGACGCGGGCCAGATCTCGCATGCTGGGATGCGGTGCTCAATGTTGGCGTGGCGGTGCTCCGGAGTGGGCCGACGAAGGTGGCTTGGCGTCAGGCGACAGGAGGCATGGTGCTGGTGCAGGCCGGTAGGTGGCGACGATGGCGGCTGCTTCGCGATAGTGCCTTAGAGCCGCTTCTGGCACTGCAGGTCACGTGCAACCCCTCTCGCCGTGGATCTTTGCTGGGGGGGCGACAACAGTGGAGGTGGGCGGCCCTCGTCCAGTCGGGTCCTTGCGGTTGGATGACGACGCTCGGAGCGGGAGGGCCTTCCTGGTTGATAGGTGGGAACCCGATGAATGAGTTCACGCCTGAGGGTGGCTCGATCTTCATGTCATAGGATCGAATCGGGAAGGATAACTAGATGCAAGCAGTGGGAATTACTAGCTTTATACCTGCCAAGTTGGATGCAACCAGTACGTTGGGGATGGCTGACGTGAGCTACAATAACTCCAACCCGCTATCCAAACAATCGCAGAACCACAAACCGGGACTAACCTACACAAAACGCCCAGAACTGTAGAGCATGAATTAGGGGGAACTAGAGGCTCCTTCCCGTGAATCCGGATGAACTCACAAGAGCAAAGGTAGCAAGGATCTGTCGAATCTCTCTAGTAGTTTGCTACTTGTGATCCACGTCAGTAAATGCCCCTAAGAGGAGGGGATGATGGAACACTACAGCGGTAAGTATTTCCCCCAGTTATGAAACCAAGGTTATCAATCCATTAGGACAACCAAACAAAAGTATGTAGAGAACACCTGCACACAAACAACAAATCCTCGCGACCGAACACGTAGAGGTGTTGTCAATCCCTCCAAGGTATTGAAATATGATAAATCAATATATTGATATTTGCAAATGAAATAAATGCAAAAGAAAAACACAACAAAGTATTTTTGGGTTTTTTGTAAAATATTCTGAAAATATATGATAGGAAATAGACTTGGGGGCCGTATATTTCACTAGTGGCTTCTCTTGAGAAAAGAGCATACGGTGGGTAAACAAATTACTGTTGGACAATTGATAGAAGAGCATATAATTATGAAGATATCCAAGACAGTGATCATGTATATAGGCATCAGGTCCAAGATTAATAGAAATACTCCTGCATGCATCTACTACTATTACTCCACACATCGACCGCTATCCAGCATGCATCTAGTGTATTAATTTCATGGAGAAACAAAGTAATGCCTTAAGAACGATGACGTGATGCAGACAAGATCTATAGATGTAGAAATAGTCCCCACATTTTTATCCTTAATAGCAACGATACATGCGTGTCATGTTTCTTTCTGTCACTGAGATTGAGCACCACAAGATCGAACCCATTACAAAGCACCTCTTCCCATTGCAAGATAAATCAATCAACTTGGCCAAATAAAACCAAAATTTCGAAGAAGAAATACGAGGCTATAATAATCATGTATGGATAGATCTGATCATAAACTCACAATTTATTGGATCCCAAAAAACACACCGCAAAAAGAATTACATCGAATAGATCTCCAAAGAGAACAATGTATTGAAGATCAAAAAGAGAGAAGAAGCCATCTAACTACTAACTACGGACCCATAGGTCTATGGTAACTACTCATGCATCATTGGAGGAGCACCAATGAGGATGATGAACCCCTCTGTGACCATGTTCCCCTCAGGCAAAGTGCCGAAAAAGGGTTCTAGATTGGATCTCATGGTTCTGGAACTTGCGGCGGTTGAAACAATTTTTCGTCATCTCCTCTAGCGTTTTTGTAATATTGTGGTAATTATAAAGCCAGAGGTTGGTGGAAAAGGTCATCGTGGGCCCCACTACCCACAAGGGCGCGCCCTGGTGCCTAGTGGGACCCACATGCGTCCCCTCGTGCGCTTCCTTGACTCTCTGGATGTCTTCTGGGCAAAAACAATCTCTAAAAAGTTTCGTGGCATTTGGACTCCGTTTGGTATTGATATTCAACAAAGTAAGAAACAAGCAAAAACCAGCAACTAGCATTGGGAATTATGTCAATAGGTTAGTCCCAAAAATGATATAAAGTTGCTAGAAAATGAATATAAAATATCCAAGAATGATAATATAACAACATGGAACAGTAAAAATTTATAGATATGTTGGAGACGTATCAACATCCCCAAGCTTAATTCCTGCTCGTCCTCGAGTAGGTAAATAATGAAAACATAATTTTTGACGTGGAATGCTGCCTAACATGTTCATAATTTATTCTTTTCTTTGTAGCATGTACATATGGACTTTTAGATGATTCAAAACAATAGTCTATAATTTGACATGAAGACTTTAATACTCAAGCATATGAACAAGGAACCATGTCTTTCAAAATATCAACACTAAAGACAGTTATCCCTAGACCGTTATGCTCAATCATTGATCCATTCATGAAACACATCCAAATATTAGCTACATCCAATTCTCAAGTAAGATAATAGTGTTCCGTAGTTGGTGCTTTATAAGAGAAGATGGAGACTCAACAAAAATAAAATAAAATAAAAGTAAATAGATAGGCCCTTCACAGAGGGAACCAGAGGTTTGTTGAGGTGCGAGAGCTCAAAGCTTAAATTGAGAGATAAATATATTTTGGGTGGCATGCTTTTCTTGTCAATGAAAACGACTAAGAGTTCCAATATCTTCCATGCTAGATAAATAATAGGCGGTTCCTAAACATAAAATAAAGTTTATTTCCTTTCCACCATTCTTTCACAATCCATGGCTAGCCGTATCCACGGGTGCCTTCCATACCAACACATACCAAAGGAATTTATTATAGTATTTTTTCTTGCATTTCGGGACTGGGCATCCCTATTACCGCCACACTCTCGTGCAATGAAAAGTGAATAAACACTCATCTTGAGAATAACCTATCTAGCATGGAAAATATTGGCCACCCCTTGCCGCTTCATGAGCAGTACATGCACACAAAAGAAAAGTTTATTTTGAAAATTAGAGTTGGCACATACAAATTTACTTGGAACGGTATGGAAATACTGCATATAGGTAGGTATGGTGGACTCATTTGCACAACTTGGGTTTAAGGAGTTGGATGCACAAGCAACATTCCCGCTTAGTATAAGTGAGGGCTAGCAAATAGATTGAGAAGCGACCAACCAAGGAATGAAAACCATCATAAAAGAACATTAAACATAACTAACACCGAATAATGCAACACAAGTAGGATGTAACTTTATTGCATAACTATTAACTTAATGTGAATGCATAGGAAATCACAAACCTTAACACCAATATTCTTACCAAAGCATAATTACTCACCAACATTATTCACATATCACTATCTTCATATCACAAAACTATTGTAGGGAATCAAGTTTTTATGTCCAATGATCTTCATGAAAGTTTTTATTATATCCCTCCTTAATATATATCACTCTGGGGCCAAATTCTTTTAAAGCAAATTGCCATTGCTAATAACAAGCTCTCAAACAAATTTAATGAAGTGCGAGAGCACATATTTCTTCAAAATTTTACTCTGAAAATAATATAAGTGAAGCATGAGAGAATTTCTTCAAAAGTAACTCCAAAAATAATCTAAGTGAATCATGAGAGCACATTTCTTTAAAATAACAACACCACCGTGGTAAAAAAGATATAAGTGAAGAACTAGAGCAATTCCATGGCTCAAAAAATTTAAGTGAAGCATTGAGAGAAATTCTAACAAATCATAGCATAATTATGGCTTACTCAAATAGGTTTGTCCAACAAAGATGATTGTGACAAACTAAAAAGCAAAACAAGCAAAAACACATATAATACAAGACGCTCCAAGACAAACTCATGATGTGTGACGAATAAAAATACAGCTCCAAGTAAAATACCAATGGTAGTTAGAAGAAAGTGGGCATTGCCTACCGGGGTATCCCCAACCTTAGTTGCTTGATACTTCTTGAATATGTCCTTGGGGTGCCATGGGCATCCCCAAGCTTCGGCTCTTTTCACTTCTTATTGCTTCATCCATTGTGATCTCACCAAAAACTTGAAAACTTCAATTACACAAAACTTAACAAAACCTCGTGAGATCCGTTAGTATAATAAAAATCATCTTTACTATAAGTACAATAAAAAACCGATCCAACTTTTTATTACATTATACCTACTGTATTCTAACTTTACCATGGCTTATACACCCCGATATAAAACCATAGATTCATCAAAATAAGCACATAATGCAACGAAAACAGAATCTGTCAAAAACAGAATCTGTCAAAAACAGAACGGTCTATAAAGATGTAAGTTTTAGTCATACCTTTGTAACTCTAAAAATCCTGAAAAAATAGTAGAATGTGGGAAATTTGTATATAAACTCTGTGTAAATTTTTCAGAATTGTTCCCGGTCCGAAAATTGAAAAATATATTCTACTATACGCGAAAGTATCTGTTAATGCGCCGAATCAAATCAACTTTCACCCAAATCAACCCAAAGGCTTTGCTTGGCACAAACACCAATTAAAACACCAAAAACACAATCACAACAATAGTTTAATTGTGTAAACACACAAGAACATAAATAAAAAGCAAAAATTTATTTTATTCATTGGGTTGCCTCCCGACAAGCTCGTTCTTTACAGCCATTAAGATAGGCTTGAGATTTCAATGACGCTCACATGAAAGATAAGAATTGAAACACAAAGAGAGCATCATAAAACACGTGACGAACACATCTAAGTCTAACATAATTCCTATGCATAGGCATTTTATAAGAAAACAAATTAGGAAGGCAAGCAAAAACTAGCATATGCAAGGAAGAAGAATAAAACTTTGACAATTTAAGCATCAAGAGTGGTAATTTAGTAACATGAAGATTTCTACTACCATATTTTCCTCTCTCATAATAATTGCATGTAGGATCATAATCAAATTCAACAAAATAGCTATCATATAACATATTTTCTACATGATCCACATGCATGCAAAGTTGAAACTCTTCCAAAATAGCGGGACTATCATCGAATAAAGTCATGACCTCTCCAAGCCCACTTTTATCAAAAAATTCATCAGATTGATCATTCTCAAAAGTAGTGGGATCATTATTACCTAAAACTGAACTCTTCCAAACCCACTTTCAACATTGCCGCAAACATATTCATCATGAGGCTTAAATAAATTTTCAAGATCATAAGAAGAATCACCACAAACATGATCATTGCAATAAGTAGAGGACATATCAACATTAACATCCCCAAGCTTGGGGTTTTGCATATTATAAGCATAATTGACATTAATATAATTTGTTATAACACCATTGCAATCATGCTTTTTCATTCAAAGAGCTATCGTGAATCACTTCATAAATTTCTTCTGTTCGCACTTCATCACAGTTTTCAGATTCACAAATCTCAAGCAAGACTTCATAAAGATAATCTAGTGCACTCAACTCACTAGCAATTGGTTCATCATAATTGGATCTTTTAAAAAGATTAGCAAGTGGACGAGGATCCATAAACCTTGTCCTTTTGATTTCCAATAAACACACAATTATACCAAACAAACAAGCAAAGCAACCAAGTAAGACATAAGGGCAAACGAAAAAGGAAAACGAGAAGAAGGCAAATAATAAGGCGAATATTTTTGAATTTTTGTACAAATGTTTTAGAAGTGGGAGGGGGGATGAAAATGAGAGGCAAATGGCAAATGATGTTATTGCAAGGAGATGAGAGTTTATGCATAGGAACCTGATAGATCTTGACTTGATCTTCCTCGGCAACGGCGTCAAAAATTCTTCGTGCTACTTGTGATCCGCGTCAGTAAATTCTCCAAAGAGGAGGGGATGATGCAGCACAACGACGGTAAGTATTTCCCTCAGTTATGAAATCAAGGTTATCAATCCAGTAGGAGAACCAATCAAAGCTATGTAGATATCACCCACACACAAATAACAAATCCTCGCAACCCAATGTGTAGAGGGGTTGTCAATCCCTCCAAGGTATTGGAATATGATAAATAGATAGATTGATAGATGCAAATGAAATAAAAGCAAATAAAACGCAGCAAAGTTTTTTTTTTTGTAAAATAGATTTGAAAACATATGATAGGAAATAGACCCTGGGGCCATAGATTTCACTAGTGGCTTCTCTCGAGAAAAGAGCATATGGTGGGTAAACAAAGTACTGTTGGGCAATTAATAGAAGAGCAAATAATTATGATGATATCCAAGACAGTGATCATGTATATAGGCATCATGTCCAAGATTAGTAGAAAGACTCCAGCCCGCATCTACTACTATTACTCCACACATCGACCGCTATCCAGCATGCATCTAGTGTAGTAAGTTCATGGAGAAACAGAGTAATGCCTTAAGAATGATGACATGATGTAGACAAGAGCTATTCATGTAGGAATAGACCCCATCTTTTTATCTTTAATAGCAAAGATACATGCATGTCATGTCTCTTTCTGTCACTGAGATTGATCACCGCAAGATCGAACCCACTACAAAGCACCTCTTCCCATTGCAAGATAAATCAATCAAGTTGGCCAAACAAAACCAAAATATAAAAGAAGAAACACGAGGCTATAATAATCATGTATGGATAGATATGATCATAAATTCACAATTTATCGGATTCCAACAAACACACCGCAAAAAGAATTACATCGAATAGATCTCCAAAGAGAACATTGTATTGAAGATAAAAAGAGAGAAGAAGCCATCTAGCTACTAAGTACGAACCCGTAGGTCTGTGGTAAACTACTCACGCATCATTGGAGGAGCACAAATGAGGATGATTAACCCCTCCGTGATCGTGTTCCCTCTGACAGAGTGACGAAAAAGGGCTCTAGATTGGATCTCGTGGTTCTAGAACTTGCGGCGGTTGAAAAATAAATTCGTCGACTCCTCCAGGGTTTCTGGAATATTGTGGTATTTATAGAGCCGGAGGCTAGTGGATAAGGTCATTATGGGCCCCACTACCCACCAGGGTGCGCTAGGGGCCTGTGGCGCACCCTGGTGACTAGTGGGCCCCATGGGCCTCCCCTCATGTGCTTCCTTGATTCTCTGGATGTCTTCTGGGCAGAAAAAATCTTCAAAAAGTTTCGTGGCATTTGGACTCCATTTGTTATTGATATTCTGCAAAGTAAAAAACAAGCAAAAAACATCAACTGACACTGGGCACTATATAAATAGGTTAGTGCCAAAAATGATATAAAGTTGCTATAAAATGATTATAAAACATCCAAGAATGATAATATAACAACATGGAACAATAAAAAAATTATAGATACATTGGAGAAGTATCACAGTCTTGCTGCATAAGCTTGTAGCTGAATGGTTTGACAAAAGGTACCTAAGAGGATGGGGGTGATGGGGTTTTATAGCAGGGAAATCGCCCCTTAGTTAGGTGTAAAAATGGTTGCAAAAGTAAGCAGGTTTGCATGGCTTTCTGGGGGGAATAAACAGTCAACTTTGGGAGTTGTTGGAGAGCTCCTCAGAAATTCGTGAAACCTTGACATCGTGGACACCTTCCACGAGAATGACTAGTGCTTTTGACTCACAACTCCAAATGATGTGAGGTTTTTTCATTGGAAAGTAAATTTGATGTAGCTTCTCGTGACGTACCCCTATGGCCACGTCTCTCCACCGCATGGGTGTGGCACAACTAAACATCAGAGGTTAAAACTAACAGCATCAGCTTCACTTGAAACTTGTTTTCTTCAAACTTGTACGTCCAAACCGGCTGCTTCAAGAGCTCGTAGGTTGTTGGAGTTTTTCCACATGATACCTAAGTTCAACGAATAACAATGGGATGAAAGCATAGTTGTGTCATCAATATTATAAGGTAAACTTAATTTAGGGTTCACCTGGTCATGTGTTTGCTTGATTCGGCTTAGGAATTCTTTCCAACTAAATTATACACTTTTATGAAATGTCATGTATGATGTAACCATGTGCTCATCATCCTCCCTCCCTTGATGGAGAGTCTTCCTCAACTCTCGTTGATCTACAGAAGATAAGTCGAAGGAAAGTAGATAATAGCCATGCAAAGGAATAATGCAATCCTCATTTGTAGCTTCACCTTAGAATTGTGTTGCATCTGATTATGCATTTTTATCACAACTTGGAGCTTGTCCAGAGATGATTGATGTTGTTTCAATGACTGAGATGTCCTCATCATCCTCTCTGTCTTGAAAAGGAGTCGTCCTCGACTCTACCTAGTCATCGCACAAAAGAAAGCAGGGCAATACCAAATCATAATGCAAAGGTTTCATGATATAGAGAATTTTAGTTTTCAACCTTGCTATCTTATTGACGATGCCAACATGATGTTTTGTTCGACTTAGGAGTTCCTTCCAACAAAAATGTACCTGGACTACAAACTTGCAATCAACCATGATCATGTTCATACCATCGTCCCTCTCTTGAAGAGAAGTCGTCCTCGACTTTACTTGGTCCAAAAAATTATAGCACAAGGACACTAGAAAATAACTAGGGAAAGTGAAAGTTGAACATTTTTGTGTGGATCTCAAGTGTCCCAAATCCTTTGTTTCTTCATCATGATTGAACAAAATATATTGATGGATTGATGGTGTGGTAAAGGATGTTTCCAATAATTTTTTCTCTTATTTCATTTCGCCAATGTTTCAAGAGTTTGTATGTGCATACGTCGGGGTGCATCAAAATGGAAGATCCTTTTTGTTTTACCTCATTGAGTACTTGAATGCCTCTTTGAAAATCAATCTTCACACACACACACCTTGTGTAGTCATAGTCCATGTCCTCCATATTTGTTCTTGGATATCAATCTCCCATCGTTGCAAGAGAGCTCATAGATATGCCTTTGCACCTGGACATATTGCAAAGAAAAAGAATTTTGTTAAAGGTTAGTTATTGAATGTTCCTTTCTCTTTTCATTTGGTGGATCACTCATCTCTTTGATATTATGGGGAAATACCTCAAGGTCACATTTGGTGGACTCACCGACACTACTGTAGGATGCTGGTAATGCGACACTACGGTCAGAGACCCTTTGACGAAACTATGTGGAATGCATTAATCATAAACGATGATGTAAAAACATGTCAAAAAAGATGCAAAACCTTTGCGATGAAGGATTCATCAAACACGGTTCAGATTTTAGTTGCGTGTGCGATGCGAGGCAGACGGTCTAGTTCAATTAACTTTTTGCGATGAGGGAGAAGAACAAAAACGGGCAGCTAGATGAAGGCGTGTGCGGTATGCGACATACAGTTCACTAGGATTAACTGTTTGTGATGAGGCAGAACAACTGAAATGGACAGCTAGATGAAGGTGTGTGCGATTGAGGGCATACACTTTAGAAGGATTAACTATTTGCGATTAGGCAACACAACAAAAACGGTCAGCCAGATCAACGTGTCTGCGATTAACGACATACACTTCACACAAATGAACTATTTGTGATTGGCCACAACAAACAGAAATAGTTAGACAGATCAATGTGTGTGCGCTAGACGGGCACACATTATAATTAAAATAAGCGTGCGCGATGGTAATAACGAGTGCACATGGTTGTTGGCACAAGACGTGTGCTGACATTGCCTATTGCGGTGCACCCTATGGTGCAGACGCCACGTACGCGGCCTAGAACGCATGCCCACATTACGCGTCCGAGAATAGTGCCACACTTAGAAATTATAGAACCGTCAATAAATTTTGAGCCTGCATCCCGTCACATTCCAAATTACAAACCTATTCAGACCAATCAAAACCTAAATGGTTTCCCACTTAGGAGTGTATTAGTACTCGGCTATAAATACTACTACTCGAAGTTGACTTCACATTCCTCTTCAACTCCTCATCCACAAAAAAAAGTCATTAATCATCGTTTCCTTGCGTCTGCCATGGCTAGCGTGAGTTCTGGGTCGAGAGACTACCACCAGGGAGAGGCGAGCATGGAAGCGGAAGCACGAGAGATGTCCCGCCTCACCGCGAAAGCAACCGTCATGTCCTGCTGCGCGGCCGTAGCAGCATAGAGGTCCGGCCGCGCCGCCGAAGCAACACAGAGGTCCCTCCGCATCGTCGATGCAGCAGACTGGTCCGGCCGCACCGCAGAAGCAGCAGAGATGTCCCGCCGCACCGTGAATGCAGCAAAGATGTTCTCCCGTGCCGTGACAGTCTAGGAAAATGTCTCGCGTGCAGGCGAGGACTCTTACAGGCGCATGATTGTGATCGTCCAAAACCATATGGATCAGATCTCCGGCTGGGCGAGGTTGCAGGACGACATGAAAGCCTCGTTTGAACAAGCTACCGATGTCATACGACAACTAAGGGAGGGCATTGCGAAGCTCTAGGACGAGCAGGAAGAGATCATTGCCTTGTTGAAGAGGACCGGCGTCATCGTCAAGAAACTTATGGACGAGAATAAAATGCTCTGCATCGAGCACCAAAGGATGCTAGAGGAATCCGTGGATGCTCTCAAGCAGCGTCTTGAGGACAAGAAAGAGCTCATCGCCGCTCGCCGCGGAGACTAGTTCCTTCTTCTTTAGCCCTTGTGTATTTCGGGCGTTGCCGCATGTGGCTTTTTGAATTATCTTCCTAAATATGTAAGGCAATTATTATCCACTGTTATCGTCCTTATATTCATTAGTCTTGCTATCAGTCGCAGTCGACGCTATATAGGTCCATCGAATCTTACATCAAGATCCGTGCAGAACATTATTTTCAGATTTTCCTTTTTCTCTCTTAAATCTCAGTCGAGTGAGACATAGGCACGCATGAAACAGGGGCTCGGGTGAAAGATCGTGGATGTCGCCTAGAGGGGGGGGGGTGAATAGGAACTTTAAAATAATTACGGTTTAGGCTTGAACAAATGCGGAATAAACCTAGCGATTAATTTGTTAAGCACAAAACCTATAACAACTAGGCTCACCTATGTGCACCAACAACTTATGCTAAGCAAGATAAACAACTAGGTGATAGCAAGATATATGACAAGAAACAATATGGCTATCACAAAGTAAAGTGCATAAGTAAAGGGCTCGGGTAAGAGCTAACCGAGGCACGCGGAGACGACAATGTATCCCGAAGTTCACACCCTTGCGGATGCTAATCTTCATTTGGAGCGGTGTGGAGGCACAATACTCCCCAAGAAGCAACTAGGGCCGCCGTAATCTCCTCACACCCTCGCACAATGCAAGATGACGTGATTCCACTAAGGGACCCTTGAGGGCAGTCACCGAACCCGTACAAATGGAAACCCTTGGGGGCGGTCACCGAAACCATACAAATTGCTCGGGGCGATTTCCACAACCTAATTGGAGATCCCAAAGCTTGCCCGGAGCTTTACACCACAATGATTGAGCTCCAAACACCACCAAGGTTGGGGCTACCTCCACAACTTAATTGGAGGCTCCCAACGACACCATGAAGCTTCACCACAATGGAATATGGCTCCGCGGTGACCTCAACCGTGTAGGGCGCCCAAGCACCCAAGAGGAACAAGCTCAAGGGTACCAAGCACCCAAGAGTAATAATCTTCTCAACTTGTAACTTCCACGTATCACCGTGGAGAACTCAAACCGATGCACCAAATGCAATGGCAAGGGCACACGGAGTGCCCAAGTCCTTCTCTCTCAAATCCCACAAAAGCAACTAATGCCAGTGAGGGAAAAGAGAGGAAGAATAAGAAGGAGAACACCAAGAACTCCAAGATCTAGATCCAAGGGGTTCCCCTCACCTAGAGGAGAAAGTGATTGGTGGAAATGTGGATCTAGATCTCCTCTCTCTTTTCCCCCAAAAACTAGCAAGAATCCATGGAGGGATTGAGAGATAGCAAGCTCGAAGAAGGTCAACAATGGGGAAAGAACACGAGCTCAAAGGATAAGGCTCAATGGGGAAGAAGACCCCCTTTTATAGGGAGGATAAAATCCAACCGTTATCCCCACCAACCAGCCCACAGCGAGCGGTACTACCGCTGGCAGCAGCGGTACTACCGCTTGGCCCAGCGGTACTACCACTGGGACCACGCACAACACCAACGATGGAAGAAACACGAGATAGAGCCCCCGAGCGGTACTAGTAGCGGTGCTAGGGTAGTACTACCACTTATAAGCGGTACTACCGCACCTACGACCGCTCCTACTACTGCCCAACCCGACACGAGAAGCGACGATCTCGAATCGAGGCGGCACTAGCGCGGAACCGGAGTGGTACCACCTGATATAGCCATGGGCGGTACTACCGCTATGTACCAGCGGTACTACCGCTTGTGTCTATAAGCGGTACTACCGCTCTGGCCCAGCGGTACTACCGCATGAGCTACAAGAAACCCTGAACTTCCATAACTTCTGCAAATGAGCTCCGAATTGAGCAAACTCAAGCTTGTTGGATAGAGGAAGACGAGTAGCATCAAAACATCATAGAAGATGCAGGGAGGTAAGAAGAGGCAGGGAGGTATGCCTAATATATAGAGGAGTGAACACTCCATCAGAGAAGAACCGACATAACCTCCAACATCGAAAACATCATAGAAGATGCATGTGAGCTCCGTTTTTGATGAACTCGAGCTTGTCAACAAGATGACCATAAGCTCTAAGACTCACAAAGAGAACCAGCAAAAACCCCAACATCGAAAACATCATAGAAGATGCATGTGAACTCTGTTTTTGATGAACTCGATCTTGTCATCAAGATGACCATAAGCTCCAAATCTCACAAGGAGAAGAACCAAACAAGAACCAATAAAGATGATGCAAGCATGCAATGGTTTGAGCTCTCTACGAACGATACGATCAAGTTAGTTATCGAGAGCCCCCCTTGATAGTACGGCAATCGATCCTATAACCCGGTCTCCCACAACCACCATGAGACCGGTAAAATAGAAATCCTATCAAGGGCAAACCTTTGCCATGCACAAAGTCCACTTGAGCTGGATGATGACGATCTTGACTCCCTCAAACTGGACCACCTTTCTTGATTGTGTTGGCTCGGTGAAGACTAGTAGATTGCTCCCCCATACACCACTATGGGTGAGCCACTCTTCGGCGCATCTTCACAAGTCCATTGCCACCACAATGGACGACAAGCTTCAAGCATATGATCTCTTCGTGATGATCCTACTTGAACTTGCACACCGCAACCTAACCCCACAAAGAACTCTCACGAAGACCATGGGTTAGTACACAAAGCGTAATTGACAATGCTTACCATACCATGGGATCGCTTGATCCCTCTTGGTACATCTTCTATGCTTTGTGTGTTGATCAACTTGATTCACTCTTTGACTTAGTCTTGATCAACCTAGAATCTTTCCAACTCTCTTCATTTGGATGATGTCTTGAAGGTAAACATGAATGATCACACACTCTTCTTCTTAAAGACATGCTTGCAATAAGCTCAACACTCACAAGACCAATCTTTGGATAATTCCTTAATAGCACCTTGGTCATCACAAACTCTCCTTGAAACCAACACATGGACTCCAAGAAAAAGCCAATGGACAAACCCTTGAAATATAACTCAAGGCAACCATTAGTCCATAGAGATTGTTATCAATTACCAAAACCAAACATGGGGGCACCGCATGTTCTTTCATCGGGCGCCATTAATGGAGACGTTGGGAGGGAGGTGGGCGGCGAATATAGGTCAAAGGGCTCACTTCTCGATGAGTACCTTGCACGACACCTCCTAACCAATAAAAAAGGGACGCATGACGGCACATAATTGGTAAGTAGAACGCACACAGTTTCAATAATACTTGTGTTTCTGATTTGTAACGTGACAACACTTGTTCCAAAATGACTTTGTTAGTTGTTAATGTGTGCGCCTTCGCAAATCGGACAGAAAATTACCACAACTTGTTGGTGCCATGTCATGACACCATGCCAAGTTTTGGATTTATAGGAATTAAAAAAATCAAGTTTCTCAATATTTCCAGCCGAGGCACGACACCCAGATGTTTGAATTCCATTCCCATTTCTTGCATGGGACCTAAAAATTCACCCAAGGACACACATGTGATTTTTCAACCAACTTTGGTGCACTTGAGCATGTGCTTGTAGTTCAAATTTGAATTATGCACATTAGATGACCATAAATTCAATTAATGTATAAAAAGTCCAAACGAACCCAGAATAATTCCAAATTTTAACACGACACTCATATAGTTCTATGTTTCCCCTGTGAAAAATCAGGGGGGCAACGTATATCGTTTCACACACAAAGGTGACACATCCCCCCTCGGGAACCATGTGTCTTCTCGAGAGAAGCTCCAATTTGCAAGAAGCTTATACCAAAACTTGTCCAAATGCGGCCAATTTTTTTACCACAGCATGTTGGTGCCATGAAATGACACCATGCCAAGTTTCATGATTTTCAGGCGAGTTTTGAATTTCCAAGAATTTTAAAACCAAGTTTCTCAATGTTTCCGGCCGAGCCACGACACCCAGATGTTTGAATTTCATTCCCATTTCTTGCATGGGACCTATAAATTCACCCAAAGACACACATGTGATTTTTCAATAAACTTTGGTGCACGAGAGCATTAGTTCAAATTTGAATTATGTACATTAAATGCCTAGAAACTAAATTAATGCATAAAAATGCCAAACGAACCCAGAATAATTCCAAATTTAAACACGACACTCATGTAGTTGCATGTTCGATGTACATAAATGTTCTAGGAATTAAAACACCATCCTTTCCTTCCGTAACACCATTTTGTCTTTCAAAACATAATGAAAAAAATCAGGTATACCACAAACAGTTTACTAGAAAGAATCATGTGGGATGCGATATAAAATATTTAGGCGCACCGTCTTGTCTGGCTTGCGTAGGAAGCTTCGTCGTCTACGGTCCACCGCCCGCGCTTGAACCACACTTGCACGCCAGTTTGTCGCAGCACCGAGCGAAATTTTTCTACCACCGCAGAAATATCTATCTCCACTCCCGTCCCTCCCAAGCCAGATTTCCATTGTTCCTCCTTACTTTTCAAGTTCAAACCTTCACTAATGCTTACTGGCAGCTCAACCTCCTCACCGGTGACCCTTATTCTTGCAACACCGCCTCCTCGCCGGCTTCCCTTCTTCTAGCAACACCGCCTCCTTGTAAGGGCATATCTCCCTAAGTAGTTTTGGTGATTGATGACAATGCATTTGCGGACTAATCGTGTGCTCTAAGCTCTTTCAGATATATCTCACCTAGGCACAAGATGATTATGTGCCCCTCGGAACCTATGGAAGACGGTGTTTCCTTTTGCTTCTTTTTCAGTGGCTTTGAGTAATAGGAAAGCCGTACTATTAAGAGGGGGTCCGCTTCGGAAAGGTTTGGGTGGAATCAACACGTACACGTCTACTCACTCGCACCACCTTTCCTTTGCTTCTCTGGGGCTCCGGCTGTTTTCCTCGTTAGTACAAAACCATGGCTTCCTACTACTACAACTACCTGGCACGCGGTAGTACCACTCAGAGTGAGCGGTAGTACCGCACAGCCACACGGTAGTACTGCCTCAGGATTGCGGTAGTACCACAGAGAGTGGTAGTACCGTATCATGAACACGGTAGTACCGTGTAGCTGGCCTAGTGTCGTAACTAGTACGGTAGTAGGTGCGGAAGTAATTTTTTACTCCTGCATCCTACGCGGTAGTACCGCTTGGGTCAAGCGGTAGTACCGTGTTGTGTTTTTGCTACTACCGTATTTCTGCGGATGTAGTTGCAGATGTATTTTATTTTGTCCGCACTAGTCCAAGGCCTGTCTATCTCTGCCTTGCGGTAGTACCGCAGGGACGTACGGTAGTACCGCTCAGGCAGTACTACCGCCCGTTGCTTCAACGCAACAGAGTTAGTCGTGGCCCGTACTGCACCAACGGTAGTACCGCTGGCCGAGTGGTAGTACTGTAACTTTCGTGCGGTAGTACCGCGCTCTGCGGGCAGAAATGTGGGATAACAGTTGGATTTGTTCTCCCACTATATATAGAGAATCTTCTTCCCAAAGAAGACTTACCTCTTCCTCCCCAAAGCTCCATTGTTGCTCAAAGCTCCATTTCCGCCCGATCTCTCTCCCTATCCAATCAAACTTGTTGATTTCCTCGAGATTGCTTGAGAAGGCATCGATCTACACTTCCACCAAGAGATATTTGATTCCCCCCACTAATCCCTTGCGGATCTTGTTACTCTTGGGTGTTTGAGCACCCTAGATGGTTGAGGTCACCTTGGAGCCATATTCCATTGTGGTGAAGCTTCGTGGTGTCGTTGGGAGTCTCCAATTCGGCTGTGGAGATAGCCCCAACCTTGTTTGTAAAGGTTCGGTTGCCCCAAGCGGTATCAGAGCCTCGTCTCTTTTAAGGACTTTACCGTCCAAATAGTATGGTTGACAACGTAGTCGGGACGGAGGAACATTCCGGTGGAACTCCGTCCTTGCCTACGTCCGATGGGGGAGCCTCGGTCTCTCGTGAAGAGTTCAATGTTGCTATGGACACATTGAAAAAATCACTAACAACCGAGGTCAAAGGCATGTTTAAAGAATTGCTAGAGGGACTCAAATTATCCACCACACCGTTGGAAGTGGGTCGTCCCACTACCAATGTGTCAGAGGATATTCCCGACAAGGGAGAAGCTAGTAGTGAGCAAGTCCCGGTTACTAAGAATGCGAGTGGGATTTTTGCCCACTCCGCTCCTCCTATCCACTATGGAGGACCCGTTCCTACTCCGCATTTAAATTCCATTGGTCCTCCTATAAGTTTATAAAAAATTCTGATTTTGCTACTTGGATGTTTCGCTTCAAACATCATTTAAATCATTGCTCTACTAATCTTTGGAGAATCATTGAGCAAGGTTTTTATCCACGTGATCCCGACAACTTAACTCCGAGAGAAGCTGCTGATCATCAATTCAACGAGTCCATTTTTTTGCATACTTCAAGATGCTATCCCTCCCGAAGACATTTTCCATCTTCGACCCTTCACCGTGGCCAAGGAAGCTTGGGAGCATGTTGGCTCAATGTACAAGGGGAGCGCAAGCATTCAACGCTCAAACTATGAAGTTGTGCAAGATGAAGCCGATGAGTTTGCTATGATCGAAGAAGAAGATCCTCGTGAACTTTATCGGAGATTAACCACTCTTGCGGTCTCTCTTCGAGATCATGGGAGCAAGGACACAGATGACAATTGGATCAAGCGCAAGTTTCTCAAGGCCATGATGCCATACCACAAGGCCATGTCCTCCGTCATTCGCCAAAGACTGGACTTCCACACTCTATCATCAAATGAAGTGTTGGATGAGTTCGTTGCCATGAGGATCTTGGACAAGACCGTCAACAATGCGGTTTTAAGAGCTCAACGATCAAAGAAGCCTAACCTTGCCTTGAAGGCCAAGGCTTGTGTGGAAGAAGAGGAGGAGGAGGATGATGATGAGAGTTGCCTCGAGGACACCAAATATGCCTATCATGAGCACATGGCTCTTGATTCACGACAATTTTGGGGCAACAAGAAGAACTCAAGGCCCAATTTCAACAAGAACAACTCAAGTGGAAACAAGGGCAAGCAACGAGTGAGGACTTGTTTCAACTGTGGGAATGTAAGCCACTTTGTTGTAGATTGCCCATATGAGAAAAGAGAAGACTTTGGAGGCAAGCTTATCCGGAAGGACAAGGCCAAGTCTTATCCCAACAAGAACAACTTCAACAAGAAGACCCCTCCTAAAGGGTTGGTGGCCCAAGAAGAATATGTTGAGGATGATGATAATGATGAATGAGATGGTCACCATGGCCACAATTTCTATTGCTACTACTCAGTGCTCATCTCTCTTCCACTCACCAAATGAGAACATCACCGCCAAGTGTCTCATGGCCAAGGCCACCAACAAGGTAACTCCAAACATCAACACTACCATCATTTCTAATCCTTCATTGATGGATTGTATTGATGAGAGTGAGGGAGCAACAGAGGAAGAGAATGAATTTAAGTTGTTTATGAGCAAACTAAAGGGCAAACCCAAGAAGCACTCTGTTGCTCTCTTGGAACAACTCGGTGAGGCCAATGACATGATCGAGGCTCACGAGGAGACCATTGCTAAAATGGAAGGACATAGTCGAGACTATGCCGATGAGATATCGAATCTCTCTAATGCTCTAGAGGAAGAGCGTGGTCTTCGTTTGGCTCTTGAGGAGTCACACAACGATGATCATGCTAAATTAAAGAAAGACCTCGATCATGCTTTAGTTGTCTCTCGTATGCTTAATTCCGAGAAGGCAAAACATCGGGTTGACCATGCTAGACTCAAGGAGGAGTTTGTTACACTTGACAAGGCTCACAAGGCCTTGAAAGGTATGCATGCTTCCCTCAAGGAGTCTCATGATTAACTCCAAGTCTCGCTAACCAAGGAAAAGGCTATCTTTCCTCGCATGGTGTTGATTGATAATGCAAATGCTACTAACCCATGTTGCGAGCATGTGCATCTTGTTGAAGAAAATGCCAAGTTGAAGAAGCAACTTGAGAAAGGCCTTGTGACATGTATACAAGGTGAGAAGAACTTCAACGATCTTTTGAGTAATCAAAAGGAGGTTGTGGCAAAGGAAGAAATTGGGTTTGCTCCAAAGCCCAAGAAGAAGAAGAATGACAAGACCAAGCTACCTCCCCCTCTCCGACAAACCTTTGTGAAAGAGGGAGAGGGTGCGTCTAAGAAGAAGAACAATGTGAAGGGTGGTGGAGTCAAGAAAAACCCCACCATACCATCAAACATGGCCGGCGACTTTAACCTTCTTATGTTTTATGTCGTGCTAGTGATGGTCATGTCTTTGCTAATTTTTTTGGTTCTTCTTATGAGTACATTGAACGGTCTATTTGGGTTCCTAAGACCCTTGTTACTAACATCAAAGGACCCATTACCAAATGGGTACCTAAATCCAAGCATTGATCTCTTGTAGGAGTTTGCTTCCGATGGGGGATCATGGTTGCTCGATAGTGGAGCCACAAATCATATGACCGGAAGCAAAGACTTGGTGGTGGACGTGCATCTAGGTTCATCTATGGCCACCAACGTCGAATGGGGTGATGCTTCATCTTCTAAGGTATTGGGGCTTGGCAAGGTTGTTGTTTCTCATGATCGCACGACCGAGAAAGTCATGCTTGTTGAGTCCCTTGCATATAACTTACTTTCTGTTCGCCAACTTGCACTCATGGGCTTTGCTACATTCTTTGATATTGATACTGTGGCCCTCTTGTGGAGCAAGACTCTTAAATTAGCCTATGTTGGACATGTCGAGAACGGTCTCTATGTGGTTAACTTCTCGGAGCAACCCACTAAGACCGCGACATGCCTAATGGCTAAAGTTGACGTGGGATGGCTTTGGCATCTCCGGTTAGCCCATGTCAATATGAGATCTTTGCAAAGTCTTCTCAAGGGGGACCATGTCCGTGGACTAACAAATGTTAGCTTTGCCAAAGATCATGCTTGCAGTGCTTGTATTGAAGGAAAGTTACATGAGAAGGCTCATCCTCCCACGACTTTCATCTACTCAAAAAGGCCCTTAGAGCTCCTTCACATGGATCTCTTTGGGCCTTCATCCTTTGATAGTCTTGAGGGCAGAAAGTATTGCTTGGTGATTGTGGATTACTATTCAAGATACACATGGGTATACTTCTTCAAGAAGAAGAGTGAGACCCAACAAACCGTCATCAACTTTGCGAATGAAGCTCAACGACAACATGAAGCAAAGATTTTGATGATCCGAAGTGACAACGGCACCGAGTTCAAGAACTACACCTTGGATGAGTTTCTTAGTGATGAGGGGATCAAACATCAATATGCAACACCTTATACCCCTCAACAAAACGGTGTAGCGGAGAGAAAGAACCGGACACTGATGGACGCGGCAAGGACCATGATCGCAGAATTCAAATCTCCATACAACTTTTGGGCCGAAGCCATCAACACCGCATGTCATGCATCCAATCGGCCCTATCTCCGCAAAGGCTTGAACAAAACTCCATATGAGATTCTTACCGGTAACAAGCCCAATCTCAAGTACTTCCGGGTGTTCGGGTGTAAGTGTTTCATCCTCAAGAAAGGTGCTCGTTTGTCTAAATTTGAATCTAGAGCTCATGAGGGCATATTTGTTGGTTATGCTACAAACTCTCATGCTTACCGTGTCCTCAACAAGTCCAATGGACTCATTGAGGAGACGAGTAACATAGATTTCGATGAGAATAACGGCTCCCAAGTGGAGCAAAGTTGTACTTGTGATGTAGGTGATGAAATTACTCCTCAAGCCATAAGAAGAATGGGTGTTGGATATATCCTACCCATTGAGGAACCCCTTGTGGCCGAAGGAGAAGGACAATGTTCCACTCAAGTGGAACCATCATCAACCCAAGACCCACACGCTTCCGAAGAACAAAGTGAAGGCCCTCAACTGGACGAACAAGGCCAAGTGCAAGATCAATCACAAGATGGTGGGGAGCCACCAAATGATGCACAAGGCCAGGTTCTATCCTCTGAGCAAGATCAAGATCAAGAGGAAGCTCAAGATCAAGATCAAGCTCTTGACGTTGCTCAAGATGATCAACTCAATGCTCCTCAATTATCACTTGAAGAGCAACTGGAGCGTCGTGCTGCAAAAATTGCCTCCAGGCTTGCTTCTAGAGAACATCACATGTAGAATATTCTTGGAAGCATCAAAAGGGGGGTAAGCACTCGTAGACAATTAGCAAACTATTGTGCTCATCAAGCTTTTGTCTCCTGTGTTGAACCTCAAACGGTCTATGAGGCGCTCGAAGACCCTGATTGGCTTAATGCCATGCATGAAGAACTCCACAACTTCGAGCTCAACAAAGTGTGGCGTCTGGTGCCGAGGCCAAAGGAGAATCATAATGTCATTGGAACCAAGTGGATCTTTAAGAACAAGTAGGATGCTCATGGCATTGTCATCCGCAACAAGGCGCGTCTGGTGGCTCAAGGCTACTAGGGTATCAACTACGGTGAAACCTTTGCCCCCGTTGCTCGCCTTGAATCTATTCGTTTGTTGCTTGCCTATGCTTCTCATCATAATTTTAAGTTGCAACAAATGGATGTGAAAAGTGCATTTCTTAATGGTCCTATTAATGAGTTGGTGTATGTCAAACAACCCCCGGGGTTTGAGGATCCTAAGTTCCCCAATCACATGTATCAACTCGATAAGGCACTCTATGGCCTTAAACAAGCCCCACGTGCGTGGTATGAGCATCTTACCGAGTTGTTACAAGATCGTGGGTTTGAAATTGGGAAAATAGACCCCACTCTTTTTACTAAGAAGGTCAAAGGGGAGTTATTTGTCTGCCAACTATATGTTGATGATATTATCTTTGGTTCACCTAACAAAGCTTTCAATGATGAGTTCGCCGCACTCATGACCACACATTTTGAGATGTCCATGATGGGAGAGTTGAAGTACTTCCTTGGGTTTGAGATTAAGCAAAGAAGAGAAGGAATCTTTATCAAAGAAGCCAAGTTCACTCAAGACATGCTCAAGAGGTTCAATCTAAGTGATGTAAAGCCGGCTACTACTCCAATGCCAACCAAGTGCCAACTTGACACTGATCCCAATGGTAAAGCGGTGGATCAAAAGGTATATCGTTCTATGTTTGGATCCTTGCTTTACCTTTGTGCATCTAGACCAGATATTATGTTAAGTGTGGGAATCTGTGCACGGTTTCAAGCCTCACCTAAGGAAAGTCACTTTGTGGCAGTCAAGCGAATCTTTCGATATTTGGCTCATAACCCAAACTTTGGCTTATGGTACCCAAGAGGAGCAAACTTCAACCTTGTAGGTTTCTCTGATTCGGACTGGGCGGGAGACAAAGTGCATAGGAAGTCCACTTCCGGAGGGTGCCAATTCCTTGGTTGCTCGCCGATAAGTTGGTCTTCCAAAAAGCAAAGTTGTGTGTCTCTCTCGTCCACCGAAGCTGAGTATGTCGCAGTTGGCAGTTGTTGTGCTCAACTCCTATGGATGAGGCAAACTTTAAAGGATTACAGTGTCACTTGTGACAAAGTGCCTCTTTGGTGTGACAATGAAAGTGCCATCAAGATTTCTCTCAACCCAGTGCAACACTTCAAGACGAAGCATATAGAGATTCAGTATCACTTCATCCGGGATCATATACGGCAAGGAGAGATTGAGCTTCACTATGTCAACAATCATGATAACCTTGCAGATATCTTCACGAAGCCGTTGGATGAAGCAAGATTTCGCGAGTTAAGGCATGAGCTAAATATCATCGATTTGAGCAATGTGGCTTGAGACCTTGCACACACACCACCCACTCAATATAGTTATCTTGTCTAGATGTAGGCATGGACATAGGGGGAGTATTGTTCTCTCAATGAACTATTCCTCTCCCCATTATGCATAAATCGATCAAGTCTTTGTCATTTGCCATGTTAGATGGTATAAGTGCTTCAAGATGAGTGTTGGTCATGGGCCCAAGGATAGTTCTTTGCGGTGCCATACCAAATAACTCAAACATAGGTGGCTTCGGCCACCGACCTCCTCCTTGTAGGAGTGTCTTGTGTGTTGTTTATGGTGTGTATTGTCTCTCTTTCCGTGTGCCTTTGCGTGTGCGTTTTTTACTTTGCTCAAGCCTTTTGTCGAAACTTGCATTTTCTTGGAGGGACAGTACTACCGTGAGTAGTCACGGTACTACCGCAAAGCGAATACGGTACTACCGCAACCAGCACGGCAGTAATTTTTTACTGCCGCTCATCGAGCGGTACTACCGCTCCATGTGCGGTACTTCCGCCCGGGCGGTACTACCGCGATGACCGCGGTACTACTGCACTTATCCGAACGGCTGGGGGTTATAAGCAGGCAGGAGGAATTCTAACCCCCCCATACCCATTCATCTCATATCCCCCATGTCGCCTCTCTCTCTCTCCCTCTCAAGAACGCCGCCGGAGGACCTCGCCGGATCTCTTCCCCAGACCACTCTCCTCGCATTCCGACCGGTGGGATCGTTCCCCACCTCGACCTCTTGCCATGGATGAAGGTTTCTCCCCAAATCCCCTCTTCTTTTTGCCCGGTTGTTGTTTTTAGGTTTGGGGAGATGCTTGTTGTTCTAGTGTTCTTCTTGTTCTTATCCATGGAAGATTAGGATGTAGGAGAGTTGTTTTGCAATAGAAATGCTAGTAAGTATGCTGCTACTAAGTTGCTATGATCAGCCGTAGTACCGTTCGTCGTTCTACACGTTCTAGTCTAGATCCGTTTTTTCAGATCTGACCCGAGCGGTACTACCGCTAGCTGACCACGGTACTACCACTCTGTCGTGTAACGGTACTACCGCTCTACGGAGCGGTACTACCATGATGAATGCGGATGTAAATTTTTAGTACCGCATTCTGAGCGGTACTACCGCAACTCTCCCAAGCGGTACTACCGCCCCCAAGCGGCACTAATATTTTACATCCGCTTTCGTCAAGCAGTACTACCGCTTGTTTCATATCTTCTTCATAGCACATACATATTATTCTTTCTACATGTTTCGTATGCCTTTTTGTGGCTTTTGCATTGATTCTCTTTGTGTTTCCGTCATGTTCTTGTGTTTATGTCTTAGGTGGTGGCTCCGGTTCCAATGTTCATCGCACCAATCCCAGCCGTGACACCGGGTCCAAGCGTCTGCGCACCCTAAGTGATGTGCCAGAGGGCTCCAATGCCCCGCAACACAAATTCAAGACCGCCGCCAAAAAGCACAAGGAATCAACTATGACCATGGAGGAGATGCCAGCTAATGAGTTCATGGCAAGGAGGAAGATCAATCCTTATGGAGAACCCCGGGCTCAATTCCATGGAGATGAACTGTTCTGGACCAAGCAGCAGTATCGTATCTACACAGAGGTACTCAAGAGCAAGCACAACCTGTATGTGGATGCTCATTGGATTGACATGGCCCACATGCGGAGGGATGATCACTGGGCCTACTTTGCCGAGGCTCTAGATCTGGTTGAGCAGTTTGGGATTGAGCACATCATGTTATTTCAGATGGATTTTGACCCAGAAATCATGGCACAGTTCTATGCTTCGGTGCACTTCCATACCAAGGAAGACCGCACCATGACTTGGATGACAAATGGTCACAAGATGACTGCTTCCTGGAAGGACTTTATGGATCTGCTTCAGGTTGCTGACAAGGGGCTCCACAACCCTATTGGAGCTAGGCCTCATGCCAAAGCAGAATCTGCCAACAAAGACCGTCTGTTACCTTTTTATGTGGAGAAGACACTTGCGAGTGGCAAGAAGACATGGGTGTTGAACCCCTTCCTGGACATCATGCATAGGATCTTCCGCAACACCTTGTTTCCTCGAGTTTGGGACAAGGACAAGATACATGCATACCTCGTTGACATGCTGCTGACGTGTGAGGAGGCTCGCAATGCTCAGACTCCCCCACTTGACATCTCCCATATCATGTGGTGTGAGCTTCGCTTTGCGATCTACACTCGCAAACTGCCCATCTACGGTCCGTTTCTGTTTCCGCTTATCTCCAATACTTGGGAGCACCTTTACCCTGATGAGGAGTTCGAAGCCCCGCAACGGATTTGTCATGAGCCTATCCGACTTCGCATCAAGAGTCGTTGGGCTAATACCACTACCCGTGCAGAGGCTGCTGCAGCACAGATGGGTACATATGAGGAGCCTGTGGAGGAGGAGCCAGCTGAGGACAGTTCTGGAGGGTATGCTCCTCCCTCGTCTGAGACCTCTTAGGCTAAGAAGCTGAAGAGGAAGATGAAGGCACTATTCTATATGCAAGCTCAGGGACAGTACAAGGCTCATGTGACTCACAAGCAATCTCGCCAGCGTGACAAGAAGATCATGAGGATCTTTGGTGAGCATGTGTCCAGTGGGTCAAAGGAGATCATCACCCCAGAGGCAGAGTGGATTTCCCAACAGGGCTACAAGTGGTCTGAGTCTGAGGAGGAGCAGTAGGAATCTGATGGAGAGCATGACGACTGAGATCTTCTGCCAGAGCTACCACCTATCTTAGGTCCTCTTTCCCTTTGTGGTGTCTCGATGCCAAAGGGGGAGAGAGTGTTAGGATTTGCGTCTTGTGCCGTGTCTATTTGCTTTTCATTTGTCGAACTCTGTTTGCTTGCTTGTGTTTGTGTCGTGTGCGTGAGACTTTCATATGGTCTAAGACATATGCTCCCCTATCGTTAAACTCGTTGTTATGTCTATGCTATATTAGGTTGTGAGCAGTTGATTTACTGACCCTTTATATGTGCTCACCTTATCCTCCTTACAATTGTGGATAGATTCTTATTCTTTATATGCAAGGAGTATATTATTTGTAGAATATAGGGGGAGCATTGATCCTAGTATGTGTGTTGTGCAGTCCAAAGAACTCGCCCCTTGTATGCACACATCTAGGGGGAGCTTACCTATATTCTATTGCTTTACTAGGTTTGCCTACTTACTTATATATCCTTGTGCAAATCCCGTATTGTCATCAATCCACCAAAAAGGGGGAGATTGTAAGGGCATATTTATCCCTAAGTAGTTTTGGTGATTGATGACAATGCATTTGCGGACTAATCGTGTGCTCTAAGCTCTTTCAGATATATCTCACCTAGGCACAAGATGATTATGTGCCCCTCGGAACCTATGGAAGACGGTGTTTCCTTTTGCTTCTTTTCGGTGGATTTGAGTAATAGGAAAGCCGTACTATTAAGAGGGGGTCCGATTCGGAAAGGTTTGTGTGGAATCAACACGTACACGTCTACTCACTCGCACCACCTTTCCTTTGCTTCTCTGGGGCTCCGACTGTTTTCCTCATCAGTACAAAACCATGGCTTCCTACTACTACAACTACCTGGCACGCGGTAGTACCGCTCAGAGTGAGCGGTAGTACCGCACAGCCACACGGTAGTACCGCCTCAGGACCGCGGTAGTACCGCACAGAGCGGTAGTACCGTATCATGAGCACGGTAGTACCATGTAGCTGGCCCAGCGTCGTAACTAGTACAGTAGTAGGTGCGGAAGTAATTTTTTACTTCCGCATCCTACGCGGTAGTACTGCTTGAGTCAAGCGGTAGTACCGTGTCGTGTTTTTGCTACTACCGTATTTCTACGGATGTAGTTGCGGATGTATTTTATTTCGTCCGCACTAGTCCTAGGCATGTCTATCTCTGCCTTGCGGTAGTACCGCAAGGACGTACGGTAGTACCGCTCAAGCAGTACTACCGCCCGTTGCTTCAACGCAATAGAGTTAGTCGTGGCCAGTACTGCACCAGCGGTAGTACCACAACCAGAGCGGTAGTACCGCTGGCTGAGCGGTAGTACCATAACTTACGTGCGGTAGTACCGCGCTCCGCGGGCAGAAATGTGGGATAACGGTTGGATTTGTTCTCCCACTATATATAGGGAGTCTTCTTCTCCAAGAAGGCTTACCTCTTCCTCCCCAAAGCTCCATTGTTGCTCAAAGCTCCATTTCCGCCCAATCTCTCTCCCTAGCTAATCAAACTTCTTGATTTCCTCGGGATTGCTTGAGAAGGCATCGATCTACACTTCCACCAAGAGATATTTGATTCCCCCCACTAATCCCTTGAAGATCTTGCTACTCTTGGGTGTTTGAGCACCCTAGACGGTTGAGGTCACCTCGGAGCCATATTCCATTGTGGTGAAGCTTCGTGGTGTCGTTGGGAGCCTCCAATTCGGTTGTGGAGATAGCCCCAACCTTGTTTGTAAAGGTTCGGTTGCCGCCTTCAAGGGCACCACTAGTGGAATCACGGCACCTTGCATTGTGTGAGGGCGTGAGGAGAATACGGTGGCCCTAGTGGCTTCTTGGGGAGCATCGTGCCTCCACACCGCTCCAACGGAGACGTACTTCCCCTCAAAGGGAAGGAACTTCGGTAACACATCCTCGTCTTCACCGGCTCCACTTGTGGTTATTTCTTTCCTTTACTTGTGCAAACTTTCCTTGTGTATCTTATATAGCTTGCTTGTGAGGTTGTTATCTTTGCTTCCTATAAGTTGTCATCATAGTAGCATATCTAGACAACTTACTTTGTTGCTTAATTTAAATTGGTTAAGAAAAGCTAAAAATTGTTAGTTGCCTATTCACCCCCCTCTAGTCAACCATATCGATCCTTTCACTCCTCCTTGTCGGCCCTTCTTCTTGCTGCACGACCTCCTTGCTGCCGACCCTTCTACTTGTTGTGCGGCCTCATCGATACGGTCAGGTAATCAACGCCCCACCCACACCATCCTCCTCCTTCCCCTTCCCACATGCCCCGACTGACAGCGCGGCACCTTCCGCCGAAATCACTGTTCCGTCCTCCAATTAAGCGCCGCCCACAGCCATTTTGCATGCAGTATAACGTGGAGCTCAATAGCATCTGGCAGCGGAGAAGCAAATCGCGGCTGCACGCGCGCACGAGGTTACTATGGCTGCCATGCGTGCCAACCGCCAGATCTTGGAGGAGCACCTTTTCTTCGAGGCCACCGTCGACACCGACACGCGGTTGTCTACTTTAAAATACATTTCATGCTGTTTTCTTGAGGCTTCCTTCTAGTGATTTGTCCTCTGTAATGTTAATATGCAATATGATGTTCAGTTAACAGTTTGGTCCTCTGAAATGTAATGTTCACTTAATAGTTTGGTCCAACAATTGCTACATTTCATAGTACTGTTCTCGAGCATTATTTGTTTTGTTAACTGTCTTATCTTCTAGTACATGTTTCTATTCTGCAATGTCGTGCTCAGTTAACTATTTTGGTTCATTTGGTTTGTTGTCCATTTATTTGTTTTGTTTAATTATGCAATTTGATTTTCATTTGATGTGGGTACAATTTTGTATTGTTATGCATGTGAGAAATAAATGAAATTTGGCTGTACTCAATACATATTCTACTGATAGTATGGCAACTCTCAGTTAACCTGATCAAGATCTTTCTTATGTGTGTTGCAGGGAAACAATGGGAGACACTGTAGTTTACCATCGAGGTTTGCTCATGCATGGTCCTTTCACTAATAGCACATTATTGTGCAGTCGCAGGAATCATTCTAATATTTAGGTTTATTACAATTTGGTCCTACACATGTAGGCCCTGCTGTCAGAGGCTTAGACCCACTGTTCGACCCATTTTGCATATGGGGAAATGAGATTTCCATGAATATCACTCAAGTCAAGAAACTCAGAAAGATTGTTAGAATAAAGAAACATGCGGCGAATAACAACAAGATCTTTGTTTGCACAATGAAGAAGAGATCAGTCAACTATAGGATGGCACTAACTCTTTTACCTTGTTTTTTACCCCTTGCGCCATTTCAAAATTTATAACAACAATGTATGCATATCTTTGTTTTCAGTACTTTGCAAAGCAGTTCACCGATGATTACCTCTCAAACCACCTGCATGGTCAAAAGGCGAGGAAGGTATTCATTCAACACCCGCGGTACAATATTGAAGTCTTCCCGAAGAGGACGAAGGTTGGGTGGGCAATTATCCATAGCCACTGGCCTAAAGTTGCAAGGAGACTCAACATCACTGAAGGCTCAATATTTGCCTTCCGCTTCTGCAGTTTCCCAGATGAGATTCATCTGTCTATTTACCGTGTATGATGAAACTTTCCAAAGGTTTTTGATGTTGCATGTGAAACTTGGTGCTGGTGTTTAATGGCGTAACTGAGTGCTGAAGCTATCTCATGTAATTCAATTATGAAATCCTGGTTGATGTTATATAGATATGAAATATCCGGTGTGTTTTATAAGAAATATCAATTTGATTACTACATGGATTATCAATAATAGGCTAATTACCCTGCTTATTGGGGTTTTCTATTGCACACGGTTACTCCGACATCACCGTGGGCGATGAACTCAAACAACCCACACAGTTTCTAGAAAGTAGGCGTGTTCGATCAACTAACAATCACACACGGCTTCCGGCAGAGAATTGTTTGCGTTAGGCCACCTTGCACAAACGTTTCCACAAAAAAAACTGTGTGTGATATACATACAAACATAAATCTTTTTCTGAGATTCACCGTGTGGGATGTACATACAAACAGAAATGATTGGGTTTCGATGCCTCGCCAGATCGCATACGAGCTCATTTCGCCCCAGCCTGTGTGACAGGAGGGCCTATCCCCAATGGTTTTTGGGTCGTGTGGGAAGGACCCCCCTATTGCCCACACTCACTTGGCGATGGTTCCAAACGCCGTCACAGAAAGGGGTTAAAAACCGTTTGTATAGCACGTCGCTGCACCAGTGTGACCCTCTCTCTTGGATGATGTGGTATATCTAGTTGGAGATATTTCATTTCTCTAATCTCGTGATGAACAATCTGATCCTCACATTTGATGGACCCACCCATGATTTGTCTCCATCGTATCTATAATTTTCGATTGTTCCATGCCAATATTATACAATTTGCACATATTTTTGGCAACATTATTTATGATTTATTAGACTAACATATTGATCCAGTGCCCAGTGCCAGTTCTTTTTTGTTGCTTGTTTTTTGTTTCGCAGAATATCCATATCAAATGAAGTCCAAACGCGATATCTTTTTACAAAGAATTACTTTGGAATATATGTGATTCTTGGGAGGTGGAATCAACGTAGACGGAGGCCCACGACCTCCACAAGACACCAGGGCGCGGCCCATACCCCCCAGCGCACGGTGGTGCCTTGTGGGCACCCCGTAAGTCGGTTGTGGATCTTCTTCGAGCGCAAGAAAGATAATTTATGGAAAACATTGTGTAAAAATTTCAGCGCAATCGGAGTTACGGATCTCCGAGTATTTAAGAAACGGTGAAGGGCCAAAAAACGGGGTCGCAAAACAGAAGAGAAATAGAGGTGGTCCAATCTAGGAGGGGCTCTCGCCCCTCCGCCGCCATGGGGGTCAAGGACCAGACGGGAAACCCTCCTCCCACCTAGGAAGGAGGCCAAGGAAGAACAAGAAGGAGGGGGCTCTCTCCACCTCTCTCCCGGTGGTGTTGTAGTGCTGCTGGGGCAAGGATCGTGACGGCGATCTACATCAACAATTTTGCTACCGTCAACACCAACTTTCCCACCCTCTATGCAGCGGGGTAACCTATCTATTCCCGTTGTAATTCTCTACTTTAACATGGTGCTCAACACTATATATTATTATCCAATGATATGTGGTTATCCTATGATGATTGAGTAGACTTATTTTGTCCTATGGGCTAATTGATGATTGTGGTTGGTATGAGTTGTATATATTATTATGGAGTTGTCCTACGATGCCCTCCATGTCACGCAAACGTGAGTGATCCCCGCTATAGGGTTTTGCAATATGTTTGATGATTCTCTTATAGTGGGTGGCTAGAGTGACAGAAACTTATGCCCGAGTAAGGGGGTTGTTGCGTATGGGAGTACAGAGGACTTGAAACTTAAGGCTATGGTTGGGTTTTACCTTAATGATCTTTAGTAGTTGCGGATGCTTGCTAGAGTTCCAATCATAAGTGCATATGATCCAAGTACGGAAAGTATGTTAGCTCATGCATCTCCCTCATATAAAATTGCAATAATGATTACCTATCTAGTTATCGATTGCCTAGGGATAAATCTTTCTCTTGTGTTACAAAAATCTTTCTACTACACTACTAACTTTATTATCTTGTAATTTATTCTTAGTTTTATTCTCGCTAAGTACTTCTAGTTTTATTCTTGTTCTAGGTCAAGCAAACATTAAGTGTGTGTAGAGTTGTATCGGTGGTCTATAGAACTTGAGGGAATATTTTTTCTAACTTTAGCTCCCCGTTGGGTTTGACACTCTTACTTATCAAAAAGGGTTACAAACGATCCCCTACACTTGTGGGTTATAAAAACCTTTTTCTGGCGCCATTGCCGGGGAGCGATAACGTGGGGTGAATATTCTAATGTGTGCTTGTTAGCTTTATCACTAAGTAGATGATATTTTGTGGTTTTGTTTTCTATCTTTATTTATCGGTAGAAAACACGAAATACCAAATAATTAGTTGTACCCACTGAACTAGTGGTTGAAGAACCAACCAAAATCTATCATACTGATGAACCTTTTTACTTGGATCATCTTAGATCCATTTGTGCTCGTGCTGAAACCCCAACTAGCTTAGTTGAGGAAAAATTAAAGGAGCATGCTTATTTTGTGCGACACGGCTTGTCTCAAAAAGGGAAACTTTTAACGCATCAAATTAATTGTTTGCAGCGCTATGCTTGGAATTTAAGTGAAATATATGATTTTACTTGTTGTTCCGAAGACCCTAAAAAACACCTGCAATTCCAATGTGAGTGTAAGGATAATGGATCTTATCTTCTTAAGCCAAAGATGCTTATAATTACTATGATATTGAACATTTTGAAGAATTTGTTGCTTTTAAAGGTGCTTATGAAATTGCTTCTTTGATTGAAAAGTATGATGCTACTCTTTACGAATCTGAAATTTTTGCCATACTTAAATACTGCTATGATAATTACACTTATAATGCTTATGTTAAAACATATATTGAGGACACCTCCGCTGTCGAAGAAGAGACTAATATTTTGCAGGAATATATGGAAGAAGAACTTAATGACACTGTGAGATCATTAGATGAAAAAGATGAGGAGGAGAGCAAGAAACAAAAGGAGGAATAACAGATTAGCTACCCATGCCCTCATTGTGATGAGAGTAACCCCTCAACTCATACATTGTTTAATTTCTCTTCATGCTTACCGAAGGATGAATGATGTGCTAATTGCTTCAACCCTTGGGTTCATTTGAAATATCCCTTTTTGATGAAATTGATGCTTCCTATGCTTGTGGTCATGACGCCAATATGAATTATGCTTATGGAGATGAACTTGCTATATTTCCGTATGTTAAACGTGACATTGTTGCTATTGCACGCACACATGATAGTCCTATTATCCTTTTGAATTCTCCCAACTACACTATACCAGAGAAGTTTTCTCTTATTAAGGATTACATAGATGGGTTGCGTTTTACTACTACACATGATGATCTTGATAAATATAATATGCATGTGCTTGCTGCTCCTTCTTGCAATTATTACGAGAGAGGGACTACATCTTCGCCTCTCTATGTTTCCAACATAATAAAATTACAAGAAACTACTTATACTATGCATTGGCCTTTACTTGATGTGCATGAATTGTTCTTTTATGACATGCCGATGCATAGGAAGAGAGTTAGACTTCGTCATTGCATGATATATGTTGATTTGTGCTCAATACTAAATTACATATCATTGTTAATTGAAATTGGCTTTGATATACCTTGGCATCCGGGTGGATCCATTACTTGAGCACTATATGCCTAGCTTAATGGATTTAAAGAAAGCGTTGCCAGGGGGACAACCCAGAAGTTTTAGAGAGCCATCTATTTTTGTTGAATGCTTTTAAAAAGTTTTAAAACAAAAAATTTAGAGGGGAACCTAAAACTTTTTAAAAACAAGAGCAAAAGTAAGAAAGACGAGCACCGTTGAAGTGGGGGAGCTCCTTGAACTTTGTTCATGCCCATGGAAACTTTGCAAATCTTGAATTACAAAAACTTTGTATTATAAAAATAATGCGCCAAGATTTTCCATTAGGATGATTAGATCGCTTGTTTGGCATGTGCGGTGCAAAAACAGAAACTTTGGCTGTAATGCGTGAATTTACATTTTTACTGGAACGTCAGATGTTTCTGAAATTTTTACACAATACTGATATACATTTTTTTCTTCCTATTTTTTGAGAATTTTTAGAGCTACATAAGTATGGTCAATGTTCAAATTGCTACAAACTGTTCTGTTTTTGACAGATTCTGTTTTTGATGCATTGTTTTGCTTGTTTTGATGAATCTATGGATTGTATCGGAGGGTATAAGCCATGGTTAAGTTAGGATGTAGTAGGTATAATGCAAATATAAAATATTAATGTGTTTGCAACATCATCTAAAGTAGTGATTTGCATTATTATTCTAACGGATCTCACGAGTTTTCTATTTAGTTTTGTGTGGATGATGTTCAAAGATCGAGGAGGTTTCGGTATGAGAACAAGGAGGAGAGGCATGAGTTCAAGCTTGGGGATTAACAAGGCACCCCAAGTAAATATTCAAGGAGACTCAAGCGTCTAAACTTGGGGATGCCCCTGAAGGCATCCTAGCTTTCTTCAACAAGTATCGATATGTTTCAGATTTTGTTCCGTTCACATGATATGCGTAAATTCTTGGAGCGTATTTTGTGATTATTTTTCACTTTTCTTTAATGCACCATGCTGATATGAGATAGTCCTTGGTTGATTTATAGAATGCTCATTGCACTTCACTTAAATCTTTTGAGTATGGCTTTATAGAATGCCTCATGTGATTCACTTATATCATTTGAAGTTTGGATTGCCTGTTTCTCAACATATAGAAAACCGTTATTTGTAGAATGCTATTTTGCTTCACTTATATTTGTTAGATCATGCTCTTTTGTATAAAGAATTAAACTCTCCTGATTCACTTATATCTATTTAGAGAGTCAACGGGAATTGGTCATTCACACGGTTAGTCATAAAATCTTACATAAAACTTGTGGATCAATGAATATGATATGTTAGATTCCTTGCAATAGTTTTGCGATATAGAGATGATAATATGTGAGAGGTACTAGTGGATGATTGTGTTTAGTAGGAATATTGGTGTTAAGGTTTGTGATTTCCAAAGCATGCATGTATAGTTCCCCATTATGTGAGGAAGTTGGTGCACATTTTATCCTTGATTGTCTATATTTGCGTACAGGTCGGGGGGGG
>LR738710.1:540564536-540608369 GCA_902687465.1 Secale cereale | reverse complement strand
GGGGGGGGGGGCGGTCGTTAACTCCTACCAACCTCCCCTCTAGGAGCATGTGTTGTAGTACTTTGCTTCCAGGGCTATTAAACTTTTGCAATAAGTTTGTGAGTTCTTTGACTAATGTCAGTCAATGGAATATACACACTCTTACCTTTCCGCAATTTCCTAGCCTCTACGGTACCGTGCCTTTCCCTTTCTCACCTCGAGATGTGGTGCAAACTTCGCCGGTGCATCCAAACCCTGTGATATGATGCACTCTATCACACATAAGCCTCCTTATATCTTCCTCAAAACAACTACCATACCTACCTATTATGGCATTTCCATAGCCATTCCGAGATATATTGCCATGCAACTTCCATCATCATCATATACATGACTTGAGCATTCATTTTCATATTGCTTTCCATGATCGTAAGATAGCTAGCATGATATTTTCATGGCTTGTCCATTTTTTGATATCTTTGCTACGCTAGATCATTGCACATCATGGTACACCGCGAGTGGCATTCATATAGAGTCATATTGTTCTAGGTATCGAGTTGTAATTTTTTGAGTTGTAAGTAAATAGAAGTGTGATGATCATCATAATTCATTATTAGAGCATGTCCCAATGAGGAAAGGATGGTGGAGACTATGATTCCCCCACAAGTCAGGATGAGACTCCGGACAGAAAAAAAGAAAAAAAGGAAAGAAAAAGTGAGGCCAAAAAGAGCCTGATGACCCACAAGCATAGGGTATCTATTGTAGTAATTTCGATAAGTAAGAGTGTTGAACCCAACGAGGAGCAGAAAGAAATGACAAGCGGTTTTCAGGAAGGTATTGTGTGCAAGCGCTGAAATTATCAGTAACAAATAGTTTTGTGATAAGATAATTCGTAACGGGTAACAAGTAACAAGTGTAACTAATGTGCAACAAGGTGGCCCAATCCTTTTTATAGAAAAGGACAAGCCTGGACGAACTCTTATATAAAGCAAAGCGCTCCCGAGGACACATGGGGATTATTATTAAGCTAGTTTTCATCATGCTCATATGATTCGCGTTCACTACTTTGATAATTTGATATATGGGTGGACCGGTGCTTGGGTGTTGTCCTTACTTGGACAAGCCTCCCGCTTATGATTAAGCCCTCTCGCAAGCATCCGCAACTATGAAAGAAGAATTAAGATAAATCTAACCATAGCATGAAACATATGGATCCAAAACAGCCCCTTACGAAGCAACACATAAACTAGGGGTTAAGCTTCTGTCACTCTAGCAACCCATCATCTACTTATTACTTCCCATTTCCTTCCCCTAGGCCCAAATAATGGTGAAGTGTCATGTAGTCGACGTTCACATAACACCACTAGAGCAAAGACAACATACATCTCATCAAAACATCAAACGAATGCCAAATTCACATGATTACTTATAACAAGACTTCTCCCATGTCCTCAGGAACGAACGTAACTACTCACGAAGCATATTCATGTTCATAATCATAGGGGTATTTAGTAACATCATGGTTCTGAGCATATGATCTTGCACCAAATAAACCAACTAGCATCAACTACAAGGAGTAATCTACACTACTAGCAACCCACATGTACCAGTCTGAGGTTTTGAGGAAAATATTGAATACAGGAGATGAACTAGGGTTTGAGAGGATATGGTGCTGGTGAGGATGTTGATGAAGATTGACCCTCCCTCGATGAGAGGATCGTTAGTGATGACGATGGCTTCGATTTCCCCCTTCCGGAGGTAAGTTTCCCCGGCAGAACAGCTCCGCCAGAGCCCTAGATTGGCTCTATTCAAGTTCCGCCTCAAGACGGCGGCGCTTCATCCCGAAAGTTATCCCTTGATTGTTTCCAGGTCAAAAGACATCGTATAGCAGAAGGGGGGTACCGGAGGCCTGCCAGGGCCCCACAAGCCCTGGGGGTGCGCCTTGGGGGTAGGGCGCGCCCCCAGGCTTGTGGCCACCTGGTGAGTCCCCCTCTGTATTTTCTTCGCCCAATATTTTTTATATATTCCAAAATAATGCTTCCTTGATTTTCAAGACTTTTGGAGTTGTGCAGATAGGCCACTCAGATTTTCTCCTTTCCGGTCCAGAATTCCATTTGCCGGCATTCTCCCTCTTCATGTAAATCCTGCAAAATAAGAGAGAAAAGGCATACGTATTGACCTATAATGTGAAATAACAGTCCATAATGCAATAAATATCAACATAAAAAGCATGATGCAAAATGGACGTATCAATTCCCCCAAGCTCAGACCTCGCTTGTCCTCAAGAGAAAGCCAAAATCGAGAATCATGGCCACATGTTTAGAGATAGAGGTGTCAATAAAATAAAATACAGACATGAGGGCATCATGATCATCTTTAGAACAACAATATATTTTCATATAATTTCTTATGTAAAAGTGATAAATCATCCACAATGCAAAGTATGAATCACAAACCTTATTGAAAACTAACAAACTATGGTGTCGGTCATCGAAACAGTTGCAATTTATCATAACATCAAAAAGAGTCAATGTAAGAGCTTTGTATAGCAAGTTTCACATACTCAACTATCTCTTAGTCTTTAATAATTGCTAACACTCACTCGATACTTATGAAATCAAGGTTTCAATTGAAAACAAAGAAAGATAGGGGCTTATAATTTCGCTTCCCAACGATTTACCTCAAGGGTAATGTTAACAATAATGGTCCATGGTCCTCTACATCCATGTCGATATATATCTAGGTCTAGCTCCAACATATTGTGCTTGCCAACGAATAAAAGTAAAAAAGGAAAGGTGAAGATCACCTTGACTCTGATATTAAGGCAGCCATTGAAATAAAAGATAGGTCCTTCATAGAGGGAAGCAGAGGTTTCCATGCTCTTTTTAGTTGGATGCACTAAATCTTAATGCAATGGAACATCACTTTGTATTGCCACTTGCGATAGAGACCTTTATTATGCAATCCATCACTTTTATTTCCTCCCCATCAGAAGATCATACAAAGTTTTTTTCCTCACGCTAATAAGTAGTACATATCTAAAGAGCAATTTTTATTGCTTGCACCGATGACAACTTACTTGAAGGATCTTACTCAATCCATAGGTAGGTATGGTGGACTCTCATGGTAAAACCAGGTTGAAGGGTTTATGGATGCACAAGTAGTATCTCTACTTGGTGTGGAATTTTTTGGCTAGCATGAGAGGGAAGGAAAAACCCAACATGTTGGAGGATCTATGACAATATAGTTTCTATTCTGATATAAAGGAACATAACACATTACATTGTCTTCCTTGTCCAACGTCAACCTTTTGGCATATAATATTTTAATGAGTGCTCCCAATCACAAAACATGTCCAAGATAGTATATTTATATGTGAGACCTCTCTTTCTTTATTACTTCCTATTAATTGGAACAATGACCAAACCTATGTTTGTCAACTATCAACAAGTTTCATGTAGCATACACTTTTTACGTGAAGTCATCACTCTCCATAAGATTATTATATACTCTCTTTTATTTTCTTTTATTTCTTTTTCTTTTCTTTATGATCAAGGCAAGAAAGCAAAGCCCTCAACTCAATACTACTCTTTATTATATAACTCTCTGACTTGATTACATAGATAGATCAAAAGCAAAACTCAAAGACTAAATCATACTAAAACTTTAATTCTACTAAATCAAGATATAACCAAAAAGATCGAACTAAGACAGACGATAAAGGTAAAGGGTGTGATGGTGATACAATACTAGGGCACCTCCCCCAAGCTTGGCACAAGCCAAGGGGAGTGCCCATACCCGTGTACTCAAGTCTCCTTCTTTGGTGGTGATGATGTTGATGACGATGTCGGAGGCTTGTCCTCCATCTTCCAGGGCACATGCTCTCCACCGTAGAAAGATGAACGGGTCTCCGGAATTCTCAAATGTGCAACCAAACTCAGCCTCTTGAATCTATACTCATACTCATACTTTTGGTTTTGCATGTCATAGATCTGTGCTTGGAGATGCTCGTTCTTCTCATGAAGCTTGAGGATGGCCTTCCCAACATCTTTGGTGTCCATCTTGTGGTCATGGGTAAAGTCCCTGATCATCATATGGTTGGCGTTGAGTCCACGTTCCACCATCCCTTGGCACTTAAAAACCTCCTGCTCCAACGCTTCAAGCCTGGCCTCCATGCTTCGGGTCCTCATGGGACCTTGTACATTCTGTATGTGAAGCACACCCTCATGCAGCTCCATGGTTTGAGGGTGTTTCATCACCTCCGAGAGGTAGGGGTTGATGACCTTCTCATAGAACTTTTCCCTGGAGGCGCTTGGGGACGTCATGGCGATCAAGATCTGTCAGATAAACAGCTCGAAACAAGAACATGGGGTATTGCCGTGATACGGTGGTCAAAACCTTCGGGAGATTATATAATGAATTTTTACCGACCAAAATAGGTATTCTGGGAGAAAACGGAGTACGGAGGGCACATGAGGCGGCCACAAGCCTGGGAGGCACACCCAGGGTGGTAGGGCGCGCCCCCACGGCTTGTTGCCTCCTCGTGCGCTTTTCAGACTAGTTTTTATTTTCCTATATTTCTTAAATATTCCAAAACGGACGGAAATTGACTTTTGAAAGTGTTTGGAGTCAGTTTACTTACCGTACCACTCCTTTTCAGGGTTCTCGAGTGTGTTGCAAAGTTTCCCTTATGTATTCCTCCGGTGTTATGGTATCAATTACATTGGTTTCAATATTTATGGGAGTACCTGAGTTATAAAGATTTATTCTTTACCCGTTTACCACTCTCGAGTTATTGCCCGCTGAGTTGTTGATCTTGATGGCTCCAGAACGATAAACTTCTTCGATAACGTAAGGTCCTTCCCATTTAGAGAGAAGCTTTCCTACAAAAAATCTTAAATGAGAATTGTATAGCAAAACTTAGTCACCTACATTGAATTCCCCTTTTTGTATTCTTTTGTCATGCCACCTTTTAACCCTTTCTTTAAATAATTTGGCATTTTCATAGGCTTGGGTTCTCCATTCATCAAGTGAGCTAATATCAAATAGCCTCTTTTCACAGGCAAGCTTAAAATCATAATTCAACTCTTTAATTGCCCAATAAGATTTATGTTCCGGTTCAAGAGGTAAGTGACATGCTTTTCCATAAACCATTTTATACGGGGACATGCCCATAGGATTTTTGTAAGCAGTTCCGTAAGCCCGTAATTCATCATCAAGTTTCTGAGACCAATTCTTCCTAGATCTATTAACAGTCTTTTGCAAGATCCATTTCATCTCTTTATTGCTTAATTATACTTGACCACTAGACTGAGGATGATAAGGAGATGCAATCATGTGGTTGGCATCATATTTAGCAAGCAATTTACGGAAAGCACCATGAATAAAGTGTGAACCACCATCAGTCATTAAATATCTAGGGACACAAAACCTTGGGAAAATAACTTCTTTAAGCATTTTAATAGAAGTGTTATGATCAACACTACCAGTTGGAATAGCTTCTACCCAATTAGTAACGTAATCAACAACAACTAAAATATGTGTATACCCATTAGAGGATGAAATCAAAACCCCAAACATCAAATGGTTCAATAACAAGTGAATAATTCATAGGCATTTCCTGACGTATACTAATATTACTAATTTTTGACATTCATCACAAAACAAGACAAACTTACGAGCATCTTTAAAGAGAGTACGCCAATAAGAACCGAATTGTAATACCTTGTGTGCTGTTCTATCTCCCGCATGGTGTCCTCCATAAGCCTCGGAGTGACACTTGCTTAGGATTTGTTCATGTTCATGCTTAGGTACACAATGTCTAATAACACCATCTACTCCTTTATAAAGATGTGGGTCATCCCAGAAGTAATGTCTTAAATCATAGAAAAACCTTTTATTTTGATGGTATGTGAAACTCGGTGGTATAAATTTAGCAACACTATAATTGGCATAATTTGCATACCATGGAGTGCTACGAGAAGTATTTATGACCACTAATTGTTCATCAGGAAAGCTATCATCAATAGGTAGTGGGTCATCAAGAATATTTTCTAGCCTAGAAAAGTTGTCTGCTACGGGGTTCTCAGCTCCTTTTCTATCTATGATATGCAAATCAAATTCTTGCAGCAGAAGAACCCATCTAATAAGTCTAGGTTTAGCATCTTTGTTTCCCATAAGGTATTTAATAGCAGCATGATCTATGTGAACATTTACTTCAGAATCAACAATATAAGGTCTGAATTTATCACACACAAATACAACTGCTAAGAATTCCTTTTCAGTAGTATTTCTTTGAGCACCGTCTAGAGTTTTACTAGCATAATGGATAACATTTAATTTCTTATCAAATCTTTGTCCTAGAATAACACCAACAACATAATCATTAGCATCACACATGATTTCAAAAGGTAGGTGTAATGCCCCGGATGTAATACTTTCCCTTTTGGGTATATAATATATCTCCGGCTTCATCTATTTCCATTCCGGGTTCTTTGTCTTTCGGGTTTTCGTCGTTTTGTTGTGTGAGTGTGTGGCATTCATTCATACCATGTAGACATGTGCATCGCATTGCATTTGTCTTGTCGGTTGCATCCGGTTCCACGCGTTCCTTCCCGTTGTCCGTTTCGCGTTCCGGAGCTCCCTCACGTGTCCGTGACGTCCCATAGGCCTACTTTGTTGTTTGGGCGTGTAACGTTACCGGTGTGTCGAGAGGTTGTTGTGTGTGTTGTTGTTTTGTTGTGTGCAACCCGCCTCTCAAATCTCGTCGCGTTTGGACTCCGTTGGCTATCCCATCAGTTATTCGTGTGGGTCCAAAGTGCCTTCACTTTGTGTCCCAGAAACACCCCTACTGCAGTCTACTACTCTCTCCTAGGCCCATCTAGACTACCCCCGCGATCGGATCCGTCGGATCGCGATCGGAGGGCTCCTAACACCCCTAAATCCCCTAACCCTAAATTCTGCTATATAATAGACCCTAGTCTATTTGGGCATCTAGCTTCTTCCTCCTCCTTCCTCTAAATTTCTGGATCTAGCCTCTTTCCTCCCCATCTGGCCAGTTCCCGAGGGAACCAGCTAGATCCGCCGCATTTTCCTCGATCGAGCCGAGCCGCCGCCGCATCTGGTCAACGCTCCTGTCGATCTCCTCCCCGATCGAGGCCCACTTTGCCCCGAGCTATTTCCTTCCTTCGCCCTCGAGGCCTCATCGCCACCCCCCCTCGCTGGGCTCGTCCGAGGCGCCGCGCCAGGGACCACATCACCGCGCCAGCCGCGCTGGACTTCCCCGTCGCAGCCCTGGGCCGGTCGCCTCTCCTTCTCGATCAGGCCCAGCTCGCCGAGGCCGTCCCGCCTCCCTCCAGGCGCCCCGCCCGGGCCCTCCGCGCCGGGCCGCCGCATCGAAGGCCGCCTCCAGCGCCTCCCAGCAGGCCCGTTCGGCCAGCTCGCCAGGCCCAGGCCGCGCGCCTGAGCCAGGCCACTTCCTCCGCGCCAGCCTCCGTTCGGCCCAGCCGCAGGCCGCCGCCCTGGGCCGAAGCCAGCCTCTCCGGGCCCGTTGTTGTTTTTTCCACCAGATCTGAGAAGGTTTACCTCTTTTCCACCTAAGTCCCAGATCTGTTATTCTGTGATGCATTATTCAAACTGCTGTATCTTTTAGTGTGGTGCTCCGATTCGCGCAAATAGCATGTCCAGACGTTCGTGGTGAATAGCACTACGTTTCATCTTTTATTGTCATGCATGTTAGAGATCATCTAGCTGCTTGTTTTGCTGTTGCAAGAGTGCATCATGATATAAACTGCTGTTATGTGATGTTTTCATGTCATCTTTGCCATGTGATATCTTTTAGCTCGTTTGTCCGAATGATGCAAATGACATGTCCACGTGTTCGTCTTGCCATGATCTACATGTTGTATGTGCTAGGTAGCATGTTAGATTTACTCTTGCCATGTTTATCATCGTTGCAAAGTGCCATGTGGCTGTGATGTTGTTTCACTTGTTATGAAATGCCATCTTGTTGAGCTCGTTGCTATCATTGTGTTTACCTCAATGATGCATGCTTGTATGTTTCGGAATCACCTTCATGTGTACTTTGATGAGGTGCTTACCACTTGCCATGTTTAGTTTCGAGGTGACTTAAACATGCTCTTTTAGATGCCATGATGAAATTGCTGTTTTAGGACTTAGTGGATTTTCACTAAGTCTGAAATCTGTAACGTTCCGATGCCATGTTCGTGTGATGTTCTAGGACAAAGCATGTTAGTTTTGGAGTGGATCTTGATTGTTCCTTGTAGTATATATTGTTGGCTTTCCATTCATGTCCTCACATGTCTATTTAAGTGGCTGTAGCATGTTTATCTTTTGCTCCAAAGTTTCAATAAAATTCTGCTGCCAGAATTTTATTGTCAAGTTCAATATGTCCAAGTTCATTGCTAATGAACCGTGGCTCCGTTGGGGGTGCACCTTTGGACTTAGTTGCTGTAGTATATGTCTAGTTTGTGTTCATGTCCTTTGCCATGATATTTGAGTGCTGTAGTTTAATTATTTTGTGCTCCGAAGTTGCTATGATGCTGTAATTTTCAGCTTTCGCTCATTTCTTGTTTCGGGCATAACTTTTAGCCCGTAACTCCGATTTCAGCGAGTCTTACATGAAACTTGTTTGATTTTCTGAGTAGATTAATAATATCAGATTGTTCTCATGTTTTGAGGTGTTTTGCTGGAGTGCTATTTTTCCGTGCTCCGTGTGCATCCTTAGTGCATCCATCATGCATCCATCTTTTTCGAGTGCGCATTGCATCTTGTTGATTGGTGCTTGGTGCGATCAATTTGTTTAGAGCCGGAAGCTGAGACCGAGTACGAGTTCGAGCACGAGGTTTCCAACGAGGTTGAGCACGAGGACCCTTCTTACGATCCGAACGACTTCTCTTCAGGCAAGATGACCGAACCCCGATAACATTACTATCTTGCCTATTGCTAGTAGTTCCGCTCTATAGTTTTGCCTCGATGCCCATGATCTTCTTGTCAGCCTCCTACTTGTAACCACTTGCCATGTTTAACCAACCTACCTATGCAAACCGTTGCTTGGCTAAGTACGCTTCGCTCAGCCCTTCTTATAGCATTGCTAGTTGCAGGTGAAGATCGAAGATGCTTGCTTCATGTTGAAGTTTGGTTGGGTTATATCACACTATATAAATGCTTAAAAAAATGAAAACATCTATATATTGGCAAGGGTGGAAGGCTAAGCCTTTTGCTTGGTGATTTGTTCCACTCATGCCGTTAGGAACCGTATAAACCGGTGTTATGTTCCTTGATTATGCGTTCCTAACACGGTTGGGGTGTATGGGACCCCCTCGATAAATCGCTAAGTGCTAAGTCTTTTCCAGCAAGTCCCAACATTGGTACTATTTGCCTAATAACAAACTAAACTTGCATAGGGAGTTATAAACCCTTTTTCTTAATCAACAACCCCGGGCCAGTGCTCCACATGAGTGTTGGTCCGAAACGGGCAACCTGCGGGGCCACCTCGAGGAAACTCAAGGTCTGGTAAAAACCCGTAGCTTGTCCCATCCGGACGTGGCCTGAGACGAGATACGCGCGGCTACTATCAGGGTGTCGGCACGCCGGGAGGATTTGCTGGATTAGCCTTACCTTAGTTCGGTATATCTTGAGCACGGGATTCCGAGGATACTCGGGTCTTCCCACTTTGGAGTTGCGACTCCGCGGATCGTGGGCTTGTAATGGGTCAAGTTGGAACACCCCTGCAGGGTTTGAACTTTCGAAAGCCGTGCCCGCAGTTATGTGGCAGATGGGAGCTTGTTAATATCCGGTTGTAGATAACTTGACACAATGTTACTAATACACTACCAGCGTGTGTTCCGTGACTGTCAATTTCCGAATAGGGATTCGGGAGTTGAACACAGAGGGGTTATGCTTGTGGAGCTTGTAGCTAGGATCACTTCGTGATCACTTCTCGTCCGAGGCTTCTCTTCTCGCTCTCACTCACGTAAGCTAGTTGCTAGTTGCTGCTGCAGACACTTATTCTTTTCTTCAGCCGTTATCCTCTCCCAAAGGCTTAAATAGTCTTGTTACCCGGGAACGGGATTGCTGAGTCCTCTGTGGCTCACAGTTACTTCACCACACCAGATGCAGGTCCAGCTGTGAGCTATCCAGGTGATGGCACCGAGTTGGATTGGGAGTACGACGAGGAGCGTAGTCGGTACTATGTGCGATATCCGGATGATCAGTAGTGGAGACTTCTACTAGGATTCGATCCGCCTGTGGTTTATTTATTTCAGTTTGGTATCTTGACATTTGGATTTTGCCCTTAGAGGGTTGTGATATTCTTAATGTATGATGATTGAGACATGTTATGTAATTGTGTGACGTGGCGAGTGTAAGCCAACTATTTATGTTTACAATCCCCTCTTTTACATGAGATGTGCAAAGATTACCGAACTTGAGATCATTCTAGGATGGATTTATGCCTTTAAGTCATGCCTCGACACGTAGGAGGTATAACTCCATCCTGGGCATTACAGTAGGTTCCAATCAGGTGGTTGAATAACAGGTGCAGAGACTAAGGCTTTCTTAAGTATTTCAAAGGCTTCTATGCAATCATCATAAAAAACAAATGGAACATCTTTTTGAAAAAGATTAGTAAGAGGCCTAGAAATTTTAGAGAAGTCTTTAATGAATCTCCTATAGAAACCAACATGACTAGGAAACTTCGTATACCTTTGATATCTTTAGGACACGACATTTTTTCAATAGCATCAACTTTAGCCTTATCAACTTCAATACCTCTTTCAGAGATTTTATGCCCCAAGACAATACCTTTGTTAACCATGAAGTGACACATCTCCCAATTCAAGACAAGATTAGTTTCTTCACATTTTTACAAAACTTGATCAAGGTTGCTCAAGCAATCATCAAAAGAAGTTCCATAAACGGAAAAATCATCCATGAAAACCTGAACAATCTTTTCACAAAAATCAGAGAATATAGCTGTCATACTTATTTGAAATGTAGCAGGTGCATTGCATAAACCAAAAGGCATACATCTATAAGCAAAAGTACCAAAAGGACATGTAAAAGTAGTTTTTTCTTGATCTTCTTTTCATATAGGTATTTGGGAAAAAACATAATATACATCTAGAAAGAAAAAGTGTGTATGTTTTGATAGTCTTTCTAGCATTAATTTGATCAATGAATGGCAAAGGATAATGATCTTTCCTAGTAGATTTGTTTAATTTTTCTAAAATCAATTACCATTCTACAACCTGTAATAATTCTTTATGGGATCAACTCATTTTTATCGCGGCAGTACTAAATACTTAAGACGGCTGACATCGAAAATCTCCCTTATACGGCCAGTGGCAAGATAACCCCGACATCACCCAGTACTAGGGAGGTAGTTCGGGAGTATTGCCATAGCTTGTTATAGTGGATGCTTTTCGAAGGTCCGAGGTACACAGTTTCCGAGAAAGACTGGTTATGTGTTGAAGGATGGATACACCTGGATGTAGGTTAGAGTTGATTGCGCGGTGCTTCCCGTGTGTCCCCAACACCTGATTGCATAACTGGAATCTTTCGGAAATCTATAGGTGGGTTTATCCAGTAGATCGTAGGCATTCTTCCAACGAATGCAGGTTAGTGAGTTTGGGGTTCTACATTTAGTGAAGGGGTTTATGACCGATGTTACTATCAGGAGTTGCATCTTAAAGGGTCCTTGGCTATGCTGATCCGGGGATTGCAAAACCTTTTCGTAACGCGTTCATATGCTTTCAGCACAAAGATGTTAGAACGAAACTCCTCTCTTGTGTTTGTTCCCATCCGTACCTTGTTGTTTTCTTATTTTCATTTTGTCCCCTATGTGGCTTCTCGTGAAGATTGATGTTATCATTTAACTGAGAATTTCATTCGTTCCTCTTGTTCGGATGATTTCATTCGTTCTTATTGTTCGAATGATTATTGTGAAGACTTGTTGCAATTCATTCCATTGATTCAGCTTATACCTTTTGTCAATCAATTGCTGATTCATGGTCATCTCTTTCAGGATGGCTCCGAAACGAGTTCCCAACGCTAACCCAGAGGCGGAAGAGGTTCCAGAACATCCTCCTTCCCCTCCTCCTCCGTCTGAGGCTTGGAGAGCGATTATGCAGACTACAGCTCAGAACACCCAGATGTTGATGCAGATGATGCAACAGATGCAAGCTAATCAAGCTAATCAGGGTGTTCCAGGGAATCAATGCAACTTCTTCAACCAGCAGCACCATGCTACTCTCAACCAGTTCTTGGCCAACAATCCTAAAGCTTTCAGTTACTGTGTCGACCCTCTTGATGCTGAAGATTGGTTAACCGATATAAAGAAGCATTTTGAGTGCAGTAACGTGAAGGAAGATGATTATGTGAAGTTTGCAGCCTTCCAACTGAAAGATCAAGCAGCTGACTGGTGGCAGCAGTACAAAGACTCTAGGCCAGGTCAAGTGATCTCTTGGGAGAATTTCTGCAAGGATTTTCGCTCGCACCACATTCCTACAAGTGTCATCGAGGGTATGCGTGAGCAATTCCGCAACCTGAAGCAGGGCTCCATGACAGTCTATTAGTATAATGTCAAGTTCCAAAACCTCGCCCGCTATGCTAAGCAAGACATTCCTGATGCCAAGAGTAAAATTTACCAGTTCCATGGAGGTCTCAAAGATGAACTTCAGCTTGCTCTCACCTTGTTCGAGCCGGATGAATTCGACAAGTTCTATAACATGGCTTTGAAACAAGAAGCAGCTCAGCTCAAGATGGAGGCTACTAAGAAGAGAATTCGAGATGCCGTCCACTCTTCCTCATCGTCTCAGATGGTCTCGAAGCATCAGAAATTCTAGCTTCCTCCTCCTCCAGTGATTCGAGCTCCTTACAACAACTCCAACAACTCCAACAACAAGAACTCTAGTGGTCGTGGTTTCTCCCACCCACCCAACCCGAGCAACCAGTCCAAGAAGCAGTTTCAGTCTCAAGGTTCCAAGTCAAGTGGCTCTCATTTCCGTCCTCTCTCAGAAGTGACTTGCAACAAATGCACTCAGAAAGGTCATTATGCCAACAGATGTCCGAACCCGAAGCGTCTTCCACCTCCTCCACCTATGAGTTCAGCTATTTTCAGGCATGATCCAAAGGCAGCAAGGGTCAATCTGATGAATGCAGCGCAAGCGGAGAATTCTTCTGATGTCATTTTGGGTAACCTTCCAGTGAACTCTATCCCTGCTAAAGTTTTATTTGATTCGGGTGCTTCTTGCTCTTTCATGTCATATCCATTCGCATCCAAGAATAATGTTCACTCTGAAGCTTTGCCAAGACCTTTGAGTGTCATATCACCTGGCAAGAGATTGAGTTCTAGTATGGTGGCTCCGAATGTTTCTATTCGCATGGGTGATTATCGATTTTTGGCTTCTCCGGTGATTCTTGGTAATTCTGACATCGACCTCATCCTCGGAATGGATTGGCTTTCTCAGCATGATGCTCACATTGATTGTGCACAGAAGGAAGTCAAGATGACTCATTCTGATGAAGATGTGATTATCTTCGCCTCCAGGGATAACACTATCAGGCTTTTCTCTCTCAATGATAAGGGCGAAATTAATGCCATATCTCAAATTCCGGTGGTGAACGAATATCAAGACGTCTTTCCTGAAGAACTTCCAGGCATGCCTCCACACCGTCAGGTGGAATTCGTTATTGAACTCGAGCCGGGTACTGAGCCAGCATGCCGGCGTCCGTACAAGCTCTCTCCGGAAGAATTGAAGGAATTGAAGAAACAGTTGGATGAACAGGAGCGTATGGGTCTCATCAGGCCTAGTACGTCTCCTTGGGGTTGTGGTGTCTTATTTGTCAAGAAGAAAGATGGCACAGAGCGTCTCTGTGTTGATTACCGGCCAATGAACAAGAAGACGATTAAGAACAAGTATCCGCTCCCCAACATCAACGAACTCTTCGAGCAGCTCAAAGGAGCTAAAGTGTTCTCTAAGCTTGACCTCCGAATGGGCTATCATCAAATTCGCATTCGCGAGGAAGACATTCCCAAGACGGCCTTCGGAACGAGCTACGGTTCATACGAGTATATCGTCATGTCCTTCGGTCTCGCCAATGCTCCTCCTACCTTTTCGAGGATGATGCATTACATCTTCAACCCCTATACTGGCGAGTTTGTGCTTGTGTATCTGGATGATATTCTGGTGTTTTCCAAGAATGAAGAAGATCACGAAAAGCACTTACGTCTGGTTCTTGATCGACTCCGAGAGCATAAATTCTATGCCAAGTTCTCCAAGTGCGAGTTTTGGCTCGATAAGGTTTTGTACCTGGGCCACATCATCTCAGCTGACGGTATTGCGGTTAATCCCGAGAAAGTTGAAGCAATTGTCAACTGGGAAGCTCCTCAGAACGTCAAGCAGCTCCGCAGTTTTCTGGGTCTTGCCAGCTATTGCAGAAGGTTCGTTGAGAACTTCTCCAAGATTGCCAAGCCTCTTTCCAACCTGCTTCAGAAGAATGTCAAATACTTTTGGTCTCCAGAGTGTGAAGTGGCATTCAAAACTCTCAAAGAAAAGCTCGTCTCTGCTCCAGTTCTGACTCCTCCAGATGAATCCAAGCCCTATGAAGTATTCTGTGATGCTTCTCTTCAAGGTCTTGGTGATGTGCTTATGCAAGATAAGAGAATTGTGGCATACACTTCTCGTCAGCTAAAGCCAAGTGAGAAGAACTATCCCACACATGATCTCGAGCTAGCAGCTGTGGTACATGCTTTGATTACGTGGAGACATCTGTTGTTGGGCAGAAAAGTCGACATCTTCACTGATCACAAGAGCTTGAAGTACATCTTCACACAGCCGCATCTGAACCTCCGCCAGACTCGTTGGGTTGAAATGATCCAAGAGTATAATCCCAGCATCGAATACACTCCTGGCAAGGCGAATGTGATTGCAGATGCTTTGAGCAGAAAGGCATATTGCAACAGCCTTCTTATCAAGCCGTGCCAGCCTGAGCTTTGTGAAGCATTCAGGAAGCTCAACCTCCAAGTTGTTCCGCAGGGTTTTCTTGCAAATCTTCATGTTGCTCCTACCTTGGAAGATCAGGTCCGTGAGGCCCAACTCAGTGATACCATGGTGAAGAAAGTGAAACATGGGATTGCTAAGGGCACTCCAAAATACAAGTGCTTCCGTGTTGATGAGAGAGATACCTTGTTCTTCGAGGACAGACTCGTTGTTCCCAAAGGTGATCTCAGGAAGCTCATAATGGAAGAAGCTCATGATTCTCTCCTTTCCATTCATCCTGGCAGTTCCAAGATGTACCAAGACCTCAAGCAGTCTTACTGGTGGACACGCATGAAAAGGGAGATTGCCCAATTCGTGAACGAATGTGATGTATGCAGAAGAGTGAAAGCAGAACATCAACGTCCAGTCGGTCTTCTCCAACCTCTTCCTATTCCCGAGTGGAAGTTCGACCACATTGAAATGGACTTCGTCACTGGCTTTCCTAAATCCAAGCGAGGAAATGATGCTATCTTTGTGGTGATTGACAAGCTAACCAAAGTCGCTCACTTCCTGCCAGTCAAGGAATCAATCAATGCAGCTCAACTTGCAGAGCTGTACACTTCCAGAATTGTGTCCCTACATGGCATTCCTCAAGTTATATCCTCAGACCGTGGAAGCTTGTTCACATCAAGGTTCTGGGACTCCTTTCAGTCCGCCATGGGTACTAAGATCAGGTTCAGCACTGCTTTTCACCCTCAGACTAGTGGTCAAGTCGAGCGAGTGAATCAGATTCTAGAAGATATGCTCAGAGCCTGTGTCATCTCCTTTGGCATGAAATGGGAAGACTGCCATCCATTTGCCGAGTTCTCTTACAACAACAGCTTTCAAGCAAGTGCCGGAAAAGCACCGTTTGAAATCCTCTATGGCAGAAAGTGCCGTAGCCCTCTCAACTGGTCTGAAACAGGCGAACGTCAACTCCTTGGCAATGACTTGATCTCAGAAGCCGAAGAAATGTGCAAAGTCATATGTGAGAATCTCAAGGCCGCTCAGTCGCGTCAGAAGAGCTACTATGACGGCAAACATCGTGATTTGGCATTCAACATTGATGATCATGTCTATCTCCGTGTGTCTCCGATGAAAGGCACCCAAAGATTCGGTATCAAAGGAAAGCTTGCTCCTAGATACGTCAGGCCTTTCAAGATTCTTGGCAAAAGAGGCGACCTAGCCTATCAACTTGAGCTCTCTCCAAACTTCGCCAATGTTCATGATGTCTTCCATGTGTCTCAACTCCGCAAATGCTTCAAGGCACCTGAGCGCATGATTCCGTTTGAAGAGATTGATCTTCAACAAGACCTGTTCTACCGAGAGCATCCAGTTGCTATTCTTGAAGAAACCGAACGCAAGACCCGCAACAAGTCCATCAAATTTCTGAAAGTCAAGTGGTCACATCACACCGACCGAGAGGCTACGTGGAATGAGAAGATCATCTTCGTTCCGAGTACCTTTCCTTTTTCCAGTCCTAGATCTCGGGACGAGATCTTTTTGTAGTAGAGGAGAGTTTGTAATGCCCCGAATGTAATACTTTCCCTTTTGGGTATATAATATATCTCCGGCTTCATCTATTTCCATTCCGGGTTCTTTGCCTTTCGGGTTTTCGTCGTTTTGTTGTGTGAGTGTGTGGCATTCATTCATATCATGTAGACATGTGCATCGCATTGCATTTGTGTTGTCGGTTGCATCCGGTTCCACGCGTTCCTTCCCGTTGTCCGTTTCGCGTTCCGGAGCTCCCTCACGTGTCCGTGACGTCTCGTAGGCCTACTTTGTTGTTTGGGCGTGTAACGTTACCGGTGTGCCGCGAGGTTGTTGTGTGTGTTGTTGTTTTGTTGTGTGCAACCCGCCTCTCAAATCTCGTCGCGTTTGGACTCCGTTGGCTATCCCATCAGTTATTCGTGTGGGTCCAAAGTGCCTTCACTTTGTGTCCCAGAAACACCCCTACTGCAGTCTACTACTCTCTCCTAGGCCCATCTAGACTACCCCCGCGATCGGATCCGTCGGATCGCGATCGGAGGGCTCCTAACACCCCTAAATCCCCTAACCCTAAATTCTGCTATATAATAGACCCTAGTCTATTTGGGCATCTAGCTTCTTCCTCCTCCTTCCCCTAAATTTCTGGATCTAGCCTCTTTCCTCTCCATCTGGCCAGTTCCCGAGGGAACCAGCCAGATCCGCCGCATTTTCCTCGATCGAGCCGAGCCGCCGCCGCATCTGGTCAACGCTCCTATCGATCTCCTCCCCGATCGAGGCCCACTTTGCCCCGAGCTGTTTCCTTCCTTCGCCCACGAGGCCTGATCGCCACCCCCCCCCGTTGGGCTCATCCGAGGTGACGCGCTAGGGAGCACATCACCGCGCCAGCCGCGCTGGACTTCCCCGTCGCAGCCCTAGGCCGGTCGCCTCTCCTTCCCGATCAGGCCCAGCTCGCCGAGGCCGTCCCGCCTCCCTCCAGGCGCCCCGCCTGGGCCCTCCGCGCCGGGCCGCCGCATCGAAGGCCGCCTCCAGCGCCTCCCAGCAGGCCCGTTCGGCCAGCTCGCCAGGCCCAGGCCGCGCGCCCGAGCCAGGCCGCTTCCTCCGCGCCAGCCTCCGTTCGGCCCAGCCGCAGGCCGCCGCCCTGGGCCGAAGCCAGCCTCTCGGGGCCCGTTGTTGTTTTTTTCCACCAGATCTGAGAAGGTTTACCTCTTTTCCACCTAAGTCCCAGATCTGTTATTCTGTGATGCATTATTCAAACTGCTGTATCTTTTAGTGTGGTGCTCCGATTCGCGCAAATAGCATGTCCAGACGTTCGTGGTGAATAGCACTACGTTTCATCTTTTATTGTCATGCATGTTAGAGATCATCTAGGTGCTTGTTTTGCTGTTGCAAGAGTGCATCATGATATAAACTGCTGTTATGTGATGTTTTCATGTCATCTTTGCCATGTGATATCTTTTAGCTCGTTTGTCCGAATGATGCAAATGACATGTCCACGTGTTCGTCTTGCCATGATCTACATGTTGTATGTGCTAGGTAGCATGTTAGATTTACTCTTGCCATGTTTATCATCGTTGCAAAGTGCCATGTGGCTGTGATGTTGTTTCACTTGTTATGAAATGCCATCTTGTTGAGCTCGTTGCTATCGTTGTGTTTACCTCAATGGTGCATGCTTGTATGTTTCGGAATCACCTTCATGTGTACTTTGATGAGGTGCTTACCACTTTCCATGTTTAGTTTCGAGGTGACTTAAACATGCTCTTTTAGATGCCATGATGAAATTGCTGTTTTAGGACTTAGTGGATTTTCACTAAGTCTGAAATCTGTAACGTTCCGATGCCATGTTCGTGTGATGTTCTAGGACAAAGCATGTTAGTTTTGGAGTGGATCTTGATTGTTCCTTGTAGTATATATTGTTGGCTTTCCATTCATGTCCTCACATGTCTATTTAAGTGGCTGTAGCATGTTTATCTTTTGCTCCAAAGTTTCAATAAAATTCTGCTGCCAGAATTTTATTGTCAAGTTCAATATGTCCAAGTTCATTGCTAATGAACCGTGGCTCCGTTGGGGGTGCACCTTTGGACTTAGTTGCTGTAGTATATGTCTAGTTTGTGTTCATGTCCTTTGCCATGATATTTGAGTGCTGTAGTTTAATTATTTTGTGCTCCGAAGTTGCTATGATGCTGTAATTTTCAGCTTTCGCTCATTTCTTGTTTCGGGCATAACTTTTAGCCCGTAACTCCGATTTCAGCGAGTCTTACATGAAACTTGTTTGATTTTCTGAGTAGATTAATAATATTAGATTGTTATCTTGTTTTGCTGGAGTGCTATTTTTTCGTGCTCCGTGTGCATCCTTAGTGCATCCATCATGCATCCATCTTTTTCGAGTGCGCATTGCATCTTGTTGATTGGTGCTTGGTGCGATCGTTTTGTTTAGAGCCGGAAGCTGAGACCGAGTACGAGTTCGAGCACGAGGTTTCCAACGAGGTTGAGCACGAGGACCCTTCTTACGATCCGAACGACTTCTCTTCAGGCAAGATGACAGAACCCCGATAACATTACTATCTTTGCCTATTGCTAGTAGTTCCGCTCTATAGTTTTGCCTCGATGCCCATAATCTTCTTGTCAGCCTCCTACTTGTAACCACTTGCCATGTTTAACCAACCTACCTATGCAAACCGTTGCTTGGCTAAGTACGCTTCGCTCAGCCCTTCTTATAGCATTGCTAGTTGCAGGTGAAGATCGAAGATGCTTGCTTCACGTTGAAGTTTGGTTGGGTTATATCACACTATATAAATGCTTAAAAAATTTAAAACATCTATATATTGGCAAGGGTGGAAGGCTAAGCCTTTTGCTTGGTGATTTGTTCCACTCATGCCGTTAGGAACCGTATAAATCGGTGTTATGTTCCTTGATTATGCGTTCCTAACACGGTTGGGGTGTATGGGACCCCCTCAATAAACCGCTAAGTGCTAAGTCTTTTCCAGCAAGTCCCAACATTGGTACTATTTGCCTAATAACAAACTAAACTTGCATAGGGAGTTATAAACCATTTTTCTTAATCAACAACCCCGGGCCAGTGCTCCACATGAGTGTTGGTCCGAAACGGGCAACCTGCGGGGCCACCTCGAGGAAACTCAAGGTCTGGTAAAACCCCGTAGCTTGTCCCATCCGAACGTGGCCTGAGACGAGATACGCGCGGCTACTATCAGGGTGTCGGCACGCCGGGAGGATTTGCTGGATTAGCCTTACCTTAGTTCGGTATATCTTGAGCACGGGATTCCGAGGATACTCGGGTCTTCCCACTTTGGAGTTGCGACTCCGCGGATCGTGGGCTTGTAATGGGTCAAGTTGGAACACCCCTGCACGGTTTGAACTTTCGAAAGCCGTGCCCGCGGTTATGTGGCAGATGGGAGCTTGTTAATATCCGGTTGTAGATAACTTGACACAATGTTACTAATACACTACCAGCGTGTGTTCCGTGACTGTCAATTTCCGAATAGGGATTCGGGAGTTGAACACGGAGGGGTTATGCTTGTGGAGCTTGTAGCTAGGATCACTTCATGATCACTTCTTGTCTGAGGCTTCTCTTCTCGCTCTCACTCACGTAAGCTAGTTGCTAGTTGCTGCTGCAGACACTTATTCTTTTCTTCAGCCGTTATCCTCTCCCAAAGGCTTAAATAGTCTTGTTACCCGGGAACGGGATTGCTGAGTCCTCTGTGGCTCACAGTTACTTCACCACACCAGATGCAGGTCCAGCTGTGAGCTATCCAGGTGATGGCATCGAGTTGGATTGGGAGTACGACGAGGAGCGTAGTGGGTACTATGTGCGATATCCGGATGATCAGTAGTGGAGACTTCTACTAGGATTCGATCCGCCTGTGGTTTATTTATTTCAGTTTGGTATCTTGACATTTGGATTTTGCCCTTAGAGGGTTGTGATATTCTTAATGTATGATGATTGAGACATGTTATGTAATTGTGTGACGTGGCGAGTGTAAGCCAACTATTTATGTTTACAATCCCCTCTTTTACATGAGATGTGCAAAGATTACCGAACTTGAGATCATTCTAGGATGGATTTATGCCTTTAAGTCGTGCCTCGACACGTAGGAGGTATAACTCCATCCTGGGCATTACAGTAGGTTCCAATCAGGTGGTTGAATAACAGGTGCAGAGACTAAGGCTTTCTTAAGTATTTCAAAGGCTTCTATGCAATCATCATAAAAAACAAATGGAACATCTTTTTGAAAAAGATTAGTAAGAGGCCTAGAAATTTTAGAGAAGTCTTTAATGAATCTCCTATAGAAACCAACATGACTAGGAAACTTCGTATACCTTTGATATCTTTAGGACACGACATTTTTTCAATAGCATCAACTTTAGCCTTATCAACTTCAATACCTCTTTCAGAGATTTTATGCCCCAAGACAATACCTTTGTTAACCATGAAGTGACACATCTCCCAATTCAAGACAAGATTAGTTTCTTCACATTTTTACAAAACTTGATCAAGGTTGCTCAAGCAATCATCAAAAGAAGTTCCATAAACGGAAAAATCATCCATGAAAACCTGAACAATCTTTTCACAAAAATCAGAGAATATAGCTGTCATACTTATTTGAAATGTAGCAGGTGCATTGCATAAACCAAAAGGCATACATCTATAAGCAAAAGTACCAAAAGGACATGTAAAAGTAGTTTTTTCTTGATCTTCTTTTCATATAGGTATTTGGGAAAAAACATAATATACATCTAGAAAGAAAAAGTGTGTATGTTTTGATAGTCTTTCTAGCATTAATTTGATCAATGAATGGCAAAGGATAATGATCTTTCCTAGTAGATTTGTTTAATTTTTCTAAAATCAATTACCATTCTACAACCTGTAATAATTCTTTATGGGATCAACTCATTTTTATCATTAGGAACAACGGTAATACCTCCCTTCTTAGGCACACAATGAAAATGACTTACCCATTTATTATAAGCTATGGGATAGATTATACCTGCTTCTAGAAGTTTTAATATTTTATTTCTTACCAATTCCTTCATCTTGGGGTTTAACCGTCGCTGATGGTCAACAACTGGTTTAGCGTCGGCTTCCACCTTAATTTTGTGTTGGCATAGAGTGGGACAAATGCCCTTAAGATCATCAACGGTATATCCAATAGTAGCACAGTGCTTCCTCAGAGTTTTTAATAATCTCCTTTCTTCATGCTCTGTAAGGTTAACACTAATAATAACTTGATATATCTTATTTTCATCAAGATAAGCATATTTTAGTGTATCAGGTAATTGTTTCAATTCAAGAATAGGAGCACCTTTAGGTGGGGCAAGACCTCCTAAGGTTTCAACAGGAAACTTTTGTTTGAGCACAGGTTGTTGGTTAAAGAAAATACTATCTATTTCATTTCTTTCATTCATGAACATATCATTTTCATGATCTAGCAAATATTGTTCTAAAGGATCAGTAGGAGGTACAACAATAGAAGCAAGACAAATAATTTCATCCTTACTAGGTGGTTCCTTATCATGAGGTTGTCTATGAAATTTAGAGAAATTAAACTGATGAGACACATCGCCAAAGTTAACACTAATCGTTTCCTTAGTACATTTAGTTCTAGCATTCACCGTATTCAAGAAAGGTCTACCGAATATAATGGGACAAAATCATCATGTGGGGAACCAAGAACTAGAAAATCAGTAGGAATTTTATTTTCCCACACAAGACTTGAACATATCTAACAATCCTAGTTGGTGAGATAGTATCTCTATTAGCAAGCTGAATTGTAACATCAATATCTTCTATCTCAGCAGGTGCAATATCATTCGTAATTTCTTGATAAAGAGTAAATGGAATAGCACTCACACTAGCACCCAAATCACATAAGCCATGATAAAAATGATATCCAATCTTAACAAAGATAACATGCATGCCAACAACATGTCTGTTTTTATCTCTTTCATCGGGTTTGGCAATTCTAGCAGCTTCACCAACAAAGTAAATAACATGCCCATCAATATTATCGACCAAGAGATCCTTAACCATAGCAACATTAGGTTTAACTTTAATTTATTCAAGGGGTGTAGGTGTCCTAACATAACTCTTATGGAATACGGTTGAAGCTTTAGCATGTTCCCTTAACCTAACAGGGAAAGGTGGTTTCTCAATATAAGCAGTGGGAACAACTGGATTATCATTATAAGTAATGGTTTCTTCTTCAACTTTAGTGGGTTCTACTACTTTCACTTCAATGGGAGGATGATATTTAAACCACTTCTCCTTAGGGAGATCAACATGAGTAGCAAATGATTCACAGAAATAAGTTACTATCTCATAGTCAAGTCCATACTTAGTACTAAATTCACGAAAAGCATCGATATTCATAAAAGATTTAACACAATCAAACTCAAGGTTCATACCTGACTCCTTACGTTCGTCGAGTTCCCAATCTTCAGAGTTGCATTTAATTCTTTCCAAAAGTTCCCATCGAAATTCAATAGTCTTCTTCATAAAAGAATCGGCACAAGAAGTATCGAGCATGGATTGATCATTACGAAAAAGCCGAGCATAAAAATTATGAATAATAATTTCTCTTGGAAGCTCAAGATTGGGGCATGAATATAACACTGACTTAAGCCTCCCTCAAGCTTGAGCGATACTTTCTTCTTCACGAGGCCAAAAATTATAAATATAATTCCGATCACGATGAACTAGATGCATAGGGTAAAACTTCTGACGAAATTCCAATTTCAATCGGTTGTAGTTGCAAGCTCCAATATCATCACATAGCCTAAACCATGTCAATGACTTTCCCTTCAAAGATAAATGGAAGAACTTCTTCTTGACCTCACCCTCGGGCAAACCTACAAGCTTAAATAATCCATAAACTTCATCCACATAGATTAGATGCATATCAGGATGTAGTGTTCCATCTCCTGCATAAGGATTAGCTAGCAGTTTCAAACATACCCGAAGGAATTTCATAATAAATACTTTCAGTAGGTTTGGTAGGTTGAGGGTAAGATCTTTGTTCTTATGGTCGGGGTGAAGATACCCCGAACAAATCCCTCAAAGGATGGTTTTCCATTGTGACAAATGACAGTAAATTTCAGCACGTAATATAAATTTTTCCTTACCAAATTCCACTCAGCAAAGGCGCTTCACTTCCCGGCAACGACGCCAGAAAAGAGTCTTGATGACCCACAAGAATAGGGGATCTATCGTAGTCCTTTCGATAAGTAAGAGTGTTGAACCCAATGAGGAGCACAAGGAAATGACAAGCGGTTTTCAGCAAGGTATTGTATGCAAGCACTGAAATTATCGGTAATAGAGAGTTTTGTGATAAGATAATTCATAACGGGTAACAAGTATCAAGTGTAACTAAGGTGCAGCAAGGTGGCCCAATGCTTTTTATAGCAAAGGACAAGCTTGGACGAACTCTTATATAAAGCAAATCGCTCCCGAGGACACATGGGAATTATTGTCAAGCTAGTTTTCATCATGCTCCTATGATTCGCGTTCGCTACTTTGATAATTTGATATGTGGGTGGACCGGTGCTTGTGTGCTGTCCTTACTTGGACAAGCCTATCACTTATGATCAACCCCTCTCGCAAGCATCCGCAACTACGAAATAAGAATTAAGATAAATCTAACCATAGCATGAAACATATGGATCCAAAACAGCCCCTCATGAAGCAACACATAAACTAGGGTTTAAGCTTTTGTCACTCTAGCAACCCATCATCTACTTATTACTTCCCAATGCCTTCCCCTAGGACCAAATAATGGTGAAGTGTCATGTAGGCGACATTCACAGAACACCACTAGAGGAAAGACAACATACACGCATGAAAATATCGAACGAATACCAAATTCACACGATTACTTGTAACAAGACTTCTCCCATGTCCTCAGGAATGAACATAACTACTCACAAAGCATATTCATGTTCATAATTAGAGGGGTATTTAATAACATCAAGGATCTGAACATATGATCTTCCACCAAATAAACCAACTAGCATCAACTACAAGGAGTAATCAACACTACTAGCAACCCACAGGTATCAATATGAGGTTTTGAGGCAAAGATTGAATACAAGAGATGAACTAGGGTTTGAGAGGTGATGGTGCTAGTGAGGATGTTGTTGAAGATTGACCCTCCCTTGATGAGAATATCGTTGGTGATGACGATGGCTTCGATTTCTCCCTCCCGGAGGGAAGTTTCCCCGGCAGAATAGTTCCGCCGGAGCCCTAGATTGGTTCTGCTCAAGTTTCGCCTCAATACGGCGGCGCTTCATCCCAAAAGTTCTCCCTTGATTTTTTTCCAGGTCAAAAGACATCACATAGCAAAAGGGGGGCACCTGAGGCTTGCCGTGGGCCCCACAAGCCCTGAGGGGTAGGTCGCACCCCCAGGCTTGTGGCCACCTGGTGGGTCCCCCTTTGTATTTTCTTTGCCCGATTTTTTTTATATATTCCAAAATAATTCTCCATTGATTTTCAGGACTTTTGGAGTTGTGCAGAATAGGCCACTCAGATTTGCTCCTTTCCGGTCCAGAATTCCATCTGCTGGCATTCTCCCTCTTCATGTAAATCTTGCACAATAGGAGAGAAAAGGCATAACTATTGTACTATAATGTGAACTAATAGTCCATAATGCAATAAATATCTATATAAAAGCATGATAAAAAATGGACGTATTAGAGCCCAAAGAAAAAAAGCGAGAAAAGTGAGAAGGGGCATTGCTACTATCCTTAACCACACTTTTGCTTCAAAGTAGCACCATGTTTTTCATATAGAGAGTCTTGTCAGCGTTCTGGGAACTAGGGTACCCAGACTTGCCTTCCTGCAGCCCATGGCGTGGCTTCATCGACGGCCTGATACGGCCCATCTTCAGGATCAACAAGACAAGACCCTCGCGAGGGGCCCAACCTCGCGAGGCGGATGACGCCAAGAACTCCGGAGGGAGCGGACTCCTTGGGCTGCCTCATGAGGGAGCGGAGATTCATATGCAAGTGCCCACCTCATGGGGTTGAGGTGACGCAAGCCTTGACGACCACCAGCGGGTGCAGAGGAGCAGGTTTCCTATTTGGTGCTAGGGAGGCAAGCGCAGACGTAGGGTCAGGAGGAATCAACCAAAGGTTTCCATTCCGTGCAACGAGACCAAGACCGCCGGGATGGCACGACGAATGTCATTGCCGAGCCACCCAAGCGTCACGACCAGTGACTTTGCAGACGAAGACTACCTTTTGTTAGGATAAGATGTACTACTTGTCCCCTTTCAAATTGGCCACTGTGGGATCCCTTCCCGCCTACATTTTGGGGGAAGATGACCAAGGCCACCATAAGTATAGGCTAGCCACCGCCAAGAAGGTGGATCGAAACCACATCTATCTACATCCACACCAGAGTAGACCTCACGAGGTTTTTCTTCCCTTGTACTAGTTCATCCTCAGCCCCTCATGAGACAAATCCACCACAAAGCAGGAGTAGGGTCTTACACCACAAGGTGGCCCGAACCTGGGTAGACTGTCGTGTCCATCTTCTTCCTTGTTCATCGAGCTAGGATGTAAGGGTGATGAACTGGTTAGCTAGGGAGGTTGAGTTCTTCGTACACGCCCCAGAGTTCAAACCTCTCTTGGGTCTGCGGAGCCCTAAATCCGACATTCGGCGCGCCAGGTAGGGGCATGTCGGAGCCTCTTCTCCACCATTCGGTCCGTTTCCGCTCCGTCACCGTCATGGCGGGGGATCCTCGAGCCTGCGTTGAGCATTGGGCAGCTCGCCCCTCCCGGGCGGCGTCCCCCCGGTGATGGAGCTCGTCACCCACCGCTTCTTACGGCCAGCACGGCTGGCGGTGTCATCGACCATCGGCGGCACGGGCCACCCCCATCCTCTCCCGTGCGGCGCCCCAATCGTGCTACCGTGTGGTCTTGATGCTACACTATGGCGTCAACACTGCGCGCCCGTCGGGAGCAGGCGAACAAGCAAGCCGCACTCGTCGTGGAACGCGAGTTACTGTGATGCAGGTTGGAAGAAGGCGGCCATGACGCCTTTTGCTCGGGCGGGTCGCTGAGATGCTCGACGCCGCCTGCGAGGGCGTGGCACCTTTCTGCACCCCGCCTACGTCATGGATGCTACCAGGGGCTCGCGCTTGCCCCCTGGGCCTCATGGGGGCTCCCACCCACATTCGAGTGGAAGCACCATGCTCCGCGCTGGCAGTCAACACTGTCCACCAATGACTATGCCCACGCCCTGTGGAAGCACTGAGCTCCGCTGCTACTTCTCGAGCTTGCGTTGTATTCCCTCGCAGAGGAAAGGGTGATGCAGCACAGTAGCGTAAGTATTTCCCTCAGTTTTTGAGAACCAAGGTATCAATCCAGTAGGAGATCACGCGCGAGTCCCTCGTACCTGCACAAACAAATAAGAACCTTGCAGCCAACGCGATAAAAGGGGTTTTCAATCCCTTCTCGGTCACTTACAAAAGTGAGATCTGATAGATATGATAAGATAATATTTTTTGTATAAAGATTGAAAGTAAATAAGGCAAAGTAAAGTGAATAGTTGATGGAAGATTAATATGATGAAGATAGACCCGGGGGCCATAGGTTTCACTAGTGGCTTCTCTCATGATAGCAGGTTTTTATGGTGGGTGAACAAATTATTGTCGAGCAATTGATAGAAAAGCGCATAGTTATGAGAATATCTAGGCATTATCATTGTATATAGGCACGTCCGTGACAAGTAGACCGAAACAATTCTGCATCTACTACTATTACTCCACACATCGACCACTATCCAGCATGCATCTAGAGTATTAAGTTCACAAGAACAGAGTAACGCCTTAAGCAAGATGACATGATGTAGAGGGATAAACTCAAGCAATATGATATAAAGCCCATCCTTTTGTCCTCGATGGCAACAATACAATACGTGCCATGCTGCCCCTGCTGTCACTGGGAAAGGACACCGCAAGATAGAACCCAAAGCCAAGCACGTCTCCCATTGCAGGAACTATAGATCTAGTAGGCCAAACCAAATCGATAATTCAAAGAGACTTGCAAGGATATTTAAATCATACATAAAAGATTTCAAGAAAGAATCCAATATTGTTCAAAGATAATCTTGATCATAAACCCACAATTCATCGGATCTCGACAAACACACCGCAAAAGGATTACATCGAATAGATCTCCCCGAAGATCGACGAGACCTTTGTATTGAGATCCAAAGAGAGAGAAGAAGCCATCTAGATAATAACTATGGACCCGAAGGTCTGTAGTAAACTACTCACAACTCATCGGAGAGGCTATGGTGTTGATGTAGAAGCCCTCTGTGATCGATGCCCCCTTCGGTGGATCTCCAGAACAGGCCCCAAGATGGTATCTCATGGGTACAGAAGGTTACAGTGGTGGAATTAGGGTTTTGTGGTGCTCCTCGATGGTTTCAGGGTATGTAGGTATATATAGGAGGAAGTGGGATGTCAGGGGAGCAACAGGGGGCCCAGGAGGGTGGGGGGCACACCCTGCCCTCGTGGCCGCCTCTCTCGCTTCCTGGCGTGTACGCCAAGTCTTCTGTGTTGATATTGTTCCAAAAATAACTCTCCCGAAGGTTTCATTCCATTTGGACTCAGTTTGATATTCCTTTTCTGCGAAACACTGAAATAGGCAAAAAAACAGCAATTTGCATTGGGCACTGGGTTAGTAGGTTAGTCCCAAAAATAATATAAAAGTGTATAATAAAGCCCATTAAACATCCAAAACAGAATATATAACAGCATGGAACAATAAAAAATTATAGATACGTTGGAGACGTATCATCCACGCTGGTGAGAAGACTAGTGTAGGAGACGGACGCGACCATCTTTTTTGCTCTCTTTTGTAACCCGATTCGCTGCTTTTGGAATGAAATTCAAAGTTTCGTGCACTTATTAAAAGAAAAGGGGGGATTTATTTTTTTCTTCTCTTCGATTCGTGGTGTTTCCTTTTTCTATGATTTATGGTTGGGAGGCACAACTCCTTCCTATTGTTTCCCTCCCGAGCACCCCGCGAGTGGGGGCTGGGTATGGCGTGCACATCCGAGCTGGCCCAAGCGGTATCAGCCCCCCCGGGGCCAAGGACATAACTGTCGCGGGTCCGCCCGTGTGCACACCTCGCCAAAGCTTTGGCGCCTGATTCCTCAGGCGGCACTCTCAAGTGAGGCAGTAGGCATGGACCATACACGGCATCCATCCCTGGGCCTCCGGAGCACCCAGCTTTAGGCCTTAGGGGCACTCATCGTCGGACACCCCCCCACACACACACTTCCGCGAAGCTCGACGCCTAGCAAGGGCACACCGGGAGACCCTAAGCTCCCACAAGCCCCTCCTAAGATTCCACAAAATGGGGGCTCCGAAGGGTCCGTCTCGGGAGAAATGCTTCTCTACGATACAAGGACTCGTCCAAGGCCGCGAACGCATAAGCTAAGCCACACCAACTACTCTAGTCAGGAGCCCTTCGGCTCACGGCGACATATTTTAAAAAGTTTAGAGGGCATATCATCATTTCATGCATTATAGGGGAGCCCCCTCGAAAAAATACTTTTACATCCCGCAGGGCCATATCCAAAGTTTTGATAGGAAAAATTGGGAAATAGAAGCCTAGCAAGACATGCTACCACCGACATCGCTATCATCATCATCACCATCAGCTCCGCCCTCCTTCGCCATGGGCGCAACCACATCATCGGCGTGGACAAATTTCACGATCAGGTCGTCCACATGGTCGTCCACCTAGCTTGCCAGAACGCCCTGGGTTACCCCGGGCACAGGGGCTATCGCGACATTGAAGTCGAAGTCGGGATCGAGGCTAAGAAGGTGACTGAAGACACGCAAGAACACGTGTCCAAGGAGATCGCGACTCTTCTCTTTGACGAGCTGGCACGCCCACTCAGCCCCGCCTTCAAGGCAGGTCATGACCTAGGTGAAGAAGCGGAGGTAGCCAGCATCATCAGCTTCGTGCGGGCAGGAGATGCTCTCATCGCGGATAGTGCTCAGGGCCCGGTTGGCCTTGACCCCGAGGTCCTCGAACATCAAGGAGCGTTTGTGCTACAGCGTTCAGCGGCGACTCGGCTCATCCGAGGCTCTCTCCACAAGGTAAGCAACACCCTCAACCTACGCATGAAGGGAGGACAACTCGGTCTCAACGACGACCCGGGCCGCCTCGTCGGCCTTCTCACGCCGCTTGGCCGCAGTGAGCTTCACCTTGAGGGCATAGGCCTTGCCCTGTAGCTCAACTTGACGCTGCTTGAAGCGGGCCTCCTAGAACCCCAGCTTTTGGTGATATTCCTCGACAAGGGCCTCGCGGACCCCCACCACCTTGAGGACGACCTCCAGTTGGTCCTCGCCTCCCGTGAGGCAAGGGCATCCTCAGTTGTGGCTACCAAGCGCTCCATCAACTCCAGCTGCTTGCGCTCCAGACTGTGCTCCAATGCCTCAAGCGCTAGCGCGTCCTTGCGCGCTCGGACTCCCACCTCGTTTGTGGGGGTCCCGCCTGGTGGCGCCACAAGGGTGGCTCTACGCGCCTGGACCTGCTGGTCAAGGGAGGCGTTCGAAACTCGAAGCTCCCTCTCGCATTCCTCGACCGCCTCAACACGACGATCCGCGGCTCGGGCCTCCTCCAGGGCGCGGGCGCAAGCCTCCCGAGAAGCTGCAAGGGACTCCTCGGCATCCGCACGAGCGCACTAGTGCTGTAAGCGCCCGAGGTTGATGGCAATCTTCAGTTGGCGCCATTCGCGCGCCAGACGGAGCCCCCCACCTAAAGCCGCGTATCGACATCGACAAGCTCTGCCCCAAGGCATTCTAGTGCGCTCGCTACTTCCTGGAGAAGGTCATGACGGACGGCACTACGTCTGCGTGCGAGCTCCGGCGCTCGGCCAGGCCCTTCCTCCGCGCCTCGATCGGCCGGCGAGGCGCAAGACGGATCACCCACCTCCGGCACGGGACCGGTGGCTGGAGCCCCTCCGAATGCTCCCCAGGCCTCGAGCAGGGCGCGGCGTGGTCGAGCCCCGCTGCTTGACAATGGAGCCGTCTGCTAGCTCTTGAGCATGCGTTGGTATTTCCCTCAGTTCGAGAACCAAGGTATCAATCCAGTAGGAGACTACGCACAAATCGCCAAATACCTGCACAAACAATCAAACAACTTGCACCCAACACAATAAAGGGGTTGTCAATCCCTTCACGGTTATTTGCAAAATTGAGATTTGATAGAGATAGATAAACTATAAAGTAAATATTTTTGGTTTTTTGGTTTATAGATTGGAAAGTAAAAGATTGCAATATAGTAGATATGAAACTTATAAGATGTAAAATAGACCCGGGAGCTATAGGTTTCACTAGAGGCTTCTCTCGTGTTAGCAAATATTACGGTGGGTAAACAAATTACTGCCAAGCAATTGATAGAAAAGCGCAAAGTTATAACGATATCTAAGGCAATGGTCATGAATAGAGGCATCACGTCCGTGTCAAGTAGAACAACTCCTGCCTGCATCTACTACTATTACTCCACACATCGACCGAAACGATTCTGCATCTAGAGTATTAAGTTCATAAGAACAGAGTAACACATTAAGTAAGCTGACATGATGTAGCGGAATTAACTCAAGCAATATGATGAAAATCCCATCTTGTTAACCTCAATGGCAACAATACAATATGTCTCATGTTCCCTACTATCACTGGGATTGAGTACCGCAAGATTGAACCCAAAGCAAAGCACTAATCCCATTGCAAGAAAAACCAATCTAGTTGGCCAAACCAAACTGATAGTTAGAAGAGAATTACTTAGATATCAAATCATGCATATAAGAATTCAGAAGAGACTCAAATAATATTCATATATAATATGATCATAAATCCAAAATTCATCGGATCTTGGCAAACACACCGTAAAAGAAGATTACATCTAATAGATCTCCAAGAACATCGAGGAGAACATGGTATTGCGGATCAAAGAGACAGAGATGAAGCCATCTAGCTACTAGCTATGGACCCGTAGGTCTGTGGTAAACTACTCACACTTCATCAAAAGGGCAATAGGGTTGATGTAGATGCCCTCCGTGGTCGAATCCCACTCCGACAGAGTACCGGAAAAGGCCTCCATATGGGATCTCGCGGAAATAGAAGGTTGCGGCGGCAGAAAAGTGGTTTCGATGGATGTTGTGATGTTTCTAGAATATTTGAGAATATATAGGCGGAGGAATTAGGTCAGGGGACGCTCGAGGGGCCCACAAGGTAGGGGGCGCGCCCTACCCCCAGGGCGTACCCTCCACCCTTGTGGCCACCTCAAGGCTCCCTTGGCGTGTACTCCAAGCCCTCTGGAGGTCTTCTGGTCCAATAAAAATCCTCGTAAAGTTTCGTTCCGTTTGGACTCTATTTGATATTCCTTTTCTGCAAAACTCAAAAACAAGGAAAAACAGAAACTGGCACTGGGCTCTGGGTTAATAGGTTAGTCGCAAAAATCATATAAAATAGCATATTAATGCATATAAAACATCCAAAATAGATAGTATAATAGCATGGAACAATCAAAAATTATAGATACGTTGGAGATGTATCAAGCATCCCCAAGTTTAATTCCTGCTCGTCCTCGAGTAGGTAAATGATAAAAACAGAATTTTTGTTGTGGAATGCTACCTAACATATTTATCAATGCAATTCTTCTTTAATGTGGCATGAAAGTTCTGATCCGTATGTTTTAAGCAAAAGTTTATGTTGACATGAGAACAATAATATTTCAAGCATACTAGATAGTAAATCATTAAGCTTCAAAAATAACATGGCTAAAGAAAGTTAACCCTACAAAATCATATAGTCTTATCATGCTCCCTCTTCTCAACACAAGGTAATCATGCGCACCCTGGTGTTAGCCAAGCAATTGGTTCATACTTTTTAATGTGCTTCAGCCTTTTCAACTTTTCACACAATATATGAGCGTGAGCCATGGATATAGCACTATGGGTGGAATAGAAGGTGGTAATAGACAAAGGAGGGAGAAAGTCTCACATCAACTCGGCAAATCAATGGACTATGGAGGTCGTGCTCTGGACGGTCTCCCCCCGCAGCGGAAGGGACCCTGAGGAGTGGAAGTCAAAAAAGGACGGATGCACGAAGAAAAAGAAGGGCAAGGTACTTACTCATGCACGGCTATCCAGTTCCTCTTTTTCAGGACCCGTGGGACGAGGCCGCAGCGGCTCCCGAGCCCCCTCCTCTTGCGAGACGCCTTGAGGTGTGGAAGGGATGTGCCACGGGCCGACGCGCAGCCCTTCCCGGCAAGGGTGATGGCTGCATCCGTAGGTGGGGTTCATCCCACGCCGCCCACGGGGGTGGAGGCCACCACTTCAGGGGCGCACGATGGCGCCAGCTCTCCAGCGGCCACCTCAGGAGCGCTCGGCGGTGCCTGCTCCTCCACGGACACCTTCAGAGGGCACGTCTCAGGGCCTGTGAGCACAGGAGTCACCAAGATGGGGTTGTCGCGAGGCCCCTCGTGGGCCTCGGTAAGCAGGCCCCACTCGTCGGAGCGCCACTACTGCAAGATTGTCCAAACGCGACACTACGATCAGAGACCCTTCGACAAAACTGTGTGCGATGCCATAATCGCAAACGATGGTGTAAAAAACTCGTCAAAAAAGGTGCAAAACGTTCACGATGACAGATGCATCAAACACGGTTCAGAATTTAGTTGCGTGTGCGATGCATGGCATATGGTTCAACTCAATTAACTGTTTGGGATGAGGAGGAACAAAAGAAACGGGCAGCCAGATGAAGGCATGTGCGATATACAACATACGGTTCACTGGGATGAACTGTGTGTGATTAGGCAACACAATGGAAACGGTTCAACTGAGCAAGATGTGTGTGATATGCGGCAAACAAGTCCGTAATCAGAAATGTGTGCGAAGTCCAATAATAACATAGACGATTGCTGCTAATAAGCCGTGTGAATTGCTTTGTCTACAGTAGAATAACATGTGTATATATTTAACTGAAATAAACATCCAATTACATACGTGACTATACAGATCATTCGCGCACACCTCAATAAACAATTGCATGCATTCTAAAGTAGGAGAAACGATCCTCTAGTCATCTACTTCTTGTGACGCTCCCGCCACTGCTATGTGGCTCGATCCCTCGTCTGGGTAAGGAAGAAGACAGTTCTTCATGTCAACGATCCGCCTATACATCTCGTAGCTTGTATACACGTCCATGGCCACGTACTTGACATGTTGTTCATCCAGTCTCTCATGCCACACACTGTGTCAGGTGTTCTTGTCCTTATTGCTCTCTTCCTTCATCTTCGCGTAGTAGGAGTCGATGATGGTCGAGGCTAGGTCAACCAGGGAGTTCAGTTTGTTTTTGTCGATACCCCAGACCATGTAGTGGTGCTGGATGTTGAGAAGATTCGGGCATTTCAAGTCCGAAACCTTGAGCGCTTTTAGATTGTTGGTGGTGTCCATCGTAGCAAAACTGTAGTCGGAGCTGTTGATAAACCTGGAGAAACACTCGCAAGGCCTTGTGGCAAAGTGGTAGTTGTAGATGAGGACGTCATGTCGCATGCACAACTGGGCGACGACAACCTTCTGATCTTGCCTGACACGATCGATGGTGTACTCGAGGTCAAAGCCGACCACTAGGTACTTGTCCTTGGCAAGGAACTGCTCCATAGTTTGGATGGAGCTCTCCACCGAGACCGGATCGTTCGTGTACACCACCGAGAGGGCCTTCCCCTCACATGGGTGTCCACTACGTAATGCGTGGTGAACTGCCCGTTGTTGTTGTCGTCGGCCGCTGGGAGCGCCATTCTAGTCACGGGGAGCGCCATTGGAACCGCCGGATGTCCTCTCTGTATGTGTCCTCGTGGGTGTGCTTATTGTGTCATGTGAGACAAGAGATGAAGGTAAATGGCCAAATGAATAAAAGGGGGCTGGGCTGCATCGATTCTCGGCGCGTCCGCATGGCAGTTTTTGCAGCGGGTAACTGCATCGTTGCGACGTGCCCGTCGAAACCGCTCGCACATGAACGTGTGTGACCGTGCGCCGGCCCCAAACACTAGTAGCACGCATGGAGGGACGAGGGCAGAGCACCCGGAGGGACGCGAGAGCAGAGCGCGCGCGGTGGGACACGAGCAGAGTGCGCCGCGGCCGCCTGAACCGCAAGCAACCACATGCATAGAGCAGTTGAACACACAGGAAATGGTCGCCTATAAGCCGGCCGATAGTTGCGTCGCTACGTAGAAAGCGGCCGTGTGCTACCACCTCCGTCTAGTCTATAGTCTCCTTTATATTCTGTGCCATACTTAGCCCTCAAATTTAACCAAAAAAATGTTAATGCATGTTTTAAAAATTATATAACTGGAAACTTTGTTCAAATACAAATCCAACTATATAATCTTTGGCGACATGCATTCTTATTTTATTAGTTAAATCATACTTATAAACCAGGACGATGGTATAGTAGGTAATTAAATTGCAAACGTTTTTTATTAACCGTATGTGTACGTGGCCTTTCGTCCTCCTCTCGCATGTCTTGTCACCCGCTGCCGCAGACGGCTTACAGTGCAAGCTTGCGCAGCGCACGGGGGCATTCTTTTGGCCAAACGGTGGCGCCAATGAATCGTCGGTGAGCCTGTTCCCGCGCAACCTTGCAAGTTCCTGCGCAAGCTTCCCACCCGACTCGGTGAAAACCCCCAAAATCCCAATGCTTACTGGCCTGCTATAAAAACCCTCACAGCCGGCGAGTCCTACGTCGCATTTTCCCCTCCCTCCCTGTAGCTTATCTCGTCTGCTTCTCCCACAATCGCCAATGGCACCAGTCCATCGTCATCGCTCAGCCACTCCGCCGTCATCAGAGGACAGCTCCAGCTGGGAGGCTACACCGCGGCGGCGGTGCAACCCCCGGCATAGTGTAGTGCGCGTGGCGTCCCTGTTGGGTGTGCGTGGAACACCCACCACATGCTCCACCGTCGTTGCACGTCGGCAGGAGTTGTCGGCCGCCGTTGCCGCCACACCACCGTTGAAAGACAGGGCCATCGCCCGCTCCGCCGCCGTGGCCCGAAGGCGGGAGGTGGTCGTCGTGGCCGCGACCCGACTGCCGGCCACTATGGCCATCACCCGCTCCGGCACCGCGGCCCGAAGGCGGGAGGTGGTGGTCGTGGCCGCCACCCCATCATCGGCTGCCTTGGCCGCCAGCCCACCGTCGACCGTCGGGGTCATCACCCGCTCTGCCACCGCCGCCCGAAGGAGGTAGGCGCAGGTGGATGCTCGCACGTGTGTCAGCGACCTTGCGCGCTACACCAAGTTCTTGCGGGGGGAGGAGGAGCGCCTCGTCGAGCATGCAAAGAGCCTTACCGCCGCCGTGGCCGCGACACACGTCGCCTCAGAGGCAAGGAATTAGGAGATCTACAAGGAGAACCACCGCTTCGAGAGGGGTCGTCTGGAGCGACAGAGGGCGTTCGACGTGAGCATCCCTGAAGCTGCAACAGCGGCAGACACCGTATTGCGGTTGCCCAGCTCGTCGGTAGGCTCCTCCTCCTCCGCCTCTTACTGAGCGCGCTCGGCAGAGGAGAGGCAGCTGGAACTAGTACAAATCCCCTCCGCATTAGTAGTAGTAGTAGTAGTAGTATTTAGGGGCTATTTTGTTCTGTTCATATGACTATAGATGTGGTGGAACTACACAACATACTTAAAATTAGCTAGTACATATAGTTGAACTAGCTATTTCAGTACATGGTTGGCAACAATTGGGGAAAAGTTTGGTCAGTTTAGCTGTCGAGTTGAACTGTTTGTATAAATCAAGAACGACTGCTGCGGGGAAAACGACACCTATGGGATCCCGGGGACCCCTACTACGGTTGGCGCAACGTAGAGCTGTGCAAAGAGCAGGTCTAGTCGATCAACGCGTGGGGATTTGTACCCAGGTTCGGGCCATAGATGATGCATAAAATCCTAGTCCTGCTTGTTTGTGTATATTTTGTGTTCTTGAGCTCTCGAACTGGCCACTATGCGTGCCTATCCAAAAAGTCCCCCATCCTCTCACATTACGCCTCATGCCTCCCTTTATATGACAAAGGGGTTGCCATAGCGGCACACAGGAGGTGGAAAGTGTCTACAATGTACAAGTTTATCTCCTGACATCATAGGACAAACGCATTTAATGCGCCTCCTATGTGCCCTCTAGCTTTATCGGGGACGGCAACAGAGCTTGTCCCGCCCGTCGCCGCCTCGCCTCTCTCCGACACACGTCCAAGCTGACGAGGCATGCAATGCCACGCTAGCTACTGGCTGGTGTGGTGACAGGGTCTTCACGAAGATCTGCATGCTGCCACGCAGGTGCTTGGCTAGTTGGCTTAGAGGCTGCATGCTGCCATGTAGGCACTTGTCCAGTTGGCAAGTTGGTTGCCATGTAGGAGCGGCCACGGGGCAACGAAACCTTGGCGGGCACGGGCATGGCTCTGGCCCCGTAGACACCCCCGGCAAGGGGTCTTTCTTGGGTCTTGTGGCTGTCCTCGGCAAGGATCTTGCCGGGAGTCTTTGGTCATCCCCGACAAGGCTCTTGCCGGGGGTCTTTGCCTCCTGGTCCTTATCTAGGTATGCAGGCCCTTGATCCCACAAAGATCTGCATGCCACCACACAGGCGCCCCTGAATCTTGGTCTTGACGTTGTCGATGGTGTCAGAGCTCTCAGACCCAAGGGTGGTGGCCTTGCTGGCGTTGGGCAAGCTGCCCTAGCAAGACTCTTGCCGGGGTTATGTAGGCCGCCCCGGCAAGGGCGTTGCCTGGGGAGGGGGTAGTCCACCTTGCCCCTCTATTCTTCGTGCCTCTAGCTTGGGTGTTGCCTTCGCAGTCTCGTGCTTCTCCTTCTTCTACTCCGCCAAGCCTGGCCGTAGGCGTGGCTACAACTACCCGTGCACAAGTAAAGGGGTGCAAAAGGGCCCCTACTTTTGTACGTCGACAAGATCCCCCGGGCCTGGGCCACACATAAGCGCGGAGCATTGTTGGGCCAGCCCAGAACAGTGTGCGGGCATGCGTGGCAGAGTTTTAAATGCGACGACTCCTTTGCCAGTTGCGCTTCGCCACGAATCGCATTGGGCGCGTGACGTGGAGGTCATGCATGGAGCGGTTGCAGCGTGCTTGCGTCATGTCGTGGTGAGTAGTAAAGAGGCGGCCCGCGCCTTCCCCATAAAAGAGAAAACCGCAGGGGCGCTGCTCATTTACCCTCTGCGTCTTTTCCAATTTCCGAACCACCATCCCCCCTCTTCTTCTCCAAGCGCAAACCGGAGTTCTCGCCTCTGCTTGTCACTGTCGCGCCTTCATTGCCCTTGATCCCCTGCCCTCTCTCAGCCGTCATGGAGCCCAAGGTAGGCAAGGGCAAGGGAACGACGAAGGACGCCGGGGGGAAGGAGTCGCCGGAGGGCGCATTGGTGGAGCTGCGGACGCAGTTCGCACTCTTCGACCTGACGATCGACCTGCTCACTCTTAGGGATAGGTTTAGGTGCCTGTCAGGGAGGGAGACGACGGGGCATCCCGCCACATGCGTCGTCCCTGCCTTCTGCTTCGCCAAGGGGCGGCCCAAATCGGTACCCTTTCTTCGTCGATTACTTCTCCCGCGGGTTCTGCCCCCCTTTGTCGGATTTCTTCAGTTACGTCATGTACACCTACAGCTTCCGCCTTCTGGACCTGACGTCGAATGTCGTGGCGTGTATGGCTTCTTCGCCCATCTTTGCAAGAGATTTGCCGGAGTGCTCCCCAACACGATGCTCTTTCGCCATTACTTCACTCCTCGCATCCAGCCAGGGGGCGCCATTTCGGGCTGCATTGCTTGGATTCCGAGGCAGCAGATCCAGGCCACGTACCCGGAGGGCGCCACGAAGGAGAGGTGGGAAGAGTGGCGAAGTCGGTGGTGCTGGATCGAGGAGACGGATCCGCCAGAGTTCTGTCGGGTTCGTCGGAGGCCACCAGTCCGTAGCAAGGACTGGGGTGATCTCGACACAAATGACCAGAAGCTCACGATCGCCACCACCAGGATCCATTGCCTCATCACGGCCGGGCTCACTGTTGAAATGATCAGGGCCGATTTTATCTCCCGCCGGATTGCCCCACTGCACAACAAGGGGAGGCCAGCCTGGGATTTCAGGAACGCGGCCGACATCATCAGGCTCAACACTGGTTTAAACCACAACTTCACGGTGTTGCAGCACGCTCATGTTTGCCGGAGGCTCTTCTAAGTCAGGGTCGACGAGGTTGGCCAAGTCGAGAGGACCGGCAAGGCTGAGAAGGCCGGCAAGGCCACCAAGCCCGGCAACCTGTTCGGGTTTCCAGCGGGGGTGATCCTGCTGAGCAACAACTCTCACCTGAGCGCCATCATCGCCATGATGTCGGTCTTCGACGCACACATCCTTGATCCGACCTGGGTCGAGCTAAAACTAGAGCTGGTGTAGGCAGTCTTCGACAACTTATCGGAGAAGTACGTCCGTGACGAGCCGCAGCTTATCCGCGATACCACCGAGGAAGAGTTCGCTTACATCACTGCTATGATGGAGGAGGCAGCTCTTGCCAAGGAGGCTGGCAGCCTTGGCACCGTGGAGGACGAGGCCGATGCGGCTGCAAAGGATAAAGAGTTCGCCGAGTGGGCGGGGTCCGCCGGGGATGCCAACAACGCCGGCGATGAGGCTCCCCCTATTGAAGAAGCGGTCAAGGAGTCGGCCAAGGAGGAGACTGATGCAGACGACTCCCCGACCCCAGGGTAGAAGCGCCACTTGCGGCGGGCGGGCTCCGGCGAACGAGTCCGGCCTGACAAGACCACGCAGCTGCAGCAGGCCCAGGTGCCGCCCGCACGCCAAATGAGGGCGACGACAGCGAAGAAGGCCATGGCCGCCGCTTCTTCCTCGTCCAGGCATCCCAGGACCCCATCCCCTTCTCCTCCGCTTGTCAACGCCGCTACGGAGGCCGATTTCGATCTCGGGTCCTTCAGCCCGAAGAGGAAAAGGTGGCCAGAGGAGGGGGAGGATGAGTAAGTATTTTTCCCCTCACCATCTCTTAACCCTCTGCCCGCACAACCCTTCCCTGACTTGATTTAAGTCTTGCAGCGACATGGAGACGCTGGCTCAGAGGACGGGGAAGAGGGCCAAAGCCTCAACGGGCGACGAGCCTCCGGCGTGCGCCATCTTTCTTTTCCAGAGTTCCAAGCTATATCAATTATCTCGTCGCGAAGCTCCTTCTAAATCATTGCAAGGCTTCAATCTTATTCTTTTCATCCTTCACTTCTTATCCTTTTGTTACCGGAGTTCTTCATGGTGGTTCATCAAAGATTTCTTCCATTCTCGAAATGTTCTTCAAGATTCTTGTTGGAGGAGCTCAAGTATTCTTCATCTTGCATTGTGAAGTGCAATTCTTGCTCCCTTATCTTTTGAGGTGGTGTTATATCATTCTTGACAATTCCCCTTCATGTTTCATGATTCACAAGTTATCAAGAACAAGATATTTAAACCCGTCAATTTCTTCGTTGGAGTTATCTTGGGTTGTATTTCACCTAAAAGCTTTCCCTAAGGATTGTTGCTATTTATGGTGCTTATAAATGACCCAAGTTCTTCATTTATCCTCCTGATGAAATAAGTTTTTCATCTCCTTATTGACCTCAATCCAACCAATTGTTTTCTGTTAGTGGCCGGTTGTCACCTCATAATTTTGAGATGTTTTCCATAAGCCCACAACAAGCTTATTCTGTTGTTGTTAATATTTTTCAACAACTCTGTTCAATCCATCCTTCTAAGGTTGCTTTTCAAAATCAATTGTGGGAGAAGTTTTCATTTTCTTCTCCGTTCTTTTCTTTCATTGATCTAGTTTCTATTCATTCGTTTCGGTGGCATTGTGATATTGCTCTCGTTGACCAACATCTCGTTTTGTCAAGATCATGTTCTTTCCTTGATTGTCCATTTAACTGGAGTGTTGTGTCCTCCATTCAAATTCTCTCATCTTATCAAGTGTTGCCTCTCTTTTCAACCGGAGTGCTATCTGAAATCTTTCTTAACCTTGTGCCATTCTTTTAATTGTTTCAGAGGCATTGTGTTGTTGACTTCATCAAGTATCATCCCATCTCCTCAAGTTCATGTTCAATTCCTTTTATTTTCAGTCGGAGTGTTGTCCAAATTATTTTAGTCTTATTCTTTCTCTATCTTGTTTTAACCGGAGTGGTTTCAATGTCTATCTTGTCACCTAAGTTCTTCATTCTCGTAATGTTCCTTGTTCCTCTTTGCTAATGGAGTGTTTGCAATCTCATTCATCTCCATTCTATTCTTTCATTCAAGTTGTTCAACCTCTCAAAGTTCATGGTTTCACTCATTTGTCATAGAAGCAACTTTGTTTACCTCTTCCTTTTCCGTTTCTCTCCGGTGCCATCCTTAGGATCTCGGGTCGAGATCCTCTATTAGTGTGGGAGAGTTGTGATGCCCCAAGACTGACGCTCCAGAAGACTGCCAGCTATTTCGGGTTTCGCCGTGTGTTTTATTTTGTTTTGTGCACTACATCATGTCATCATGCATCATATCATTGTTTTTGCAACTCAAATAAATAAATCGTATGGATCTTCAGTCCATTTAAATCGAGGGATTTCACACGATGATTTCTCTTTATAACATATGCTCTCAATATATTAGGGAGCTATTATAAAAATATTCCATTGCTTTGGAATCACCAAAACACACTTCAAAATTCCCATGACTTTTCTACTTCAAGTTTTGACTCCCAAACCTTGCCAACAATTCTTATCCATTTTATCGAGGCTCCTCCAAAAATCCGAACATTTTTGGACACTTGAAAAACCAAGTCCTAATTCAAACCCATTTGAATGAAATTCAAATGAGTTTGAATTTACATCTTTCAATTATGCCTTTTTTCTAGTTTCTGGGAACCAGCGCATTTTTGCGAGTCCGAGAAAGTTAACCTCATGCCTACTTCTCTCCTAAACCTCTCTTTTCTTTTCCTTTCAATTCTCTAGTTTTTTTAAATGCAGAGAGGGAGAGAGAGCTGTGCTAGCCGGCCCAGTTGGCCTGGACCTACTCGGACCTCCCCTAGGCCCATCCATTCCACAGCCCACCTAATCTCTAACCCTAGCCCGATCTGATTGCCTCGCTCAATCCCTCCACCACACCTCCCTCATTCCGTATGCCGCCGGCACACAACCCACACACGCACGCAGAGGGCAGCGCCCGATCCCCTCACCAGCCTCGCCTCGACCCCGCGCCCTGCACCTCCTCCTCGCTCCCCTGCCTCCTTCCTCCTCGTTGAGCCACGCCACCACCTCCCTTGTCCGGCGTCGCCTCCTTCCCGGAGCGCGCCAGCCGACCACCTCATCGCCGCGTCTCCGCCTCTGCCCTAGGCATCGCGCCCTGCCGCCGTCGGCAACCTCCAGGAGGCCGCTGGCTCGCCGTTCGACCACGCCTACCTGTCCCCGCCGCGCCAAGCCACCTCCGGCACTGCGCGCTGCCGCGTCGCCCCGGACAAGTCAATGCTCCGCCGCCTCCTCGCGACCTCTCCTCTGCTCCAAGCCGAAGGCCAGCCCCGTGCCCCAAGCGCCTCGCCATCCAGCCGCAACGTCCGTTGCTTCGGCGAGCCGGACCACCCCTCCCGGCGACCAGACGAGCAGCTCCCTACCGCGCGGACCTCTCCATCCCCCGCAACCCTGCCTCACCTCCTCGCCGTACATCGTCGTCCTGGCGTTTCTCTCGCCTCCTCACGCTCAAACCTCCATGGCGCCACAGCCCCAAGCTCCGCCACCGGTCGCCTCTGCCTATCCGCGACCCCCGCTGCAGCAGCCTCCATGGACACCCATTGTCGTGCTGCTGTCCATCGAGGCCCCTTGGCCTTGCTTCGATTTGGATGCATCAGGACTGCCCGGATTTTTCCAAGTACAACGACACCATGTTCCGTCAAAATTCGTCTACGAAATCTGTACCACGACGACCCCCGCAGACCTACAATATGGCAAGTTCGACTCCATCGCCGTGAACGACTACTTCCCCGACGCCCCGTGTACAACTACCGTCGCCGAAGACCCGGGTTCCAAAAACGCCAAGTTCCATTACCATCGACTCCGTGGAAGTCAAGTTCCTCGTTGTGAACCCGAACATCTCTGAAACATGAACAGCTACTTCCCTCAAGACTCAAACCACCCCGAACCACACGCTTCGAAGGTATACCGCCGAGACGATGACCCGTGAATGAATGCTTGCATTGTATGAGATGTTCCACTTGTTGCACCGTGTCCGAGTTGTCCTTGCATGTTCCTCCTTGTTGCCATGCCGTTGTCACGTGGGAACCGGGTAACCGGGAGCACCCACCAGTTTTGCATGACCCACACACGCCACCATTTCTTTTGCACCGGCATCTCAACGAGTTGACGGATCATCGGAACATTGTCGTGGCACCGTTTCGGTATCGCCACCGTGGCACCCCTTTCTTTCCACCACGGTGACAAATGCTTCGTATCTTGCCCATGTCAACTTTTAACAAAAATTGCATAAAACTTGCTTATGTCATCCGCATCATGATAACAACATTCAAAATGTTTAAAAGTGTTGTTTGCATTAAAATTGCTAGTTATGCACGTGGGGATTTTCTGGAATTGTTGTTGTTATTTCTGGCCTCATTTAAAAATGCCTAAATAGGTAGTTTACATTTGCTTCACCTCTTGCCATGTTAATCAACATTTAATATTGTTGTCTACATAAACGAGAGTCAACTAAATAAATGGAATGTGGTGTTTCATCAATATGCAACTCGTTGCATATTTAGCTCCACTTAAATTGTAGTGTTGTTTGTCCACTTTGCCATGCCATGCATAATTAAACCGGACATGCATCATACTTGGTTGTGCGTCATATGCCATGTTTATGCTTGTGTGTTTTCCGTGTTGTTTGCTTCTTTCCGGTATGCTTCTCTTGTTAGCTTCGGTTTCGTTCTTGAGTTGTGAGGATTTGTTCGACTACTTCATGTACTCGTTCTTCTTCCTTGTGGGATTCCAGGCAAGATGACCGTTCCCCAATATCACCTCTATCTTTGCTTTTCTAGTTGTCTCGCTCTATAGTTATGCCTCGATGCCTATTCTTGTCTTGTCAGCCTCCTATGTTGCCATGAAATACTCTAACCGCCTTCCTAGCAAACCGTTGATTGGCTAAGTACGCTTTTGCTCAGCCCCTCTTATAGCGTTGTTAGTTGGAGGTGAAGTTGGAAGATTGCTCCATGTTTGGACTTGTTTTATTGGGATAACACAATATATAACTTAATTAAATTAACGCAC
>LR738710.1:540489379-540564376 GCA_902687465.1 Secale cereale | reverse complement strand
TAAACCAGCGATTGCTTCTGGTCGTCCGTCGCCAGCCGTTTTGCAGAAAAGCCCCTCTATTTACGAGTATTCAACCCACATTCCTCGTCATAAGTTAGGCCGAACCGGTATGGAGGAGAGAAAAGAAAGAAAAAATTTCCCAGTCGCCCGCACGCACTACCTCCTCGATCCCATCTCCACCTCCTGCGCCACCCGCCGCCGCCGCCGCCGCCCCACCCGTCGCCGCCGCCGCCGCCCCGCCCCGCCGTGCGCCGCCCCACCGCGCGCCGTGCGGCCGCCCTCCGCGCTCTTGAAGGACCTCGAGGTATGCTGCCTCGCCCGGCGCACCGACCTTGCTCGAGGTTGGGCGAGCGCGGAAGCAGAGTTCGGGACGGCAGCAGACGACGGTCCTCTCGGTCGTCCTCCTCCCGACGACAGGCGAGGCAGGAGGCCATGGATCCGATGGCGGGGCGGAGGGATCGAGGAGGGGGAGCACGAGGCCGACGGAGAGGTGGCCGGAGACGGCGGGCGGGGTGCTACGGTTGTCCATGGCCCCCCTTCAAAATGATTACAATGGCCATGGACGGTATCACGGAGTCCCACAACACGCCAACCGCCTCCGGAGTCCCACAACCCCGGAGCCCATGGAGAGCTCGACCACAACTTGGCTAGCGCAACGATGAGTTATAGGGCCAGCTATGGGAGCCGATGTTTGGGGAGGAGGAAGACCTTTGCTGGGATTGCATTAGTGTGCTGCGGGTAGAGCTAGAGGCTGGAGCTGGCTCCTATCGGTACTGGTTCAAGCTGATGTGTGCGTGCATCGCCAAACAAAGAAGCAGGCATCCGCTGAGAAAAATACTCTTCGGAGTTCTCAAGTTGAAGTCAAATTGACCAGCTATGTTTCAAAGGTAACATCTAGATTATACCTAAGATGATAGTTTGATGTGTAGATTAGAAGAAATCACACACAATAGATGCAATTGGTATTTTGGAAATAACGGCAACAGTTTACATTGAGATCTGAGACTAATTGGTTCATAATTTATTCACGTCCCCAACTTGAATATTGCAGTCTTTGTCACAAGCTTTGCAATGGTATTGATTTTGGTCAATCTAGATTAAAATCTTTTAAAAGTAGAGCAACCAAGTGTAGAATTTCCAGTATAAAAATGAATGTGGGGCTCATTATGTTTCCAGTATAAGATGTGGCTCGGCGGTATTTACATCGCCAATGCCAAGCGCACCGAGTTCACTAAAAGCAACAAGCAGGGCGGGGTCAAAGTCATTATGTTCACCATGATGCAGATTGCCATCACATTCAAACCCAAATATCTGGGAACTATGAACTTCATTAAAAGGCATGGTCAAAGTCAAGACCCGGGTTAGTGGCGACTATGATGGTGGCCTGCAGGCTATGTGCCTAGCAGCATTGCAGGCAGTAGTGTGCAGCGTTTTACGGTAGGGCGTGTGGCCAGTGCTGGCGGGCTCATGGTGGGTGCAGATGGTGGAGTACTAGACTTGTGGTGGGCGCCCATACAGGCATTCACAAGATCTACAACATCATCTTTGGGTCAGTTCTCCATGAAGGCCATCCTTCGATACAAGGTTGCGTCTTCTTGCTATTTGGGTGACGATGCCGAGCCTGTCGGCCTAAGCCCATCGCTCCTGATGTGGCAATTTGGAGTCGTTGTTGTTTGCCTGCAGAGCCTGTGGAGAGGTGGGACTTGCAGAGTATATGTAGCAGAAAGGATCCAAGTATTGGAGCCAAACAATTGTCTATGCTACCACATCAAGGTGGGTTGATGCAAATAAAGTGAGGACATGAATATACGGTAGCAGAAAGACCAAGCAGCCTGGTTGCTCTTTCATTGAACTGGATAGATGCGTGCCCGAGTTCTTTGCAGGGAACGAGTCACATTTTGAAACTGAAGCTATATACAACACTGTTTTAGGGATTAATGAATTGTTAGTAGCAGAGTCCTTCCTGATGTGAAAGCTAATACATTTCTATGGTAACCATACCTCAGTACCTATGATTCAATAATCTTCTTTTTATGAAATGATGAAACCCGAAGTATTTCTATATATTTGCATTTCTCTCCGAGGCGGGAAGTTTATTTTCCAGACATTTATGTGCAACTGAGTGCTCATTGTTATCCAAATTTTATTGGTCTATCTGAGATGTTTCCTTCTGGTATTGCAATTTGTGCTAGGTAATACCCACAGTTTTGCTGTGATGTTACTATGTCAAAAAATTAGCTGTCCACTTCATCACTTATTTGTTCTTCTCTCATGTTCTTGTCTAACAGTTATATTTTTTATCCGAACTTACTAACCCAGCTTTGGTTTCTCTAGATTAAACTAATCTGGGAGCAGGGTATCATGTGCCCGCTCACTTGTTGGTGCGGCTGGTGGATACAGAGAGATCAATGATGAGGAGACCCTCGCCGTTCTTCCGATTGCAGCCAGTTGCGTGATGTGATGGCGGAGTTATTCTGCAACCGCCCAGGGGCCATGGACGATGGAGAACTTCCTAATGCAGTATGCGAGCAGGGACGATGAAGAACTTCTTGGCGCAGTGTGCGCGCGAGTGGGTTTCAGGACAGTTCATGGTACAAGGTCAAGCTCTACTTGGTGTAAGCTTCCAAATATATATTGTGCCTTAGTTTGAGTTGCATCCACAAGCAGCACTCACTAATTCCAATACACCTTAAATTGAGTTGGATCATTAATGTTGGACCGTGGACATATATCTATATCCGATTGTACTTCGGGTGTTTACAATTCTGAAATATTTTTTGTCAATTTGGTTCTGAAATTTTATTTTTATGTAGAGAAAACGAGCAAATTTTGTGGTGCACTTTGATCAGGTTTTATGCTTACAGTTTCGAGGGGAAACATTCGGGGTTGTGATCCAAGTATCTGAAATCAGTTTATCTAAATTGATCGTCGACAGTACATCCTCTAAATTGGCTTATCTGAAATCAGTTCATTTTTATTAATTGTTGCTCAAGGGGCACAATCGCCATGGCCAACTTTGGCCCAACATAAAGTTGGAAAGTTTTATTTGAGATGTGTTTTTTAGCTGTGCCCTTTTATGTCTTAGTTTGGTTTCTGAATTTTCGGGCGGCACTTATCTTTTAAGATCAACACAACATTTTGCTTCATTTGTGCTTCAAAGAAAGCCGTTGCATAGGGACATTTGGTGTGGTGGATTTCAGAGAATCATTTTAGGGTATTACATTCCGTGCAGAAATTTTGACATTTGGACAGTGTGTACAATTGAAAGGAAGAGTTGGATATGAGTTATGTAGGTTCAGCGTTTCAAGTTTTGACAATTTTTTATGTTTATCCTCGCAGAAAAGTGGAGCAGCTGTGTGAAGAGGTTGATTAATTGAAGAGAAGCTGTTACTATCTTTCATGCATAAAACTAATTTTGGAGGATGCATGGATCAGAGAGATTATGGATTACCACAAGCTTATGTGTATCCATGGGAGTTATCTGTGTATTAGAATATAGATACACATGTAACTATAGCTTCATTGCCCACCCATTTTTGATTTTTATGCAGTTTTTGTTGCTTAAAATTTTATATTAATCTTCTTCCGTTGTAATGCACAAGCATTTTTGCTAGCCTACTAAAAAAGCACAAAGTGCTTTTGTCTGTTCACCGTCGTGCCATTTAAAAAAATCCTCATTGTTTTCTGTAAATTATCCGCAGTACACTTTTGAATCATAGTCGAACTCTTTTTTTTCTTGCATTTTCTTAGAAAACTCCTGACTTTTCGGTTAATCAATCAACAGCTTATCTAAAACAAAAATTTTCATATATTTTAAATTGTAACTCAGTTTTTAACATGTTATATATGAAATTTGATTAGAAAAATGTGTACAATCTAAATATGATATTATTGTTAGCTGTTAAATATTTCTAAAATATTATTTTTGGTGCAAACTTAATATATAGTGCACATTCCGTTTTTCTTTCGCATTGGCGGCGACCCAAATTGCAAATAAACACCCATTAAAACCATATTGAGAGGAAAGGAAACATCGATAACCATGCATGCACACCTCTGAGAAACCTCGCGGGGAAAACAACATATTTCTCATCTTATTGAGAGAGAGAGAGGGAGAGAGAGAGAGGGAGAGAGAGAGAGAGAGAGAGAGAGAGATTTCTGTATTGTACTGATTATTTTTTCAAATGAACCTAATCAATATGTGGTATGGAGAAAATAGTATCAAAGAATGTTATGGAGTGGCTTCTTCACTCCAAATTTCATGGTCAGAAAAGCGATACTCAAGGTAACATTATTTCTGACATTTGCTATAATTAGTTATAATAAGTTTTGTGTAATGGCATGCGGGCATGCATTACGAATTTTTTCGCCCGTTGCAACGCACGGGCATGTGTACTAGTATATATATATATATATATATAGAAAGTCTATTAGGCACCTGGGTGAGGAATACGTAATTTCTCACCCTGGTCGATCGACCGAGCCGGTTGCTGCACCCAGCGCGCTCTGTTTCAGACTTGCCTGCATCCGTAAGAGAAAAAGGCCTTTGGTTCCACGCTGTAAAATTACATCCGTATATATGTATCTAGTTTTCCGTTATGTTTGACTCGAAGCTATCCCCAAGTTCCTGTCCACCCCATTTCCCCATCTCTTTCTCTTTCTTGAGTAAAAAGAAAGGCTGCGACGGTTCGAGTGTATCGACGACGAACAACACGGGAGACGGCGGCGCGGTGCTCCTCGAAATTGGGGCGGCCGGACTGGTGGAGCGCGGTGCTGCTCGGCAGCGTGGTCTCGACCTAGAATGGTCGTTCAGTGAATTGGGGCGGCCTGGTGTGTGGCGTCTGCCTAGATCCGGTGCGGCGCTGTCCGCGGAGCTGTGTCTGGTGATCGCGGTCGCGGCAGAGCTGTGCAGGCAATTGCGTCGGCGCTGCAGCGGGTGGCTGTGCAAGGGCTGCTACGTCACGGCGGTGCTATTGTTTGGATTGAAGTTTGGTTTGGTGTGAGTGCCCGGGAGGAGGTGAGCAACCCGAATTCTAGTGATTTCCGTTTCAAAATTCCAATTAGCTTCCACTTAATTAAGTTGCCCTTTGTGATGCTCTTCCCAAGTACTGTAGTCTGTAGATAGTTTGGTCTTCTGATTAGTACCCTCTTCGCTCAGTAAAACTAGAAAGAACAATCTGGGGCAGGTCTTGTTACTTAGCTTTTTACGAGTGGTTCAGATACTAGATTTTCTTGTTCTTGGAGTTATCTTGAGGTGATGTTGGGTTTTATTTTGCAAGTCTTGATGGATGTTGGGAGTTGTTGCCAGAGTACGCAGGAATATGATCATTTGCTTATCCAAATTGGGAAAACCTATCAAGAAACAAGAAGCAACCAATGAAATTCAGTTAAAGAAAGCTGTATCAGCCAAGGTTTTGGTTACCGGTCGAAATTTCGAAATTTCCCATGGTTACCGCGTATTTCCATGCCCCTTGGTAAATCCCCGTACCAAGCAAAAAATATCAGTTTTTTTGAATTTTTTGAGTTTAAAGTTTAAACACTCGATTTATAGTAAAGTACGTAGGATCTAATTAATGTCATGGGAGTTGGTACTGGCGTGTTGGTAGCAGCCTAGTTCCTGTTTTGAGAGGTCTCTGGTTCAAATATTCGTTCATTCACTTATTTGAATTCAAAATTCAACTATAAATTTCGTTCAAAATATCCTCGGTATTTCTCGGTATTTATTGGTAACCGTGGTAACCGCGTTTATCAGTCACCCTCGGTAAAAATGCCTCATTCGGTAACCAAAACCTTGGTATCAGCTCACAATGTTCTTTTCTGCTCAGTTATCACTAAACTCCTATATTCTTCCATGCTGCTCGCTTGCACTTGGTATATTATGTTAAGCAGTTCTTGTGATACTCAGAAGACTGTTGCTTTTGTTAAAGCAGGGATCGAGCCTTTTGTCAAAAAAGGTTATTTTCATTTTACATTATATGCTTCCTTGTGTTTGTATTCTTGTACTTAACACTATGTAACTGCATTTTCTCAGGAATACAGCATTTTTTCTACTGTGCTGGGTGGTGGTCAACATCGCTCGTGATCCTCGCGGTCAGGTTACATTGACTGTTGGCTTGCTTGTTGATGTGGTCTGCATCTCCTCCCAGCTAGACGGTCGTCTAGCAGCCCTTAGCTGCTGGAGCTCTCAAGTATAGCCCTCTCTCCATAAATTTGCAGGAGTATGTGTCTAATTATCCTCCCAATATGGTTAGATTTAGCAAAAACGTATATTAATTGAATTTTAATAGATCATGTCCCAACAAGCATAGGCTAACTAGGTAGTGCAGTTTCAATTTTGATCTCCTCCCCACCAATTTATTTGTTTTGGTTACAGCTGTCCTACAAGCTAAATACTGAAGACTGTAATATCCTTTTGCCCAGTTGGTACATAGATCGTGTCATTATTAGTTTACTTTTACTCGTCATGTTCATGGTTGATGGTAGTGTCCAGCACTGTGACATACAGTACAATGCACATCTTGGCCAAAAGAATTGCTTTCTCAAAAGATGAAGCTCTTCAATTATGAAACTGAAAAGACATCGTAATTTTTTCTGCCCAAAAGTCTCAATCTTTAATTCTTTATTGACTTGTGGCTTCTTGCTATGGTTGGTTTTTGGCTGTTACTAGCTTATGCAGATGTAGACCGTTGGCTTGCGTTCCCTTCATACTGACTGAAGTTCCTGTCTACAAACTAGCCTGTGTATGATATTATCTTCAAAAAAGATTAGCTGTACAAATTTTGCCATGGATCTAAATTATCATGTCAAGCTTTTAAGCTCATAATCTTATAGAGTTATGTTTATTTCTTGTTTAAGAGGAGAAGGTTCCTTCGTTCTTGTTCAGAATTTTAACGATTATTACCATGGAGTAATTAAGCTTTTCATGCCAACTGGAGACAAACAAACCTACATGCCTTTTGTGGTTACACATGACAGAAGTGCTTACCTCTCTAAAGATTGGAAGATGTTCGCCAATATTTACAGATTGACTTTAGGAGAAATTTTTACATGAAGGGAAAGCTTCGCCTCTCTGTCTTGTTTCTCTGTTTACTTTTAATTCATACCTGTAGCCAGCATGTTCATGTGATTTTAGTGAATTTGATACATCCAAACTTCGCTTGTTATATCTTCGGCTTTGATTCTTTTTTTTCAGTTTATGGTAGTAAATCCTCGGTCTACCTTCAAGTGGGTCTAAAGCGGGCACTAAATGCATAAGGTCGTTGTTCACCTAGGATCGCTTCCGTCTTAGTTTTTTTGCCTTTTTGTTGTTGTTGGGTTGTCATTGTACTCTAAGACTTTGTATCTCTTTTCTTCTATTTGCCACATGCAGTTCTCCTGCGTGGTTCGAAAAAAAGTCTACCTTCAAGTGTGTCTTGTTTGTTGGTGGTTTCTACCTGTTTGTTGGTATGCTTCTGAGAACTGAAAATATTCTGTTTTGTAGGTCTCCATTCAAGTGAATGACAACAAATGTTTGAGGGATAGAGAGAAATGAGTTTTCTGGAACATGTCTCCGTATTTTAGTGCATGGTGGGTACAAGTAGTGGTAGATTCAAAATTTAGACCTTTTACCAATAATCCGTAGCAAAATTTATACTGAGAAAGAGTGTTGAACCTAAAGGCTTCAGTGCTATTCTTAGGATAATATTTTGCTTCCATGTCATGGATAAGAATGGTTTAGTCGATTGAGAGATTGTTGAACATGTGAGAAATTGTTAAGCTGCTTGAAGACCATGTTTAAATATGTGGACCAAAATCACTGTTATGACCTGTGGACGAAACCGTATCACAAAATGTTGGTGAAAAATTTTCATCCGACTGATTCTTGTACCGGCCAACAATTAGGCGTCACACTACACTGTGCAGCGCCTTACAGACATGCGCTACATGTCTGCCAGCGTCGCACCTCGGGTTGTCTGAAAATTGCTAAGTCAGTATGCAACGTCCGACAACATTTAATATCTGCCCAGTGTAGTGTGGCGCCTAGCTGTCGGGCATCACACAAAAGGTTCAACCAGATGAATTTTTTTCGCCAACGGTTCATTTTGTGATATTATTTCGTCCATAGGTCAAATTTGTCGTTTTTGCCAAATATGTGTGAGGGTACCATCCGTTCCTTGACGCTGGTGATTGTAAGGTGTTCTTGGTGATAGATATACTCTTATGTTCAGTTCTTTCAGATATTAAATGTTGTCATCTGAATCAGTGCTGAACATCGGTTGGGCTTTTGGACTGTTAGCATTACTGTACTGCTCATGTACTTTTCCCAAGAAGAAGCTAAACTTTTGCCTTCATTTCTTTTTCTTTTTCTCGGGCTTGTGCCTGCATTGCCTTACAAATACGAGAAAAAATTGTTTCAAGGTGATTAGGCTGGTCACAATGGGGTGGAACTTGGGAGTAACATCACATATTTCAATACAACGTTGCTTATGTGGCGCATATTTAATGAAGAGTGAGGTGCTTGTGGTAACTAGCTAAGTTACCGGAACATCACACACTTCAAGAAACAATGAGTCTATAAGCTAATAAATGCATCGTTGCATGACACTACCTACATGTTCCTACCCACTGTGGAGGTAGTAACATAGTCTAGATAAGTGTGTATGTTACTACCTTATGTTCCTGCCCATTGGGACCAGCCTTATAGTCGACGATGATGTGCCTACAGTGGCTTCGTAAATCTCAAGATTATATGCCGACTCAGTCTCATGGAGATACTCATAGGGATAGAATGTGTTTGTGTGCGTTTATAGGGGTGAGTGTATACGTGTATGTATACCTTTGCGTATCTATTGTGTTAAAAATGAATTAAATCAAACTTTTGGAATATAGTTTAGGATTTTAGATCTGGCATTTCAACAAGATTATTTTGTAGTATTAAGAAAATTTTCATTTAATTTTCCCATCTCACAAAAAAGTTAGATGATCTGGTAGACGAATGTCGTGCAAACATGGGAGGAAAATGCAAACAGGAATTACACTTAGATAAATTTATAGGAACACAGTCTTATAGTACAAAAAAAAGTCAGGGACGTTTCCTACTCACTGTAAAATTACAACAACATCATTAATTTTTTGGTGTTCTTTTGATGTGTCGCACGGGTTCCTCACATGTAGAATGTAATTTATTGGCATACAGAAGGTAATATTACGTGACTCCCTTTTGCTTTACCGAATGGAGAGCGGTTCCTTCTTCAGGTCATAATCTTACCTCAAGTGCTATCGTTTTCTTACGTTTTAAAGGTGTGGGCGTGGGAGATTGCTGGGGTGAGGAATAAGAATTCCTCACCCTGGGTGACGAATAGTCAATCCCTATATATATATATATATATATATATATATATATATATATATATATATTGGTAATGGGTGGCAGGCTTGGCCTTCTGCTTGGTGTTTTATTCCACTCATGCCACCTTAGGTCCCGATAAACCGGTGTTATGTTCCTTGATTTTGCCTTCTTAACACGGTTGGGGTTTATCCGCCTCCCTCGATAATTCGCATTGCTTAAAGCTTTTCCAGCAAGACCCAACATTGGTACTACCTTTTGCCTAACATCTAAAAACTTGCGTAGGGAGTAATTAACCCGAGTTCTTAATCAACCCCCGGGCCAGTGCTCCTCATGAGTGTTGGTCCAAACTAGAGCACTGTGCGGGGCCGCCCCTTGGCAACTTGGGGGTATTCTGGCACCTGTACGCCTCACTCATCCGGTCGTGGCCTGAGACGAGATACATGCGACTACTATTAGGGTGTCGGCACGCCGTGAGGTCTTGCTGGATTAGTTTTACCTTTGTCGAAATATCTTGAGCACGGGATTCCGAGAATACTCGGGTTTTTCCAACATGGAGTTGCGACTCCACGGATCGTGAGCTTGTGATGGGCTAAGTTGGGACACCCCTCCAGGGTTATGAACTTTTGAAAGCTGTGCCCGCGGTTATGTGGCAGATGGGAATTTGTTAATATCCGGTTGTAGATAACTTGACACCATATCCTTGAGAATACACTACCTGTGTGAGTAACCGTGATGGTCTCTTTTCGAAGGATGTTCGGAAAGTGAACACGGTGTGGTTATGCATGAACGTGAGTAGCTAGGATCACTTATTGATCATCTTTGGCGACCGTCGGCACATATCCTCATCTCGCTCTGACTTCGTAAGCTAGTTGCTTAGTGCTTGCTACAGCCACTTTATTACCTCTCCACATCTAAAAGGCTTTGTTAGTTTTGATACCCGGGAATGGGATTGCTGAGTCCTTGTGACTCACAGTTTACAACACACACCAGATGCAGGTACAACTGAGCACGACGCAGGAGATGGACAAGAACTTCACTGGGAGTTCGATGAAGAGCGTGGCCATATGTATGTGACGTATCCCGACGGTCAGTAGTGGTTCCTACTAGGGGCGATCAGGACTTGTGGTTGTGGTATCTTTTCTCGTTTGATTTCGTCTGTAGTCGGATCCTGTGTTATTTGGATGAATGTATGAATTTTGAATTAATTGTGTGACGTGGCGAGTGTAAGACAAATATTTATCTCTTTTATCCATGTTCATTACATGAATTGTGCAAAGATACCACGCTTGCGATCATTCCAGAATGCGATTATGTCTCTAACTCGTGCCTCGAAACATAGGAGCTATAGTCGCATCCTAGGCATTACAAGTTGGTGGTGATCAGCCCGGACAACAGCCCTCAGCGCAACCCCCACTCCAGCCCCCAGCGTGGGTCCATTCTTCACTCCCCACTAACGAGAGTTGGGGTGTGTACTCTTGGCGCTGACCTTGCCAGGTTCGCAGGAGGAGAGCAGCAGCCGGAGGAGCCGCTGGGGGCCGCCCCTGACACACTGTCCCCGTCAACCATGCCACCTAGAGGGGCGTCGCCGACAAGGGCATCCACCGCCAAGCCCATGCGCACGTAGGAAGAGGGGGTAAGCACTGGAGTTGTTGGCTCTGTCCCGGCAACATATGTTGGCAGGGAGGGAACCACTTCTCCTCGGCCCGGCACGGGTAAGTCGCATGCTTCCCATCCCCTGTCATCTCTGCCCTGTCATGTTCTTTCTGTTCTTTGTTCTGGACCCTTGGTCTTGGCCTCGCCTCATCTTCCTTTCTGGTTTCCAGACTCTCCCTCGATAGACTAGTTGGACATCGACGCCGTCATCGAGGAGGTCGCCAAGGATGCCAACGCCGAGGCCACCGAAATCACGGGTGGGGAAGCCATCGCGTCCCCTACCGAGGAGGCTGTGGAGTGGCCTGTCGGGGAGACCGGCGAGGTGCCTACCGGGGAGGCCGACAAGGCTGCTGCCGAGGAGGCCGCCAAGGGGCCTGTCGAGGACACCAGCAAGGCTGCTGCCCAGGAGGCTGCCAAGGAGCCCGCCGGGGAGGAGGTGGCCAATGACCAACCTTCCTCCTCTACAGCTCCTGCCCCGGGCAAATACTTGATGGTGGGCCACGATCTGTTCTTCCTCCTCCCAGGGATGGTAAGCACCAGAGCGCCAGCCGAGGGGGAGGTCTTTGACGACAATGTCCTTTCCACCGCCGGGCTTCAGGTTGTCGACGAACCGAGCGACAGTGGTGACGGCTCCCAAGAGGAGCAGCTCCTTCGGGCCATGAGGGCCAATCTTTAGAAGCTTCAGGAGCTCTACCGTGCCCGCCAGGATAAGGTGAACTCCAGGATGGCGGCCATGGACAAAGCAGAAGCAGATTTTGAGGAGCGTGTCGCTCAGACGCAAGTCTGGTTTGGCGAGGCCCGGGAGGAACTGAGCGCCATCCAGGATCAGCTGGACCAGCGCAAGCGAGAGCTCGCTCCACAGCAGGCTGACATCGAGAAGGCCCATCAGCTTGCAAAGGAACATGACGCCAAGGATGAGGCTGCCCGGATGCAGTAGAAGGTTCTTCTGGAAGCCCAAGAGGAGGACCTCGTTGCTCGTGAACAGGCGCTTGCCTCTGTACTTCGCGGCAAGGACGAGGAGATTGAGAAGCTCATCGCGCAGTGGACCCAGTCGCTGGAGCAGAAGCACAAAGATGCACTTGATGCTTTGGCCTTGGCCTAGGCTGGCAAGGTGGAGGAGCTGGAGCTGGAGTGGGAGGGGCTGAAGGAGGAGATCCTGAGGCTGACGGAGGAGAGGGACACGAGCAAATGCACTCTGGCGGATTTGCAAGTCACTGTCTCCGACAAGACCAAACTGCTCTCTGACGCCAACATCTCCATCAATGATCTGAACCCGAAAATGGACGCCTTGGAAGGGACGCTCTCGGAGGTCAGGGCCCATGAGAAGACCCTGAACAAGGCCCTTGACAGCGAGAAGCAGCTGCGGCAGGATGACACCATTGCCCACAAGGACTATGTGGACAGGGTACAACTCTGGACCGACGGCCTTACCGACATCACAGAGAGGCTCAGCATGCAGCTATCCGTCATGCGTATGCCGGACTTCAAGTACTCTCATGAGGTGAGCATACCCCCCAGCGCCAGGCTGACCTTATTCTTCTGGGACGTCCTTAAGTCCATGGAGCAACTCCGCTCCAACCGAGCAACTTATCTGGCCAATTAGGCTCGGAAGCTTTGCTGGGGCGCCCTGACCAAGGTGCTCACCAAGGTGGCATTCTGGAACCCTAGCGTCAACTTCTCCAACACGCTTGAGAGCTTGCCGGAGGGCGTGGACCTCACGACACTCGAGGAGCGTATCGAGCCCATCATCAGCTGCGTTGACGGAGTCAAGACGATGGAAGGCCAGCGCCGGGACTAGCCACCCGGCCTCTTATTGCCACTGCGAGTTCATGCCCAAGACAAATTTATCTTAAGTTAGAACCACGGCAACCACTAATGTAACATAACTTCGCAGTATTTTGGAAAAGTGCATGTTATCTCCCTGTATGATCTCTCTTTGTATGTACGCACCCTACGCTTAATTGGATAGGCTTGCCAGCGCGTAAACCCATGCCATGTCACTTTGAGGACAGATCCTTAGCAGCCTACCGGGGGCGCTTGCTGCCAGGCTAGCCACATTGCTGTTCTCAGCGGAGCCACTTGAACTATTGAGTGGACTCGAAACAGAACAAGGGCGTTGCCAATAGCGAAAAGGTTCTTTTGCGTGCTGGTTCTCCATACAAGCAGCGGGGTCTTTTGAGGAAAATAACCCTATAGAAAGGAAACTGCTCAAGTTTTCATGTGACTTAGCTTTTTAGTCGCCATGTAGATGGTGGTTGCGGCTTCAGACGACACCGCCCGCCTGGTCGACGGCACCAAAAACGATGGTGATGATGTTGACCTCCTCTGCCTTCTTATTCTTTGCGGCCATCGCAATGGAGGAGGTGGTGCGTTCACTCCCAGACCAGATGTTCACAACCTAGCGCCCCCTACCCTGCGCGCCAAAGATGTCAAGGAAAACGACACCTATGGGATCCCGGGGACCCCTACTACGGTTGGCGGGGCATAGAGCTGTGCAAAGAGCATGTCTAGTCGATCAATGTGTGGGAATTTTTACCCAGGTTCGGGCCGCAAATGATGCGTAAAACCCTAGTCCTGCTTGTGTGTGTATATTTGGTGTTCTTGAGCTCTCGAACTGGCCACTATGCGTGCCTATCCAAAAGTCCCCCATCCTCTCACAGTACGCCTCGGGCCTCCCTTTATATGACAAAGGGGTTGCCACAGCGGCACACATGAGGTGGAAAGTGTCTATAGTGTACAAGTTTATCCCCTGACATCATAGGTAAAACACATTTAATGCATCGCCTATGTGCCCTCTAGCTTTATCGGGGACGACAACAGAGCTTGTCCCGCCCGTCGCCACCTCACCTTGCTCCAACACGCGTCCAAGCTGACGAGGCATGCAGCGCCACACTGGCTGCTGGCTGGTGTGGTGGCAGGGTCTTCATGAAGATCTGCATGCCACCATGCAGGTGCTTGGCTAGTTGGCTTAGAGGTTGCATGCTGCCACACATGCACTTGTCCAGTTGGCAAGTTGGTTGCCGCGTAGGAGCGACCGCGGGGCAGCAAAACCTTGGCGGGCGCGGGCCTGGCTATGGCCCCGCAGACGCCCCCGGCAAGGGGTCTTGCCGGGGTCTGGTGGCTGTCCTCGGCAAGGATCTTGCCAGGGGTCTTTGTTGGTCCCCGGCAAGGTTCTTGCCGGGGTCTTTGCCTTCTGGTCCTTGTCTAGGTCCGCAGGCCCTTGGTCCCACAAAGATCTGCATGCCACCATGCAGGCGCCACTGAATCTTGGTCTTGACGTTGTCGATGGTGTCAGAGCTCTCAGACCCAAGGGTGGGGCCTTGCTGGCGTTGGGCAAGCTGCCCCGGCAAGACTCTTGCCGGGGTTATGTAGGTCGCCCCGGCAAGGGCGTTGCCGGGGGGTAGTCCACCTTGCCCCTCTATTCTCTGTGGCTCTGGCTTAGGTGTTGCCTTGGCAGTCTCGTGCTTCTCCTTCTTCTGCTCCGCCAAGCGTGGCCATAGGCGTGGCTACAACTGCCCGTGCACAAGTAAAGGGGTGCAAAAGGGCCCCTACTTTTATACACCAACAACTGCTTAATATATGAATGAAATCTATGCTTAATTACTGAATTTTAGTTGCAAAAATTAGATACTGCTAGTGATTTTTACCTTCATATTTTGACAAATCACAGTGTTACAAGGATTGTCAAATCTTACCAAATTGTTTGTGTGTGGTTGCACACGGGTCATCCAAAACAATCGTTTGCGTTGAAGGGATGCACAAATCCTGCGCTGCTCTCGCTTTGCATATGGGTGTTCTATCTAAAACGTTTGCAATCAAGAGTTGCAGAAATCCCCTGCTCGGCACATTTTCTCTTGGCTTCCTGGGGAAGCTGTCGGTTTGCATACGGGTGTTCTAACTAAAATGTTTGCAATTAGTGTTTTATATTTAAAAACCGAATTAAACTACGGCTTGGGCGCCATTAATGGAGAGGATGCGAGCAAGGCGGGCGGCCATGGAAGTCAAAGGGCTCGCTTCCAAGTGAGCCTGCGTAGCGTATAGCTCGCACGCTTCCCGGTGAGCCTGCGCATTTGAGGACAGCTTGCACGCCTCTCAGTCAGCCTGCGCACCGGGCGGCGCTCGCATGCCTCCCGTTCAGTCAAGGTCAAGCAGCTGTCCGCACGACACCTCCTACAGCCATTAAAACCAAGACACATGGCATCACATGAATGGTTAACAGAACGCACACGATTTTAATTATACAAACATTTGAGATATTAAAGTGTCAACTGTTTTTTCAAAATGCCTTTGTTGGTTGTCATTATTCGAGTGCGCCTTCTCTCAAAATGGACATGAAAAATACCACAACATGTCGGTTGCCATTCCATGATAGAATTCCAAGTTTCATGAATTTCACACGACTTTTGGATTTACTAGAATTGAAATATAAAGTACTCAACGTTTTGCCGGCAATCAAGGTGCCCCGGTGTTTGAAATTCATTCCCATTTCTTGCATGTGACCTAAGCATGCACCCAAGGACACATATTTGATTTTTCAACCAATTTATATGAACTGGAGCATGTGCATGTAGTTAAATTTGAATCATGCACATAAATGCATTGAAAACTCAGTTAATGCATAAAAATGTCCAAACGAACCCCGAAAAATCACAAAGATTGACACAACACTCATGTTGTTTTATGTTGACACGAGAACAAAATTTGAAAGCAATAAGAGGCAATGGATATCGTTTCGTCCCCAAAGGTGGGATGTTCCCTACCAAAACCATCATGCTTGTTGTGAGAAGCTTTGGTTTGTGAGAAGCATATACCCAAACCTGCCCCAAATGGGACAAATTTTTTAGCACGGCATGTTGATGCCACTCCATGATAGCATGCCAAGTTTCATGAATTTCAGACGAGTTTTGGATTTACTAGAATTTAAAAACCAGGCATCTCAATGTTTTGCCATAATTAACGATGTCTTGGTGTTTGAAATTTGTTCCCATTTCTTGTATGGGACCTAAGCATGCACCCAAGGACACATATTTGATTTTTCAACCAATTTATATGCACTGGAGCATGTGCATGTAGTTCAAATTTGAATTATGCACATAAATGCATTGAAAACTCAGTTAATGCATAAAAAAGTCCAAACAAACCCCAAAAAATCACAAAAATTGACACAACACTCCTGTTGTTCTATGTTGACACAAGAATTTTTTTGGAAGCAATAAGAGGCAATGGATATCGTTTCGTCCCCAAAGGTGGGACGTTCCCTACCGAAACCAGCATGATTGCTATGAGAAGCTTTGGTTTGTGAGAAGCATATACCCAAACTTGCCCCAAATGGGACAATTTTTTTACCACAGCATGCCGATGTCGCTCCATGATAGAATGCCGAGTTTCATGAATTTCAGACGAATTTTGGATTTACTAGAATTTAAAAATAAAGTATCTAAATGTTTTGGCGGCAATCAACGGTGCCCTGGTGTTTGAAATTCATTCCCATTTCTTGCATGGGACCTAAGCATGCACCCAAGGACACATATTTGATTTGTCAACCAATTTATATGCACTAGAGCATGTGCATGTAGTTCAAATTTGAATTATGCACATAAATGCAATGAAAACTCTGTTAATGCATAAAAATGTCCAAATGAACCCCAAAAAATCAAAAAATTTGACATAACACTCATGTTGTTCTATGTTGACATGAGAATTTTTTTGGAAGCAATAAGAGGCAATGGATATCGTTTCGTCCCTAAAGGTGGGACGTCCCCTACCGAAACCAGCATGATTGTTGTGAGAAGCTCTAGTTTGTGAGAAGCATATACCCAAACCTGCCCCAAATGGGACAAATATTTTACCACGGCATGTTGATGCCGCTCCATGATAGCATGCCAAGTTTCATGGATTTCAGACGAGTTTTGGATTTACTAGAATTTAAAAATAAAGTATCTCAATGTTTTGGCGGCAATCAATGGTGCCTTGGTGTTTGAAATTCATTCTCATTTCTTGCATGGGACCTAAGCATGCACCCAAGGACACAAATTTGTTTTTTCAACCAATTTATATGCACTGGAGCATGTGCATGTAGTTCAGATTTGAATTATGCACATAAATGCATTGAAAACTCAGTTAATGCATAAAAATGTCCAAACAAACCCCGAAAATTCACAAAAATTGACACAACACTCCTGTTGTTCTATGTTGAAACGAGAAAAAAATTGGAAGCAATAAGAGGCAATGGATATCGTTTTGTCCCCAAAGGTGGGACGTTCCCTACCGAAACCACCATGCTTGTTGTGAGAATCTCTGGTTTGTGAGAAGCATATACCCAAACCTGCCCCAAATGGGACAAAAAAAATTACCACAACATGTTGATGCCGCTCCATGATAGCATGCCAAGTTTCAGGAATTTCGAACACATTTTGGATTTACTAGAATTACAAAAGCAAGTACGTCGACGTTTGTCGGAGAGCCACGATGCACCGAAGCATGTGCATGTAGTTTAATTTTGAATTGTGCACCTGAAATGGCTAGAAAAACAATTTAATGTATAAAATGTTCAAACAAACCCTGAATAATTCCAATTCTTTTACGAGACACATATAGTTGCATGTTCACTCTAGATAAAAGGTCTAGCAATTCAAACACTGTCCATTGCCGCTGTGACCCCATTATGTAATTCAAATCAAGATGAGTAATCAAGTAGATCGCACACAGTTTATCAACCGTGTGAGATGCAACACAAAATATCCTGGAGCACCATCGGTGTATAGTATGTCTATGGCTTACGTGAGAAGGTGCGTCGGCTACAATCCACGGCCGGCGTCTCAAGCACACTAGCTCGCTCCCCAAATATTATTTCACTGTTCAATCACCGTCGGTGAAAGATGGGCACATGGACCCGTGTCGTGAGGGCAACTTCGGTGGCCCCCTCCGGCGAGAGTGCGGCCGCAGCCGCCATGCGCGTGCTAACAAGGTGCATGAGCGCGGCCGTATCTGCGACCGGGCGGCAAAGGCAACCCAAATGCCCGATGTTGCTTCTTAGGTGGCGGCAGCAACATCTGCCTCGGGGATAGCAACTGGCGAGAGCGGCACAACAGATGTCCGTTCCGCAACGGCGGCCTTAGCCCTGATGGAGGCCGCCCACGACCATGTCAAGGCTGCCCACGCCCTGCTCCTGGCGGTCACCGCACAAATCGAACGAAGCTTTTCAGACAACAGTCGGCAACCCATGGCCGAAGAGCTGGCAATCATCAAGAGCATTCGAGCATCCGTCCGTTCCTCCGCCACATACCTTGCGACGACAGAGCCCGTCCAAGCCTAGATCGCGTCTGCCCACGCCCAGCTCGTGGCGGCCTTTTCCAAAGATATGGCGGATACGGATGGCAAGATGCTTGACGAGTATGGTGTGATGGATGCCATGGAGCCCCTTCCCCAGGAGACCGTCGGGCGCGAGCTGGACATGGAGGCGGCGGTGGAGATCGACGAGCACCAGCCGTAGTAGTACTCTTTGTTTTGTTTAATTAAGAGCGCCAGTGTTTAATTTGTTAGAGTAATGTTTAGGTTAGCTAGCTCTGTTTAACTGCTAAACTTGCTCGATTAAGAAGTGTGGGTGTGATGTAGTCTCCTTTGTGTACCCAAATTATGCAATGACGTGGATGACCACTGTAACCATGGAAATTCGAACCAAAACTTTTGATGTTCAAACTCATCACACACGGGTGAAGCTATCTGAATCATTTGTGATGTTCACATATCGTACACAGTTCTGAATAAGGGACCATGTGTGATGACACTTTGCACGCCAGTTTTTTGGCTGAAGCGATTCCAAATTTTCGGCTTCCGCGGAAATTTCTACCTCCCCGACCCCTCCTCCTTACCAAAAGCCACATTTCCCCTCTTTCCGCCTTCCTTTCCAAGTTGAAACCTTCACTCCTTGCTTGCAGCGCCGCCTCCTCGTCGACGACCCTCCTTCACGCTGCTCGGCCTTGTCTATCCAGGCAGGTAATCCACACCCGACCCCCATCCTCCTCCTCCTTCCACATCCCACATGCCCCGACCGTCGGGGTGAGCGCGACACCTTCCACCCAAATCACCGACCCCTCCATCAAATAAGCGCCGCCCTAAGCCATGGTGCACGCAGTATAGCCAGGATCTCAAGGAGCATTTGGCAGCGGAGAAGCAAATCGCGGCCGCATGCGCGGATGAGGTCGCAATGGCTGCCATTTGTGCCGACCCCTAGATCTTGGAGGAGCACCTTGCCATTTCCTAGTTACGCCGGTTAAGCATGCTCGGTTTACCCGTTGCGTGTGCTTCTCCTGCATTTCCTTCACAAATTCTAGTGAATTGTGCTATCTAATTTTACCATGCAATCTATTGCTCTAGTGTATATGTTCTATATGTGGTGCTCACTTATTAACTATTTTGTTAATTAGTTGTCGTCTTCAGTTAATTGTTTGGTTCAATTATGCAAATGTGATGTTTAATTCTTTAGGATGCAATTTTGTATTGTCTTCCATGTGAGAAATAAATCGAATTTATCTTTACAAAATACATGAGAAACAAATACAATTGCTATATTTCCAAGTTGTCAAGCATGCTTGGTTTGGTTATACACTGTGCAATGTGGTGCTCAGTTAACGTTTGGTTCATTTGTGTTGTGGTGTTTAGTTAATTGTTTGGTTCAATTCTGCAATGCGATGTTCAATAGTTGTGGATGCATTCTTTTATTGTATACCATGTGAGGAATAAATTGAATTTGGTTGTAGTAAATACATGACAAACATATACAATTGCTACAATTGGCTGTAGTTAATTGTTTGGCTAACTGTCTGATCTTCTATTAGGAGTATGTTATATTGTGCAATGTGGTACTCAGTTAATGTTTGGTTCATTTGTTGTGGTGTTTAGTTTACTGATTGGTTCAATTCCGCAATGTGATGTCCAATTGTCGTGGGTAGAATTTTGTATTGTTGTGCATGTGAGGAATAAATCAAATATGGCTGCACTTAATACATGAGAAACATATACAAGTGCTATATTTCCTAGTTCTTAATTATGCTTAGTTTGGATAAATGGATTTGTCGTGTGACTTGAATTAATCTGATGAATCTGCAATGTGCTTTTTTTCATCAACATATTTTACTGATAGCATATGAACCCTTACTTAACCTTATGACTAACTACCTTATATGTGTTGTAGGGAAACACTGGGAAGCACTGAGGTTTGCAATCGAGGTTAGCACGTGCATGGTCCGTTCTCTAATAGCACATTATTGTGCAATTGTAGGAACCATTCTAATATTTTGGTTTTAAGCAATTTGGTCTTGTACATGTAGGTCCTGCTATCAGAGATTTTGACCCACTGTTCGACCCTTTTTGCATATGGGGAAATGAGTTGTCCATGAATATCAATCAAATCAAGAAACTCAGAAAGATTTTTAGGATAAAGAAATTAGCGACAAAAAACAACAAGATCTTTGTCTGCACAATGAAGAAGACATCAGTTCACTACAAGATGGTACTAACTATTATACCTTGCCTTTTTTATTCCTTTGCCCCATTTCCAATATAGAGAAGACATTTATGCACATCCTTTTATGCAGGCCTTTCCGAAGCAGTTCACTGATGATTACCTCTCAAACCACCTCTTTGGTCGGGAGGCGAGCAAGGTTTTCATACAACACCTGCGTTTCAATATTGAAGTGTTCCTGAAGAGGACGAAGGATCGACGGTCAATCATCAATAGGCACTGGCCTAAAGTTACAAAGACCTTAACATGAATGAAGGCTCAATATTCGCCTTCCGCTTCAGCAGTTTTCCAGATGAGATGCATCTTTCTATATACCGTCTATGATGCTAATTTAGAAAGGTTCTACATGTTGCATGTGGAACTTGGTGCTGGTGCAGTTCTGTAATGGGGTAGCTGAGTGCTGAAGCTATATCATGTTGTACTCTGATGTATTTCAATTATGAAATTCTGCTTCCTTAATATGGAAATGAAATATATTGTGTGCTTAATATGAATGTCAATTAGATTAATAAATGGATTATTAATAATAGGGAATTAGCCTGCTAATTGGGTTTTGATATTGCAACCGGTTATTGAAAAAATACCGTGGGCGATGACCTCAGGCAACACATACAGTTTCTAGGAATAAGCCATGTTGGATCAATGAACAATCACACACGACTTTCTCTTGAAAACTATTTGTGTTAGGCCACCTTGCGCAAACGTTTACCACATAAAAATTGTGTCTGATGGACAACCTTTGCCACACAGTTTATTCTACGGACCGTGTGTGATACATTCAATAACGCAAATGATGTAACGGGAAAAATTGTGTGTGATGTACCTGTGAACGGAAACGTTTTCCGTGGAGCGACTGTGTGGGATGTACATACAAACGGACGCGTTTAGCGGGGACTGACTGTGTGGGATATACTTGCGACCGAAAACAATTTCGACGTATAATTGTATTTTTAGCTCTATTGTACGTATTTCCGTATTTGAGCCCTCGTTGGTCGCAGACGACCTCATTTTGCCGAGCGTGTGTGCCAGGAGGGCATATCCCCGATGGTTTCTGGGTCGTGTGGGAAGGACCCCACTATCGCCCACACTCACTTGGCTACGGTTCCAAATGTCGTCACGGAAAGGGGTTATAAACCGTTTTTTAGGACCAACGCGTACTAGTGCGTGGCATCTTCTCGGCAAAGGCCTTCCCATTCGGGCAACTGTACAAAGGGCGCCCCTCAAGAGGAAGCACGGCGGGGTCCCCACCAGTCAGGAGCTGCAGCACCCCGCGCATCGTGTCGAAGGGGCGTAGGGGCACCAAAAGCCTCATGGGATCACCCGGACCAGTGAAGGCCCACATTGGGCGAGTATGGCACTGGAGCTGAGCGATGCGCCGCCGAACAAATTCCTTCACCGCCATCTCCATCGTCACCCCAGCCTGTTTCAGCTCGGCCAACCTAGACAAGAGATGCGCGACCGGTGGGTCGAGGAGCTTCGCGTGTCCCCAACCAGAGCTTGGTTCCGCCTGCACCGACGGAAGAATAAGCAGAGGGATGCACACGGTGGCATCCACATATACCCACTTCTTCCGGACCCCCCTCACATCTGGGCGGAGTGTGAAGTTGATGCCGGAGCTGGCGATCGCCATCACCTCCTGGTGCGACACGCACCCCGAGCGTTGCCTGCCATCGACCAGACGAAGCGAGAAGAAGTGGCGGAGCAAGGCCACAGATGGAGCAATGCCCATGAAGGCCTCGCACAAGAAGGACGGTGGATCTGGTAATGCGAAAGCACGACATTGAAGAAGCCGAAAAATGGAGGCAGCAGGCCGACGAAGAGAGTGCTACTTCTCGAGCTTGCGTTGTATTCCCTCGAAGAGGAAAGGGTGATGCAGCATAGTAGCGTAAGTATTTCCCTCAATTTTTGAGAACCAAGGTATCAATCCAGTAGGAGACCACGCGCGAGTCCCTCGCACCTGCACAAAAAATAAGAACTTCGCAGCCAACGCGATAAGGGGTTGTCAATCCCTTTACGGTCACTTACAAAAGTGAGATCTGATAGATATGATAGTTTGATATTTTTGGAATTTTTGGATATAAGAACAGAAAGTAAAAACAACAAAGTAAAGTAGATTGTAGATTGATATGTTGAGAATAGACCCGCGGGCCATAGGTTTCACTAGTGGCTTCTCTCATGATAGCAGATTTCTACGGTGGGTGAACAAATTACTGTCGAGCAATTGATAGAAAAGCGAATAATTATGAGAATATCTAGGCCTGATCATTATATATCACTGTTGGGGATATCGCTTATCGGGAACTTATCGGTCGACCCATGATAAGGTGTAAATCGGCCTGTTTATCGGCATATCGGCCGATTTATCGGCATATCGGTTGATTTATCGGCCGATTTATCTTATCAGTCAGACAGCGGTAAGCGATAAATCGGCCGATTTATCGGCATATCGGAAGATATCTTGAACAGTGTTATATATAGGCATCACGTCCGGGACAAGTAGACCGAAACGATCCTGCATCTACTACTATTACTCCACACATCGACCGCTATCCATCATGCATCTAGAATATTTGAAAGAGTTGTATATCGACTAGAGGGGGGGGGGGTGAATAGGCGATTTTTTGGAAAGTCATCAAAACATGGAAGTTTCTAAGACAAACGACAGAACCGATCCTATTTATATTCAGCGGAAGGTAGACTACACGAGACAAGCCATAGTCAAGTATTCAATGAAGTGAAAGCACGAAGACTAATAGCAGTTAGGCAGTATGGATCAGGATGGAAGATTGTATGAAGCCAGTCAGAACAAGTAGTCACACAGTGAAGTCTGACAGATAAGGCAAGCATGCAATGACTTTAGAAAGACAGACAATAAGTAAAAAGAAGGAAGAGATAGAACTAGTAGCTTGGGGAAGACAGTGATTTGTTCGACCAGTTCCAGTTGCTGTGACAACTGTACGTCTGGTTAGGGAGGCTGAGATTTAACTCAGAAGACCGCGCCTTCACCTTATTCCCCTTGAGCTAAGGACACCCAGTCCTCGCCCAATCACTTTGGTAAGTCTTCAAGGTAGACTTCCAAACCTTCATAGACTTCGTTCACCGGCGATCCACAATGACTCTTGGATGCTCAGAACGCGACGCCTAACCGGCTGGAGGATTCACAGTCCTCAAGTGTAACAAGTCTTCAGATCATGCGGACAGAAAGACTTCAGTGATGCCTAACACTCTTTGGCTCTGGGTGTTTAGGCTTTGTCCTCGCAAGGATCTCTCTCTCTCAAATGCTTCGGAGGTGGGTTGCTCTCAAACGACAAAAGTCGTGTACTAACTCTAAGAAGCCACCAATTTATGGTGTAGGGGGTGGGCTATTTATAGCCACTAGGCAACCCCACCTGATTTGTCCGAAATGACCCTGGGTCACTGAGGAACTGACACGTGTTCCAACGGTCAGATTTCAAACACTCGCGACAACTTTACTTGGGCTACAAGTAAAGCTGACTCATCCAGCTCTGGATAAGATTTGCTCTCATTGTCTTCGCTCAAAGACATAGGATTTGGTTGAGCATCACTTCAGTCACTCTGACTTTGTTCACTTGGACCCCACTTAACAGTACGGTGGTTCCTATGACTCAACATAGAAGAAAAGGAAACAACGGAACGTCTAAGTCTTCGCGCTCCATAGTCTTCACACAATGTCTTCTCTTGTCATAGTCTTCAATAAGAATATCTTCATATACCACCATTGTCGTCAATGTCTTCATACATTTTTAGGGGTCATCTCCGGTAGGTAAACAGAATCAATGAGGGACTACTACTTGTGTTATCCTGCAATTCTCACAAACACATTAGTCCGTCAACCAGGTTTGTCGTCAATACTCCAAAACCAACTAGGGGTGGCACTAGATGCACTTACAATCTCCCTCTTTTTTGGTGATTGATGACAAACTGGTTGAAGTTTTCAACGGGGATAAAAGTATGTGAAATTGTAAAGGATAAAGGTATTGTCGTCATAAGTAGCAAAAGGCTCCCCCTGAAGATGTGCATATAAGTAATTTGCTTTTGAATGCAAATGCACATAGCAGGTTGTACTTGTGGAGATCCTCTTCAACTTATGAAGACAATTCATCATGCACAATTGATATGTCGAATATAATGATATGCATAATGAGAAATGAATGTCTGCAAAATGACTAAGTGCGGAATTTATCGTCGCACATGCGGAATTTATCATCGCATCACAAAGTACTAGAAAACGTAGCAGACGACCATCAAGTTCAAGTGTTATAACTCAAAGAACCAAATGAAACAAAAGCGAGAGTTGTAAACACTAGGCAAAATATAAAGCACCCGCCCATATGGACCCGCTTGAAGACTATCAACTCATATGCTTCTCCCCCTTTTGTCAGTAAGGACCAAAAAGGTTTGAAGACATAGAGCCTCTACTTGTTCCCAGAAGGAGTAGGAGAAGATGTAGGGTCGGCGTTGGTGTTTGGCGGTGCAGAAGTACTTGGAGCAGTGTCGACACGCGCTGAAGGAGGAGGTGATGAGGTAGCATCATCTTGATCATCGATCACTCTGGCATTCACTGTTGCAGCGGAGGAGGAATAATCAGAGTCTTCAAGAGACAGAGTTCGACGCAAGACATCATTCCTTGGGGGAGTGGTATCAAACTTGAATCTTTCAGTGAAGCCATCGTCTTGAAGATCTGCTTCAGCACTCAGCAATGTCAAACTCTTCCATGACCTCCGACAGGTTTCATATGCAACAAAGGCATTCTTGGTGGCAAGGTTGCGAATATGATTGACATCCACCAAGAGGCTTTGCATCTGGCGCTTCAGCCAGTAGTGATGCTTATCCTGTTTCCGATGTAAGGCAACGAGAAGTTCTCGGTCATTGAGAACACGAGATCGCTTCCGAGGCCTTTGGGCAGTGGTGCTCTCAGTAGCTTCAGTCTGTGCACGGTGAGGTAAGCGAGTATATCCAGCCAGAGGATAAACACGAGTGATTGCTTGAACTCCTTCAATGGGCTGAGTGAAGCTTTGGTGATCAACATTGTGAAGATAAACATGCTCTTTGGCAGGCTTTGGGTATATGGCTTCAACTGACATATCAACCTCTGGCAAGAATATGAGATGGTTGCGAGCAGAAGGCTGATAGTTGATAGCAGAATGAAGCTTGACGAGGCGCATGACCCATGGCGTGTAGAACTTAAGTCCAAAGAGATCAGAGCCTGATGCAGCCAACTGCCTGATAAAGAAGTCTTGAGCATTGAAGCTTATGCCATTGAAGATATAGAAGACCAATGTCTTCATTGTTCCTTCAAGTTTGGCTGATCAAGAGTGTCCTTTGACAGGCCATAGATTTCGCCTGATGATATGATATATAGTGCGGGGCAGGTACTCAAGGTCTTCGACAAAGAACTCCTTTGGGTACTCAGCATCGCGTGGCAAGGGCTTCATCATCCTCAACATTTGGCTCATGTTGGGCTCTGGCTTCTGAAAGATACTCTCCAAAGCATCGCGGTGACGTTGAGAACCAGGTTCATATAGTTCTCCTGGAGTGGGCAGGCCAGTTAGCTCAATGATGTCAAAGGCTTTGGCTTCATGATGGACATTTCCTGTCATCCACTCAAGGACCCATGTTTTCGGATCCCTGTTGTAGCCGCGAATGTGGAGGGTTGCATAGAATTGCAGAAGCAGCTCTTCATTCCAATGCTCTTTATCAGTCACGAAGTTCAGTAATCCAGCATCATGGAAGCAATCAAGGGCTTGTAATGCCCAGGATGGGACTATATCTCCTACATGTCGAGGCACGACTTAGAGACATAACCCCATGCTGGAATGATCGCAAGTTTGGTAATCTTTGCACAACTCATGTAAAAGATGGGGATGGAAAACATAAATAGTTGGCTTACACTCGCCACGTCACACAAATACAATACATGTCTCAATCATCATTCATTAAAACATCACAGCCCTCTAAGGGTAAAAATCCAAATGACAAGATACCAAACATAATTTAAATCCACAGGTCGGATCGAATCCTAGTAGAAGTCTCCACTACTGATCATCAGGATGACGAACATAGTATCGACTACGCTCCTCGTCATACTCCCAGTCTAGCTCGGTGCCATCACCCGGATAGCTCACCATCGGACCTGCATCTGGTGTGGTGAAGTAACTGTGAGCCACAGAGGACTCAGCAATCCCGTTCCCGGGTAACATGACTATTTAAGCCTTGGGAGAGGATAAGGCTGAGGAAAAGAATAAGTGTCTGCAGCAGCAACTAGCACTAGCTTACGTGAAAGAGTGCGAAAAGAGAAGTGCCTCGGTCGAGAGATGATCACGAAGTGATCCTAGCTAAAGCTCAACAAACATAACCCCACCGTGTTCAACTCCTGAATCCCTATTCGGAAATTGACAGTTACGGTACACACGCTGGTAGTGTATTGGACATTGTGTCAAGTTATCTACAACCGGATATTAACAAGCTCCCATCTGCCACATAACCGCGGGCACGGCTTTCGAAAGTTCATAACCCTGCAGGGGTGTTCCAACTTGGCCCATTACAAGCCCTCGATCCGCGGAGTCACAACTCCAAAGTGGGAAGACCTGAGTATTCTCGGAATCTCGTGCTCAAGATACTCCAAACTAAGGTAAGGCTAATCCAGCAAATCCTCCCGGTGTGTCGACACCCTGATAGTAGCCGCGCGTATCTAAGTCTTAGGACACGACCGGATCGGCGATTCAACAGGTTTTTACCAAACCTCGAGTTTCCTCGTGGTGGCCCCGCAGACTCCCCGTTTCGGACCAACACTCATGTGGAGCACTGGCCCGGGGTTGTTGAATTAAGAAAGAGGGTTAATTACTCCCTATGCAAGTTTATTTAGTTATTAGGCAAATAGTACAAATGTTGGGACTTGCTGGAAAAGACTTAGCACTTAGCGGTTTATCGAGGGGGTCCCATACACCCCAACCGTGTAAGGAACGCATAATCAAGGAACATAACACCGGTTTATACGGTTCCTAACGGCATGAGTGGAACAAATCACCAAGCAAAAGACTTAGCCTTCCACCCTTGCCAATATATAGATGTTTTCATTTTTTTTAAGCATTTATATAGTGTGATATAACCCAACAAACTTCAACATGAAGCAAGCATCTTCGATCTTCACCTGCAACTAGCAATGCTATAAGAAGGGCTGAGCGAAGCGTACTTAGCCAAGCAACGGTTTGCATAGGTAGGGTGGTTAAACATGGTCATGGTTACAAGTAGGAGGCTGACATGAAAAACATGGGCATCGAGGCAAAGCTATAGATCGAGACTACTAGCAATAGGCAAAGATAGTAATGTTATCGGGGTTCGGTCATCTTGCCTGAAGAGTAGTCGTTCGGATCGTAAGAAGGGTCCTCGTGCTCAACCTCATTGGAAACTTCGTGCTCGTACTCGTACTCGGTCTCAGCTTCCGGCTCTAAACAATACAATCACAAAAGGCACGAATCAACAAGATGCAATGCGCACACAAAAATGATGGATGCATGATGGATGCACTAAGGAAGCACACGGAGCACGGAAAATAGCACTCAAGAAAGAAGCTTGAAAACATGATAACAATAGGATATTATGAATCTACACGGAAAATCAATCAAGTTTCATATAAGACTTGCTGAAATCGGAGCTACGGGCTAAAAGTTATGCCCGAAACAAGAAATATGCACAAGCTGAAAATTACAGCAACATAGCAACTTCGGAGCACTAGATAAATAAGCTACAACACTCAAACATCATGGAAAAGAGCATGAACATAAACTAGACATATCCTACAGAAAATAAGTCCAAAGGTGCACCCCAAAAGGAGCCACGGATCAATAGCAACAAGCTTGGACATATTGAACTTGACAACAAAATTCTGACAGCAGAACTTTATTGAAACTTTGGAGCAAAAGTTAAACATGCTGCAGCCACTCAAATAAGCATGTGAGAACATGAATGGATAGCCAACAATATATACTACAAGGAACCATCAAGATCCACCCCAAAACTATCATGGTTTGTCCTAGAACAGCAAGCAAACATGGCATCGGAACATTACAGATTCCAGACTTAGTGAAAATCCACTAAGTGTTAAAACAGCAGTTTCATCATGGCATCTAAAAGAGCAAGTTTAAGTCACCTCGAAACTAAACATGGCAAGTGGTAAACACCACATCAAAGTTCACATGATGGTGATTCCGAAACATACAAGCATGCATCATGGAGATAAACACAACGATAGCAATGAGCTCAACAAGATGGCATTTCATAACAAGTGAAACAACATCACAGCCACATGGCACTTTGCAACGAAGATATACATGGCAAGAATAAATCTATCATGCAACCTAACACAAGCAACATGTAGAGCATGGCAAGACGAACACGTGGACATGTCATTTGCATCATTCGGATAAACGAGCTAAAAGTTACCACTATGCAAAGATGGCATAAAACAACACATAGCAGCAGTTATATCGGGATGCACTCTTGCAACAGAAAAATAAGCATCTAGATGATCTCTAATATGCATGGCACAATGGAATGAAATGTAGAGCAAGTCACCACGAACGTCTGGACACCTCATTTGCGCAAAACGGATCACCACACTAAAAGTTATCACAGTTCTAAAAATGCATCAGAGAACAAAATACAAGGACTAGGCTTAGAAGTCAACCTTCTCTCAGATCTGAAAAACGGCTACGGGCCGGATCGGGAGCAGGCGGCCCGGGATATGCGACGGCTGGGCCGCGGCTGGAGGCAGGGCGAGGCCGGCCCGGCGGACTGGTGGGGCGGACGGGCCGCGGTCGACGCGAGTGGGCTGGCTGGGGCGAATCGGGCCGGAGCCGGGAGGCGGCTGGAGGCCCAGGCGGATGGAGGCGGCGGCCGATGGAAGGAGGCGGGAGCCTGGCGGTCGCGGCTCTGGGCCCTTGGCCGGAGCGGCCTGGCGGGGAAGCTGCGGCCGGCCCAGCTAGGGCGGAGGAGCGGCGCCCGTCGCGGTTGGCGAGGCGAAAGGCCGCGGGAGGAAGGCGGCCTGCTGCGCTGGCGAACGGCGGCCCGGCTGGCGCGAGCTGGATCTGCTGAGGCGGCGGGTCAACGGCCCGGAGGGCGGCTGGATCTGGATCGGGTGCGCCCCCGATCCGATCTGGCGAAGGGAAACGGCGGCGGCGGCTTGGCTTCGAGCCTGGGGCGGCGGGCTCCTGCGCGAGAGGAACGGGTGGCTTCGGGAGGCTGTGGCCTCGGGCCCGCGGGGAAGGAGCGCGGGGTGGCCGGAAAAGAGGCGTGGAGCGGCGGATCTGAGAGGAGAGGAGGTGGAGAGGTGTTTTTCCGGCGAGGTAGGAACTCCGGCGAGATTCCGGCGAAACTCCGGCGAAGCTCCGGCGAGGTGATGGTGGCTGGAGGAAGGGGATGAAGTGGGGGCTAGGGTTTCCTAGTTTTGGGGCACAAATTATGGGAGGTGGACAAATATATAGGCACAAGTAGCTAGGGTTGTCCAAATGGAGTGCGGTTTTCAGCCACAGGATTAGATTTGGATGGTCTAGATGATAGAAGTGGTTAGGAGTGGTTTGGTGGGCTGTTGGAGGGGTGCCTTGGGCCACAAAGTGGAGGCACTTTGAGCCCACACGAATAACTGTTGGGGTAGCAAACGGACTTGAAACGCGACGAGATTTGACACGCGGGTTACACACACCAAAACAACAACACACGACAAGTCTCGCGCCAAACCGGTAACGTTACACGGCCAAACACCAAAGTAGGCCTACGGGACGCCACAGACACGTGAGGGAGCTCCGGAACGCGAAACGGACAACGGGAAGGAACGCGTGGAACCGGATGCAACCGACAACACAAATGCAATGCGATGCATATGACTACATGCCATGAATGAATGCCACACACGCACACAACAAAACAACGAAAAACCCGAAAGACAAAGAACCCGAAATGGAATAGATGAAGCCAGAGATATATTATATGCCCAAAAGGGGAAAGTATTACATCCAGGGCATTACAGGGCTTCTTCAAGGCAAGGCAACCCAGCAATGGCTTCAGTGTCAAGACGCATATGTGGGAAGATGCGCCCTTGATCATAGAGAACACATGAATAATAGTTGCGCTGTTGATAGATCCAGAACCTATCTGATGAAATCCTTGGTCTGGAATAGGGGTTCTTGGCGCTATCAAAGAAGGTGTTTTGCGCAATGAAGCCGTTGGCATTGAAGGACCCTGGTGAAGTGGCAGTACCTGGAAACTTAGGCAGTCTTGGCTTTGGCTTCTGGACCCGTGGCCTGTGCTGAACATGATAGTCAAATTGAGGACCAACAGCAGGAAGAGGGACCAGAATAGGCCATCTGACAATGACCAGCTGACCATAGTTGTATGCTTGCTCAATAGTGTGTGGCCTAGGAGGCGGTACAGGAGCAGTAACAGTGGCAGTGGCAGTGGCAGTGACTTCAAGCTGCAAATTTGCATCAGGTGCAGCATTGACTTCAGGTGCTATCACTTCGGGTACCACATTAACTTCAGGCGCCACATTAGCATCAGCCATGACAATGTCATTGGCGTGAGTGTTGGTGTTGGTGGCCGCCTCAGTATGTGTAACCTCCACTTCAGGAGCTGGAGGGTCAGACATGTTCTCCGCGAGAACAACTTGGTTGGTAGGGGGTGTGGCAACACGTGCTTCTTCTTCTATTGTTTCTTCTTCTTGGTCATCGGTTGATGCAGCCGGAATATCTTCAGCCGCTTTAGCTTGAGACTCAGGGATGTTCGCAGTTGGAGAGGCTTCAGGAAACACTTGTCGTGAAACAGATTGGCGCTCATTTCCTTCTGGAACACTTGATAGATCGACTTGAGGCCTTGGTCCTTTGCGAAGCCTGCGGAATGCTGGTGATGCCTGCGGAGATGGTGTTGGTTGTGCCTCATAGTCTTCATCTTCAATCACCGGACTGGTGACTTGAGTTGGGGAAGTTACTGGTGTTTCCGCTTGACGGTGGGAGTCTTGTGGGTGATCAGCCCACGAATCATCCTGAGCAATTGGCGTCAAAGGACGACCAATGCTGATGAGTTCGCTGTTCGTGAGAATAGGCGATGATACCACATTGTGTGCAATCTGAGGAAGGACTTCATCATCTTCAACAATGTCGTGATGACCAATGTCTTCAGCTGCGGTGGGGTCAACAGCTGGAATGTCTTCAGGAGCCTCAGTGGTAGCAGGCTCATGAAAAATCAGGCGACGTTCTGGTTGTGCAGATGCAGGACGCAGGGCCGGGCCCATAGTGGTACCAAATGTGCGGCCCGCACAGGGCCCAAAATTCTGGGGGGCCCCAAAAATTTTATATAGGTCCAGTATTAGATAAGAAAACTAAGCTCTACTGGGCTTGCTGGCGTTGGAGTTGGGCTGGAGACCTAGAGTCGAGGCGACGAGGCAATCGAGCGCATGCACTCCTCGTCCTACTCGATCTAGCTAGTGGAAAGGAATCGGGATCGTCCCTGCCATCGGGGATTGTGGCTACAGGAAAGGAATCTCGCCTCGTCTCATCCCCAGGACCTGCTCATCGCCTCTCGCCAGGGCCTGCTCGTCGCCTCGTCCCTGGTCATTAGATCAATCAGAGTTTATATTGATCGGAGTTTGGATTCAGGGTGACAGGCCGTCATCATCGTTGCCTTCCTGGCCTCCTCTCTCAAATTTCAGACTCGTCGGCGTCGTCTCGCCGGATTGTTCGGTGACCGACTCCAGCTACAGGTGCTTAGCTGAGTCCTTTTCGATTAATTTCGATTCTTACCCCTATTTTTTAATTTTCTAATTAACTATTGACTAGGATCGTTACTTTGTTAAATATTAGTTCTTACCTTCTATATTAAAAGATCATAGTGTAGCAGTTCTATGGGATAGGACCCAAAACTAGATGAGTTAGACGGTTCGTCTAATTGCCAAACATTAACACATGATCCTCAATTGATATATGCTACAGTATAACTTAAACTTTTTTATTCATCTGCTTTATCTTATGTTTTAATAATACATATTTGACTCATCATGGAGAAACATTAGTGTGATGCCTATAAGCACAAGAACAAAATTTAATTAATAAATCTTATAAAGGTGGTATGCACAATGATTCTAGAAATGGTCGACAGAGACAAATAATATATCCAATCCAATTGTTGTATAAGAAACTATATTATATACATTATAATTTTTTTTGCGAGATATATATACATTACAATAGCTTGTTAGTTCTTTTTTTAGACAAGGCCCCATTTTTTAGTTTCGCACAGGGCCCCGGATTTTGCTGGCCCGGCCCTGGCAGGACGAGCAACAGAAATTGGCTCGACGATAAGGGGCTCTGTGGGAGCAGCCCGGACTTTCTTGGTCTTGCGTTTCTTGGTGGGTGGAGCATCATCAGTGGTGTTCTTGGTTTTGCGCTTGTGGGCTTCAGCTTCAGCGACCGTTGTCTTCTTGAGTTCTGAAGCAACTGTGGGGACCTTAGGCTTCGAGCCTGTCAAGCTGGAAGGGAAGACAATGCGAGGTTCTTCCCGCCTTGATGCTTCAGCTGGGGCCACAGTTGGCTTCTTCTTCTTGGCAGCCATCCCGGGGTCGATGCTAGGACGCCCAAGGGCCTTGCGCTTCTCAGCTTCATTGCACGCTTGAACACACTTGGCAGCTAAAACCTTCATGCGCTCACGAGAACCTTTAGCTTCTTCACGCTTCTCGTGAAAGGCTTCCTTGAGCTCATGCATCATGACTTGAAAATTCTGGACATCTTTGACGCCGAGCTTGGCCATATGCTTGAACTGAGCCTTTTCAAAATCAATCTTGTGCTTTAGCACAACAATTTTCTGAGCCATAGCTAGCTCAGAAGCAATGGCGCCGTTGAATGAGATGCTCAGGCCAATTGGAAGTTGCAGATCATCAAAGCTGAGATTGGGGGTGTCAAACCACTCATCAATGAAGTTGTTGATGACTGCCACGTCAAAGAGAGGCAAGTCATTGAAGATTTCTGCTTTTTGCTTGCTCTTTATCTGTTGCTCAAGAGCGTCATCAGCAAGATCTTCATCACTTGACAGATCAATGGTGTCATTCTCATTCCTCAGAACTGCAGCAGGAGTCAGAGCAGAACTGGGGGTCTGCATGTGCTTCTTCTTTAGCTTCTTGGTCTAGGAGACGCGAGAGTGATCTTCAGACTGCACACTTGATGCAGGTGGAGCAGTGGCCAAGGGCTTCACTCTCGAAGCTTTTGGTGGAGTGGAAGGCTTCGAAGCGTTGGGTTTCTTCTACTTCTTCAGCTTCGAAGGTGCAGGCGCTTCATCAGAGTCAGCGTTGTCTACAGGTTGATCCACATCCGCCCCTTGAACTCTTATATGAGTGATGAGACCTACTAAGTTGTAGAAGGGCCCAACAAGATTTGGTTTAGCTTCGCGTGTGCCATCGGCACGAGGCGCAGAGGGGCCAGGGTTGAAGTCTAATCCCTAAGATTTCTTGTTCTCCTTGGCCGAGTTCTTGGCAAACTGGAGGTTGCGCTTGAACAGATTGTCATCTCGACACCATAGCAATGACGATGGGTCGGCATCAGCTGGTTGTGGCCCTCGGGCCATGCAAGGATAGAAGCCTTGCTCAATGGCTTCAGCTCTGGACCTGGGTGGCAGATTTTTGTACAAAATGTCTCCCCATGGTCGCTTGATGGCATTCTTCTCAGCATACTCCTGGGTCACAAACTTGTACTTGTACCACTGTTCTGCCCAATATCTTCGAATCCATTGGATTCGAGTTTTTCTCTGATTATAGTCCTCCTCTGGATCAGTCTTGTACAGCTCATAGAGGTCAGGAGGCAAATCTCTGGAGGTGTTTCCACGGTGCTGTCTGCCACCCTTCCTAGCAGATTTCTCAGTTGCCATGAGGTTCAAACTGAAGGGCTTCAACACCGTCAAAGGCTTCCGTTTGCTAGTCAGACAGGAACTTTCTTCGGGAGAGTTAATGTGACGCTGCAAGAATTCTGCAAATGAATGCAGACTATGAGAACCAAGGGATTCTCCCACGGACATGTACCTGTGACAACATTAGAGATGCGAGGGAAGGGGAACAGCTCATATGCATTCTCAGAAGATTTTGAAGATAAATCAGTTTAGAAGACATTGACCTCATAGCGCGAAGACGTTCACTTATATGTTGAGAGTTGGTTCCAGATTTGTATGAATGCAAGAATAGGTACAAGTGAGGAATCTAACTATGTGTGAAGCATAAGTGAATGTACTATGCAAAGTATGAGATGCAGACAGGGTAGATCCAAATATGTGGAGGCAGAAACTTCCTTTGGTAGAAAGGATGAATCTGTCGGATCAAAAAGATGGTAAAAAGAGGGTTTTAATTTACCACACGATGAACTGCTAGACGGAGACGAAGTGGAGGCCGAGCAGTTCGATCTTCCGTGCCCTAACTTGGCGACGGAGGATGCCTACGGCGGCGGCGGAGAAGACGATCTCCGCGGCTGACGTGAAGACGGCGTCGACGAGGTCGCGACAGCTAAGCGCTTCATCGCCGGCGTCGTCGAGAGCTAGCGGTGGCGCTAGGGTCTGTCAATGTGGAGAGGTGGTAGAAGTGTTTTGACCGTGATGGGACGGGCATTTATAAGGAAGAGAGACGGCACAGTGCAATTACGCAGGTGCCCCTTGCGGTTCACATCTAAGGGACACGTGGCGGACATGCAACACATAGGGAGTTGTTCCATGTTCCCACGCACGCCTGGACTGTCGGGGTGGTCGTTCCGGCTTCTCCGGGTTTCATACAATAAGGATTGAGCATTAAAAGCAGATTTAATGTTTGTCTCTGTATCTTCTGCTGACAAGGACGCAGAGAAGACATTCGACGGTTCCAACAGAATGCATATGATTTGGATAGATAGAGTTTGAGGTAGAAAGCATAGAGAGGTTAGGGTCCGATCACATTCACTTAGTTCAAAAGATTCAAATAAGAAGACATAGCTATAAGTGAATGTTGTAGAGGACAGAACACAAGTCTATATATGTATATATCTGAGTAAGATCAAATTGACAAAGAGAAGACACATATGAAGATAAATCAAATGCGAAGATTTTGCAAATGTAACGCCAAGAGAAACCCTTCAAGCAAAGATTTGGTGGTGGCGTTACCCACCGTATAGGAAGTATTAGACCCATACACGGCGCACAATTATCATGGTGCTCCGAAGGCAAATTCTGCGTTAATGTATTCACACTCAGAATGTAAGTCTTCATTGATTGAAGATATACTTTACTTCGTGTGTTGACGTGTATGATATCAATATCTTCCTTCATGACATGATCTCTGAGAAAGTGATGACGAATTTCAATGTGCTTTGTCTTCGAGTGCTGAACTGGGTTGTTGGCAATCTTGATGGCGCTTTCATTGTCCAAATAGAGTGGCACATGCTTCAGGTGGACACCATAGTCCTTGAGAGTTTGCTTCATCCAGAGAAGCTGAGCGCAACAAGATCCAGTAGCAATGTATTCAGATTCAGCAGTGGAGAGTGATACACAGTTCTGTTTCTTTGAATACCAACAGACAATTGATCGTCCCAGAAAGTGACATGTGCCTGATGTAGACTTGCGATCAACTTTGTCACCAGCATAATCAGCATCTGAGAATCCAACTAGATCAAACTCTGAGCCCTTTGGATACCATAATCCTAGTGTTGGGGTGTAAGCCAAATATTGAAGAATTCACTTCACAGCTAAGTGATGCGATTCCTTTGGTGCCGCTTGGAATCGAGCACACATGCAAACACTAAGCATAATATCTGGCCTAGATGCACATAAATAAAGTAAAGAACCAATCATGGAGCGGTATACCTTTTAATCAAAATCTTTACCATTGGCGTCGGGACTCAGATGACTTTTAGTTGGCATAGGCGTCGTGTGTCCTTTGCAGTCTTGCATTCCAAACTTCTTCAGGCAATCTTTGAGGTATTTCTCTTGAGATATGAAGATGCCGTTGCTTTGTTGACGAATTTTAAGACCAAGGAAGAACTTCAGCTCACCCATCATTGACATCTGATATTGCTCTTGCATCATGTGAGCGAACTCATCACTGTATCTTTTGTCAGTGCAGCCGAAGATAATGTCATCCACATAGATTTGGCAAACAAACAGTTCACCATCATATGTCTTCATGAAGAGTGTGGGATCCAGGGAACCAGGTTTGAAGCTGTTGCTCTTCAGGAAGACTTTGAGTGTGTCATACCAAGCACGAGGGGCTTGTTTGAGGCCAAACAGTGCCTTGTTGAGCTTGTATACCATATCAGGATGTTTTGGATTTTCATAGCCAGGTGGTTGTGCAACATACACTTCTTCTACACTCTTGCCATTGAGAAAGGCACTCTTCACATCCATTTGATACAGAAGGATGTTGTGATGGTTTGCATAGGCTAGCAGTGTGCGAATAGCTTCAAGCCTAGCCACGGGAGCAAATGTATCATCGAAGTCAATCCCTTCAATTTGCGTGTATCCTTGAGCAACGAGACGAGCTTTGTTTCTGACAACTTGACCATGCTCATATTGCTTGTTGCGATATATCCATTTTGTGCCTATTATGTTGTGCTTGCGGGGGTCAGGACACTTGACAAGTTCCCATATGTTGTTCAGCTCAAACTGTTGAAGCTCTTCTTGCATAGCTTGAATCCATTCAGGTTCCATGAAAGCTTCAGCAACTTTCTTGGGTTCAGATATCGAGACAAATGCAAAGTGCCCACAGAAATTGGCTAGCTGTGTTGCTCTTGAACGAGTGAGTGGACCAGGTGCATTGATGCTGTCAATTATCTTCTCAACTTGTACATCATTTGCAACACGAGGATGAACTGGACGAAGATTTTGCTCTTGCTGGTCATTGTCATCATTAGGAGGATTGTCTTCAGGCTGAGCATTGTCTTCAGGTTGATTGGGAGCAGAAATGATGAGTTCCTCGTCAGGCTGTCCTACAGAAGGCATGATTTCACTTGTTCCCATTAGCTTGATAGATTCACTGGGTGGAGCTTCATCCAGCACATTTGGCAGGAACTCTCTTTGTGAGCCATTCGTTTCATCAAACCGCACATCCATAGTTTCAACCACTTTATAGAGAAAGAGGTTGAAGACTCTGTAGGAGTGCGAGTCATTTCCGTAGACGAGCATGAAATCTTCATGTGCTTTTGGTGCAAATTTTGATTTGTGATGTGGATCATTGATCCAACACCTAGCTCCAAATACCCTGAAGTAACTGACATTTGGCTTCTTGCCAGTAAGGAGTTCATAGGAAATTTTCTTCAGAAGCTTGTGAAGATAAACACGGTTGATGACATGGCATGCTGTATAAATAGCTTCGGACCAGAACTTTCTTGGTGTCTTGTATTCATCGAGCATCGTTCGAGCCATCTCAATGAGGGTTCTGTTCTTGCGCTCCACGATGCCATTCCGCTGAGGTGTGTACGGAGCTGAGAACTCATGAATGATTCCCATTGTATCCAAATAAAGATCAAGGCCGGTATTCTTGAACTCAGTGCCATTGTCACTTCTGATATGCTTGATCTTGACGCCATAGTTGTTCATGGCACGGTTGGCGAAGCGTCTGAAGACATCCTGCACTTCAGTCTTGTAGAGAATTATGTGCACCCATGTGTATCTTGAATAATCATCAACAATGATGAAGCCATAGAGACAAGTTGTAGTAGTGAGCGTAGAGTAGTGAGTAGGGCCAAATATGTCCATGTGAAGCAACTCGAAGGGTTGGGATGTCGTCATGATTGTCTTCGAGGTATGCTTGGCCCTAGTCATCTTCCCAGCTTCGCGGGCACCGCACAGATGATCTTTCTTGAACTTGACGCCCTCGATGCCTACGACGTGCTTCTTCTTCGCGAGAGTGTGCAAGTTCCTCATGCCGGCATGTCCTAGCCTCCGATGCCAGAGCCAGCACTCTGAAGCTTTTGCTAGAAGACATACGACCATCTATGGTCCTGCTGAGAAATCTACCATATATAGATCATCTTTCCGATATCCTTCAAAGACTAGAGACTTGTCAGATTCCATTAGCACAAGGCAACGATATTTTCCAAATATCACAATCATGTTTAAGTCACAAAGCATTGAGACAGACATTAAGTTGAAACCAAGGGATTCAACAAGCATGACTCTATCCATGTGCTGATCCTTTGAGATTGCAACTCTACCTAGACCCAATACCTTGCTTTTACTAGTATCAGCAAATCTGATGCGACTCTTGTCAGATGGACGTAAGGTTGAGTCCATAAGAAGACTCCGATCACCAGTCATATGATTAGTGCATCCGCTGTCCATAATCCATTCTGAAGTCTTTGGTGTCATACCCTTGGCACCATGTGCCATGAAGCAGTAGGTGGGAGCGAAGTCGTCGTTATCATCATCATCAGTGTTGGTGACGGAGCGATTGTCTTCACTGTTGAAGATGGACTTGGCAACGTAGGTTGTGGCTAGAGCCAGACTTGCAACACCAGAATCGGACTCCTCCTCAGACTCCACCTCCGCTTCTTCTGAAGCAGACTCCTCCTCTGAATCCATCTCCTTGCCAACAAACCCACGAGCCTTGCCAGATGAATTCTTCTTGTGTGATGAAGACTTCGATGAAGACTTGGAAGAAGACTTTGAGGATTTCTTCCTTTTCTTGTCATCAGAATCATATTCCTTGCTCTTCTTCTTCTTCTTCTCATTGTCCTATTGAGGACACTCAGAGATGTAGTGACCAGGTTTCTTGCACTTGTGACATGTTCGCTTCCTGTGGTCATGGGTAGAAGCTTCATCATTTCTTGAGCTGGATCGTGAAGACTTTCTGAAGCCTTTCTTCTTAGTGAATTTCTGGAACTTCTTCACAAGCATGGCAAGCTCCTTTCCAATGTCTTCAGGATCACCAGAACTGCAGTCAGATTCTTCTTCGGATGAGAAAACAGCCTTTGCCTTCAAAGCGCGAGTTCGGCCATAGTTGGGACCATAGATGCCACGTTTCTCCGATAGCTGGAACTCATGTGTGTTGAGCCTCTCAAGTATGTCAGACGGATCGAGAGTCTTGAAGTCAGGGCGCTCTTGAATCATCAGGGCAAGGGTGTCAAATGAGCTGTCAAGTGATTTCAGGAGTGTCTTGACGATTTCATGCTTGGTGATCTCAGTGGCGCCAAGTGCCTGAAGCTCATTTGTGATGTCAGTGAGGCGATCAATGTGAGCTGGACATTCTCATTGCCGTGTCTCTTGAAGCGATTGAAGAGGTTGCGAAGGACACTGATCCTTTGATATCTCTGGGTTGAGACGCCTTCGTTGACCTTGGAGAGCCAGTCCCAGACTAGCTTCGACGTTTCCAGAGCACTCACACGACCATACTGTCCTTTGGTCAGATGACCACAGATGATGTTCTTGGAAGTGGAATCCAGTTGAACGAACTTCTTGACATCAGCATGGGTGACACCTTCACCAGTATTGGGAACACCGTTCTTGACGACATACTAGAGGTCCACATCAATGGCTTCAGGGTGCATGCGCATCTTGTTTTTCCAGTAGGGGTATTCAGTGCCATCGAAGACGGGGCACGCAGCGGAGACTTTGATTATCCCTGTAGCCGACATAGCTAAAACTCCAGGTGGTTAAACCGAATCACATAGAACAAGGGAGTACCTTGCTCTGATACCAATTGAAAGAGCTATATATCGACTAGAGGGGGGTGAATAGGTGATTTTTAGGAAAGTCTTCAAAACAAGGAAGTTTCGAAGACAAATGATAGAACCGATCCTATTTATATGCAGCGGAAGGTAGACTACACTAGACAAGCCATAGTCAAGTATTCAATGAAGTGAAAGCACGAAGACTAATAGCAGTTAGGCAGTATGGATCAGGATGGAAGATTGTATGAAGCGAGTCAGAACAAGTAGTCACACAGTGAAGTCAAACAGATAAGGCAAGCAGGCAATGACTTCACAAAGACAGACAGTAAGTAAAGAGAAGGAAGGGATAGAACCAGTAGCTTGGGGAAGACAGTGATTTGTTCGACCAGTTCCAGTTGTTGTGACAACTGTACGTCTGGTTAGGGAGACTGAGATTTAACTCAAAAGACCACATCTTCACCTTATTCCCCTTGAGCTAAGGACACCCAGTCCTCGCCCAATCACTCTGGTAAGTATTCAAGGTAGACTTCCAAACCTTCACAGACTTCGTTCACCGGCGATCCACAATGACTCTTGGATGCTCAGAACACGACGCCTAACCGGCTGGAGGATTCACAGTCCTCAAGTGTAACAAGTCTTCAGATCACGCGGACAGAAAGACTTCAGCGATGCCTAACACTCTTTGGCTCTGGGTGTTTGGGCTTTGTCCTCGCAAGGATCTCTCTCTTAAATGCTTCGGAGGTGGGTTGCTCTCAAACGACAAAAGCCGTGTACTAACTCTAAGCAGCCACCAATTTATGGTGTAGGGGGTGGGCTATTTATAGCCACTAGGCAACCCGACCTGATTTGTCCGAAATGACCCTGGGTCACTAAGGAACTGACACGTGTTCCAACGGTCAGATTTCAAACACACGCGACAACTTTACTTGGGCTACAAGTAAAGCTGACTCATCCAGCTTTGGATAAGATTTGCTCTCATTATCTTCGCTCGAAGACATAGGATTTGGTTGAGCATCACTTCAGTCACTCTGACTTTGTTCACTTGGACCCCACTTAATAGTACGGTGGTTCCTATGACTCAACAAAGAAGAAAAGGAAACAATGAAACATCTAAGTCTTCGCGCTCCATAGTCTTCACACAATGTCTTCTCTTGTCATAGTCTTCAATATGAATATCTTCATATACCACCATTGTCGTCAATGTCTTCATACATTTTTAGGGATCATCTCCGGTAGTAAAATGAATCAATGAGGGACTACTACCTGTGTTATCCTATAATTCTCACAAACACATTAGTCCCTCAACTAGGTTTGTCATCAATACTCCAAAACCAACTAGGGGTGGCACTAGATGCACTTACAGTATTAAGTTCATAAGAACAGAGTAATGCTCTAAGCAAGATGACATGATGTAGAGGGGTAAACTCAAGCAATATGATATAAACCCCATCTTTTTATCCTCGATGGCAACAATACTATACGTGCCTTGCTGCCCCTGCTGTCACTGGGAAAGGACACCGCAAGATTGAACCCAAAGCCAAGCACTTCTCCGATTGCAAGAACTATAGATCTAGTAGGCCAAACCAAACCGATAATTCGAAGAGACTTGCAAGGATATTATAATCATACATAAAAGAATTCGGAAAAGAACCAAATATTTCTCATAGATAATCTTGATCATAAACCCACAATTCATCGGATCTCGACAAACAAACCGCAAAAAGATTACATCGAATAGATCTCCTCGAAGACCGAGGAGAACTTGGTATTGAGATCCAAAAAGAGAGAAGAAGCCATCTAGGTACTAACTATGGACCCGAAGGTCTGTGGTAAACTACTCACAACTCATGGTGAGGCGATGGTGTTGATGTAGAAGCACTCCGTGGAAGATCCCCCCTCCGACGGAGCTCCGAAACAGGCCCCAAGATGGGATCTTACGGGAACAGAAGGTTGCGGCGGTGGAATTAGGGTTTTCTCTGTTGCTTCGATGGTTTCAGGGTACATGGGTATATATAGGAGGAAGGAGGGCATCGGTGCAGCAATGTGGGGCCCACGAGGCAGGGGGCGCGCCCAGGGGGAGGGGCGCGCCCCCCACCCCCATGGACGCCACGTGTGCCCTCTTCGGTGGTTCTCAAGTCTCCCGTGAAGATATCGCTCCAAAAATATCTCTCCCGAAGGTTTCATTCCGTTTGGACTCCGTTTGATTCCTTTTCTGCAAAACCCTGAAAGAGGCAAAAACAACAATCTGGACTGGGCCTTTGGGTTAATAGGTTAGTCCCAAAAATAATATAAAAGTGTATACTAAATCGCATTAAACATCCAAAACATCATATATAATAGCATGGAACAATAAAAAATTATAGATACATTGGAGACATATCAAGCATCCCCAAGCTTAATTCCGGCTCGTTCTCGAGTAGGTAAATGATAAAAACAAATTTTTTGATGTGGAATGCTAACCAATATAATTTTCAATGTAATTCTTTTTATTGTGGCATGAATGTTCAGATCCGAAAGATTCAAGACAAAAGTCTATATTGACATAAGTAATAATAATAGTTCAAGCATACTAACAAAGCAATCATGTCTTCTCAAAATAACATGGCTAAAGAAAGTTATCCCTACCAAATCATATAGTCTGGCTATGCTCCCTCTTCATCACACAAAATATTCATATCATGCACAACCCCGGTTTCAGCCAAGCACTTGTTTTCATGCTCAATTTTTTCAAGCCTTTCAACTTTCACGCAATACATGAGCGTGAGCCATGGATATAGCACTATAGGTGGAATAGAGTGGTGGTTGTGGAGAAGACAAAAAGGAGGAAGATAGTCTCACATCGACTAGGTGTATCAACGGGCTATGGAGATGCCCATCAATAGATATCAATGTGAGTGAGTAGGGATTTCCATGCAATGAATGCACCGTGCTCTAATACATATAAGTGAAGCACTAGAGCAAACTGTTTAGCTCAAAAGATATAAGTGAAGCACATAAAGTGTTCTAACAAATTATAGGCCATATTTATCTCTCTCAAAAATGTGTGTCCGGCAAGGATGATTGTGGCAAACTAACAAGCAAAGACTCAAATTATACATGACGCTCCAAGTAAAACACATATCATGTGGTGAATAAAAATATAGTCCCGAGTATAGTTACCGATAGATGAAGACGAAAGAGGGGATGCCTTCCCGGGGCATCCCCAAGCTTAGGCTTTTGGTTGTCATTGAATTTTACCTTGGGGTGCCTTGGGCATCCCCAAGCTTAGGCTCTTGCCACTCTTTGTTCCATAGTCCATCAAAGCAATACTCAGAACTTGAAACTTCACAACACAAAACTTAGACAAAAAAATCTCGTGAGCTCCGTTAGTATAAGAAAACAAACCACAACCCAAAGGTACTGTAATGAACTCATTCTTTGTTTATATTGGTGTTAAACCACCACTCAAAGGTATATGACTTTTGCGTAAGCCTCCCCGGCAATGACGCCAGAAATTCTTCTTGCTACTTCTCGAGCTTGCATTGTATTCCCTCGAAGAGGAAAGGGTGATGCAGCACAGTAGCGTAAGTATTTCCCTCAGTTTTTGAGAACCAAGGTATCAATCCAGTAGGAGACCACGCGCGAGTCCCTCGCACCTGCACAAACAAATAAGAACTTCGCAGCCAACACGATAAGGGGTTGTCAATCCCTTTACGGTCACTTACGAAAGTGAGATCTGATAGATATGATAGTTTGATATTTTTGGTATTTTTGGATATAAGAATAGAAAGTAAAAACAACAAAGTAAAGTAGATTGTAGATTGATATGTTGAGGATAGACCCGGGGGCCATAGGTTTCACTAATGGCTTCTCTCATGATAGCAGATTTCTACGGTGGGTGAACGAATTACTGTCGAGCAATTGATAGAAAAACGAATAATTATGAGAATATCTAGGCATGATCATTATATATAGGCATCACGTCCGTGACAAGTAGACCGAAACGATTATGCATCTACTACTATTACTTCACACATCAACCGCTATACAGCATGCATCTAGAGTATTAAGTTCATAAGAACAGAGCAATGCTTTAAGCAAGATGACATGATGTAGAGGGATAAACTCAAGCAATATGATATAAACCCCATCCTTTTATCCTCGATGGCAACAACACTATACATGCCTTGCTGCCCCTGCCGTCACTGGGAAAGGACACCGCAAGATGGAACCCAAAGCCAAGCACTTCTCCCATTGCAAGAACTATAGATCTAGTAGGCCAAACCAAACCGATAATTCGAAGAGACTTGCAAGGATATTATAATCATACATAAAAGAATTCAGAAAAGAACCAAATATTTCTCATAGATAATCTTGATCATAAACCCACTATTCATCGGATCTCGACAAACACACTGCAAAAAGATTATATCGAATAGATCTCCTCGAAGACCGAGGAGAACTTGGTATTGAGATCCAAAAAGAGAGAAGAAGACATCTAGGTACTAACTATGGACGCGAAGGTTTGTGGTAAACTACTCACAACTCATGGTGGGGCGATGGTGTTGATGTAGAAGCACTCCGTGGAAGATCCCCCCTCCGGTGGAGCTCCGGAACAGGCCCCAAGATGGGATCTCACGGGAACAGAAGGTTGCGGCGGTGGAATTAGGGTTTTCTCTGTTACTTCAATGGTTTCAGGGTACATGGGTATATATAGGTGGAAGGAGGGCATCGCGGGAGCAACGTGGGGCCTACGAGGTAGGGGCGCACCTAGGGGGACGCGACATGCCCCCACCCTCGTGGATGCCACGTGTGCCCTCTTCCGTGGTTCTCAAGTCTCCCATGAAGATATCGCACCAAAAATATCTCTCCCGAAGGTTTCATTCTGTTTGGACTCCGTTTGATATTCCTTTTCTGCAAAACCCTGAAATAGGCGAAAAACAGCAATCTGGATTGGGCCTTTGGGTTAATAGGTTACTCCCAAAAATAATATAAAAGTGTATAGTAAAGCCCATTCAACATCCAATACATCATATATAATAGCATGGAACAATCAAAAATTATCGATACGTTGGAGACGTATCAGAGAGCATGGAGATGAAGGAGGATTTCGGTGGCCTCTAGGTCAATCAAGGCCCGGGAGGCGGACTAGACAGTCGTCGCCTTCCACTCATTGGAATGGGCAGCAAGGGCTTGTCGGCCCTTGCCCAGCCCCTCTCGATTGACCACCATGGACCTATCCAGCGCAGGTTCCGGTCCCGACGAGGGCTCCGCGACCGCACGGGTTTTCCTCTTCTTTGACCTGGGAACCATGGCGGTGGGGGGAACTGGAGTAGGCGTGTGATAACCCACAAGTATAGGGGGTTGCAACCATTTTTGAGGGTAGAGTATTCAACCCAAATTTATAGATTCGACACAAGGGGAGCCAAAGAATATTTGAAGGTATTAGCAGCTGAGTTGTGAATTCAACCACACCTGGAGATTAATTATCTGCAACAAAGTGATCAGTAGCAACGTAGTTTGATAGTTTTGATAGTAGTGACAGCAGCAACAGTAACAGTAACAGTGATGGCACTAATTTTGTAGCAAGTGTAACAGTAGCAGCATCAATAGTAACTTAGCAAGATCAATATAGGACAAATTTGTAGGCATTGTATCGGTGATTTGTTGGATGATATTCATCATGTGACATTCATAACCTAGGGCGATACAGCACTATCTCTAGTTCATCGATATAATGTAGGCATGTATTCCATAAATAGTCATGCGTGCTTTATTAAAAGAACTTGCATGACATCTTTTGTCCTACCCTCCCGTGGCAGCGAGGTCCATATTGGAAACTAAGGGATAATAAGGCATCCTTTTAATAGAGAACTAGAACAACGCATTAACACATAGAGAATACGTGAACTCCTCAAACTACGGTTATCACCGGGAGTGGTTCCGGTTGTTGTCACTCCAGGGTTGCCGGGTCATAACATGTAGTAGGTGATTATAACTTCCAAGATTGGATCTAGAACATGAATATAATGATGATAACATAAACGGTTCCGATCTGAATTCATGGCACCCGGGCCCAAAATGCCAAGAATTAAGCATGGCAAAGTCATAGCAACATCAATCTCAGAACATAATGGATACTAGGGATTGGCCCTAACAAAACTAACTAGATTACATGATGAATCTCTTCCAACTCCTCACCGACCAGCGAGTCTACGAAGGAATGACTCACTCCTGGTGGGGAGCATCATGGAATTGGCGATGGAGAAGGGTTGGTGATGACGAAGAACAAAGATCCCCCTCTCCGGAGCCCCAAGCGGACGCCATATCTGGCCTCCCGAGGAAGAACAGGAGGTGGCGGTGGCTCTGTCTCGTAGATCGCGATAATTCTTTCTCCCAGATTTTTTTGGACAAATGTGAACTTATAGTATCAGGGTTGGTGTCTGTGGGGCCACCAGGTGGGGACAAACCACCTGGGCGTGCCAGGAGAGGGGGGCGCGCCCTGGTGGGTTGTGCCCACCCAGGTGCCCCCCTCCGGTAGTTCTTGGCTCCGGTATTTTTCTTTTATTGTATGAAAAATCCAAGCGGGGTTTCGTTTCATTCCGAGAACTTTTATTTCTGCACAAAAACAACACCATGGTAGTTCTGCTGAAAACAGCGTCAGTCCGGGGTTAGTTTCATTCAAATCATGCAAATTAGAGTCCAAAACAAAAGGAAAAGCGTTAGGAAAGTAGATATGTTGGAGACGTATAAAATCCCCCAAGCTTGAACCTTTGCTTGTCCTCAAGCAATTCAGGTTATAAACTGAATGTGAGGAAGAAAGAGTTTTACGAACTCTTTTACTCTTGTTTGCATAAATAGGCCTAAACAATACCCAAATCTTCAACCATCATTATAACTAACCATGTCGACAATAACTCTTAAAGATTATAATGACTCATATCAATGACATAATCAGCTAGCGAGGAATAATAAGATATCTCAAACAAAAACATGTTATCAAAATAACCATGATATAATATGACAATAGTGGTATCTCGCTAGCCCTTTCTGAGACCGCAAAACATAAATACAGAGCACCTCCAAAGTTCGAGCAGCGACTAAACATTGTAATTCATGGTAGAAAAGATCAAGTCATGCTAACACCCAACATTCACTACACACAATGCATAGGCATGAGAACAATGCTCTCAGATCTGGCGCTTGTTAGAGAAGGTGATGACACAACATAAAAGTAAATAGATAGTCTCTTCGCAGAGGGAAGCGGTGATTTGCAGAGGTGCCAGAGCTCAAGTTTTAAAACAGAAGTAAATGAAATTTGAGAAGTGTACCCTTCTCATTCACTTCACGACCATCAGATATCGATATCTCCCATGCTAAATGAGCTAGTGGCGGTTCCCTAGTAGGAAAGTAAATTTTTGAACTCCATTGGGAGTTTTTGTTTGTTTATTTGTAAGCTTTTTCTTTTTGCAATTTGGGACTGGGAATCCCTATTACCGCCCTTTTCTCGTGCCATGGCGAATGAATAAACACTCAACCTGAGAATAACCAACTTAGCATGGAAAATACCAACCACCTTCTGTCGTTCCATGAACAATCTAGATACACAAAAAAGGATGTTTATTTGAAGTTTTTAGAGGTGGCACATGCAAATTTACTTAGAAGGCAGGGTAATACCGCATATAGGTAGGTATGGTGGACTCATCTGGAATAACTTTAAGTTTTAGGATTTGATGCACAAGTAGTATTCCCGCTTAGAACAGGTGAAGGCTAGCAAATAGGTTGGGAAGCGGCCAACTAGAGAGCAACAATGGTCATGGACACGCATCATGCATAATAAACATGGGACACCCGCATGAGTAGGATATGGACACCATGAACATAAATATCATAGAGGCTATGTTGGTTTTGATTCAACTACATGCATAAACATGTGCCAAGTCAAGCCACTTGAACATTCAGAGGAGGATACCATATCATCATACTACATCACAATCATTTTAACACTATGTTGATGTCCAAGATAAATTATTATCAACTCCCAGCTACTTATGCATGGCATGAGAAACTATAATCCCTATTTGTCATTGCAAACATGCTTAATCATAATGGGTGAATCATGGATACTAGGTTAAACATACTTACACAAACAAAACAGGTCGAGTTCATACCAGTTTCTCTCTGTCACGACCAGTTCATCGAATATCGTCATTATTGCCTTTCACTTGCACGATCGAACGATGTGAAAATAATAATAGTGCAAGAGTGTCGTGGACTAAGCTGGAATCTGCAACCATTTTATTCAATAGGAGAAGACAAGGTAAATGTGCTCTTTATTAGTTCAACAATTATGCATATGAGAGCCACTCAACATTTTCATCGTGGTCTTCTCCTTGGTACAACTCGAATAAAAAGAAAAGAAGTTCAGAAAAAACACACTGAAATATTTTTGGAGTTTTTGGTTTTCTAGAACTTGCAAAATAAAAGAGGGAAAGCAAAAAGGAGAAAAACTATTTACACAAGAAAGCTCCCAACAAGCAAAAGAAGAACAAGGAAATCTTTTTGGATTTTCTTTTTAATCTTACTACTAAGCATGCATAGAAAGAAAATTGACTACAACTAATTTTTTTGGTTTTTCTAAGGTTTTTCAAACCCACAAGAGAAAAGCAAGAAAATAAATCTAAGTATGGATGATACAAGGAAAGAGTGTGAACATCGAGAAATAGAATGATAAGTGGTCATGAATGTAATGTCGGTGAGAAACACGTACTCCCCCAAGCTTAGGCTTTTGGCCTAAGTTGGTAGTCGATCACTAGCCTGGATAGTAGTAGGGATCCTGAGGGGAAGGCATCCACTCATCCCACTGCTGAGGCTCCTCCAGTGATGCCTCCACAACAGCCTGAGCGTTCCGGTAAGCGATGATGTCTGCAGGCATAATCCTATATCCACCCCTGCCAACAGAATCAAACAAAGCAGGTGCAGGCAAGGGAATACTATCACGAGTTTTAACGCTAAAGACCAGGTTATAAGGAATGGGGACGTTAGGATAATCTCGTGCAAGGAAATGATGGTGTTCCATGGCTGCACGGTCTAAGTAAGCCTTGGTCAGGGGGTAATCATGAGGGCATGTCCCAACATTAAAGTGAGCCGCTAAACGAGTAGCAAAAATCCCTCCATGTATTTCACCCTGAGATTTATTAAGATGGAGGTGAGGAGCCACAATAGCTCCCAAGCTATGAGTGTTGCCGCCTTCTAGTGCTCGGCGTAAAACAACAAAGTCTGGTGCGCTGAGCGCACCACTTTCTTTCTAGCAAGCAAGCACTTAGAAACAAATAAACCAAATAATGTACGGCAGGAAAGTGTATGCTAGCAGTCGTGGTGGCTGACACCCCTCACTCATCTCCCACTGTCAAAGTGCGATAAAAATCCTCAAACCCAGCCGGCCTAGGCTCGGCTAAGCTCCCATCAGAAGGGATCAAACATATGTCACAAAATTCAGTAAGTGGTATCTGATGGTTTTCATCATATAAATCAAAGCTCACTTCAGGAGGATTATTCCTAGGCAGGAAAGTAAAACTTTGAACAAAGATATTTGTGAGGATTTGGTGCTGGTCACACTCATCTGCGATGAAGTCGGTGAGTCCGGCATTTGCAACATATTGTTTGAATTCCTGAAGGATTCCAGCCACTTCCAGGAACGGGGTGTGCGGCCATTCGAACGGCTGTACCTCTGCCAATCTCCGAGGGTGGAGATCACTGTCAGATGATTCCCCAATAACACCCTTGGAGTTCTTCCTAGAGCCAAACTTCCTGAAGATATTCATTTTCAATCACAATTTTCTGAAACTAAATTTTTTGGGTTGACAATAATTTGTCAACAAAACTTTATAAAATTGTTAGCACCTACTCATAGGGATACATAGAAACCATAGCAAGCATTCAAACTAGTTAGAACCTAAGAATTCAACATGCAAGCACATCTACAGCAACACCAACAATAGCTAATTATTGCAAGTATAAACTACTAAAACAAAAACTAATTGGACAAATAGTGGAGTCACATACCAAGCAACAATCACCCGAAATAGTTTCGGAAACAGAGCTTCAAGCAAAGAGATAGAAATCCGCGGGCTTGAGCTCAAGAACGCGGGAGAGAGACCAAAGAAGATTTTTTTTCTGGAGGTAAGTGATGATGTAGGCTAAACGGATAAGTGAGAGGGCCCACGTGGGGACCACAATCCACCAGGGCGCGCTTGGGGGTCCTGGCGTGCCCAGGTGGGTTGTGCCCACCTCGTGCACCTCCCTCTGGTATTATTTGCACCAAAAACTCAGAAATATTCAGACAAAATAGTGTTAAACTGTTAGGGCATTCCGAGAACTTTTATTTTGGGTCATTTTTTTATTGCACGGGAAATTCAGAAAATAGACAAAGCATGGCATTTTATTTTATTTAACTAATAAAAACAGGAAACGAAAGGTAATCACAGAAGGTAGTGCTTACTAAATTCATCAACTTCATAATGCTAGAAAATGATTCATTAATAAGGTTGATCAGGTCTTATTAACAACCTCTTTCGATTAGCATGAAATCGAAGAACTTTCGTAAATCACTAAGTTACCTCAATGGGGATATGAATATCCCCAACAATAAGCATTTCATAATTCTTTTTGTCAGTAGGTAGAGGTATTTGAGAACTTCCAATAGTGACTGTCGGAGGTTTTTCAATAACATAAATACCATTCACTTGGAATTGTTTCTTCGGAAAGTGCAATGTATGCTCATTATCATTAATATGAAAAGTGACCTTTCTTTTATTACAATCAATAACAACCCCTACAATATTCAAGAAGGGTCTACCAAGGATAATCGACATGTTGTCGTCCTCGGGCATCTCAAGTATAACAAAGTCAGTCAAAATAGTAACATTAGCAACAACAACGGGTACATCCTCACAGATACCGATAGGTATGGCAGTTGATTTATCAACCATTTGCAAAGATATTTCAGTAGGTGAGAGCTTATTCAAGTCAAGTCTTTTATATAAACAGAAAGGCATAACACTAACACCAGCTCCTAAATCACACAAAGCAGTTTTCACATAATTATTTTTTATAGAGCAAGGTATAGTTGGTATACCCAGATCTCCAAGTTTTTTAGGTACTCCATCTTTAAAAGTATAATTAGCAAGCATAGTGGAGATCTCAGCTTCCGATATGTTTCTCTTATTTGTGATGATGTATTTCATATACTTTGCATAAGGAGGCATTTTCAAGATATCAGTCAAGTGGGTACGCAAAACGACTGGCCTTAGCATTTCAGCAAAGCGTTCAAGTTCTTCATCGTCTTTCTTTTTAGTTGACTGGGGTGGAAAAGGCATAGGTTTTTGAACCCACGGTTCACTTTCTTTACCGTGTTTTCTAGCAATGAAGTCTCTTTTATCATACCTTTTATTCTTAGGTTGTGGGTTATCAAGATCAACTGGTGGTTCTATCTCAACATCTTTGTCTGGTTCTTTATCATTGCTTGCTTGAGAGTCTTCATGAACCTCATCATTATTTTTTTCATTATCACTAGGTGAGTGTTCATTACCAGGTTGAGTTTCAGCATCAGAGATAGACGTTTCATTATCATTATCATGAGGTTTTTTTTTATTTCAGGTTCACTAGAAGTATGCAAAGTCCTATCATTTTTCCTTTTCTTTTTCTTTCTAGAAGGACTAGGTGTGCTAGTGTTATTTTTTGTGAATCCTGTTTAATTCTTTTTGGATGTCCCTCAGGATAAAGTGGTTCCTAAGTCATTTTACCTCCTCTAGTTGCAACTCTAACAACAAAGTCATGCATATTATGATTCATTTCATCAAGCAATTCTCTTTGAGATTTAGCAACTTGTTCTAATTGAGTTTGAACCATAGAAGCATGTTTTCCAACACCTCTAACATCATTAGAAAATATAAATAACAAGTCACTCAAGCGAGCAATCATATTAGAATTGTATTTCAATTGTTTCATAATGTTTGCATTGAAGTGATCTTGCTTTCTAATATAGTTTTCAAACTCATAAAGGCATTGGCTAGGATGCATATTGTGAGGATGATCATTGTCATTGAATTTCATTAGAGAATTTACCTCTACCACCTTAGGCAGTGGTGGTGTATTAAGCCCATGTATTTCTTCAATAGGAGGTAAATTTTCAACATCCTCAACTATAATACATTTTTCCTTCATAGATTTCTTTGCCTCTTGCATATCTTCAGGACTGAGATACAATATACCCCTCTTCTTTGGAGTGCGTTTAGGCGGTGTTTCAGGAATAGTCCAATCATCATAGTTTTGCAATATGTTGTTCAATAGTTCTTCAGCTTGTTCAACAATTCGTTCCCTAAAACCACAACCAACACAACTATCTAGAAAATCCCTAGAAGCATCGATTAGTCCATTGTAGAAGATATCAACTATTTCATTTTTCTTAAGAGGATGATCAGGTAAAGCATTAAGTAACTGTCAAAGCCTCCCCCAAGCTTGTGGGAGACTCTCTTCTTTAGTTTGCACAAAGTTAAATATTTCATGTAAGGAAGCTTGTTTCTTATGAGCAGGAAAATACTTTTCAGAGAAGTAATAAATCATATCATGGGGACTACGCACACAACCAGGAGCAAGAGTATTGTACCAAGCTTTAGCATCACCCTTTAATGAGAACAAAAATAATTTGAAGATAAAGTAGTATCGAGTTTTCTCATCATGAGTAAAAAGGGCGGCTATATCGTTCAATTTAGTAAGATGTGCCACAATAGTTTCAGTTTCATAACCATAGAAAGATCAGATTCAACCAAAGTAATTAACTCTGGGTTGATAGAGAATTCATAATCCTTATCATCAATAAAGATAGGTGAAGTAGCAAACTTAGGATCACATTTCATTCTAGCATTCAGAAATTTTCTTTATACTTGTGTAGTAATTTCTCATCATCTCTATCATTACAAGCAAGAATATCTCTAGTTGCTTCTTCACTCATAACGTAACCTTCCGGTACCTTAGGCAATTCATATCTAGGAAGGCTAGTTCTAGCATGTGTTTCAGGAGTTTCAGTTTCAAGCTCATCATCAGATTCAACAACATCAAGTTGTATTACTCTAGCAATTTGTTCATCAAGAAATTCACCAAGTGGCACATCATCATTATCAAGCAAGGTACTAGCATCATCGTAAGCATCATTCATAGTAGAAGTAGCATCAACAATAACTTGCGATGTATCAGAAGTAATAGCATGCTATGGTGTTTCAAGTTTACTTATAACAGAAGGTGAATCTAAAGCAGAACTGGATGGCAGTTCCTTACCTCCCCTCGTCTTAGAGGGTAAATCGTAGTCTTAGCATCCTTCAGTTTCTTCATAGTGATAAATTTATAATATTCCCAAGTGACTCAAAAAATATAGCTATGCTCCCCGACAAGGACGCCACAAAAAAGGTCTTGATAACCCACAAGTATAGGGGATCGCAACAATTTTCGAGGGTAGAGTATTCAACCCAAATTTAAAGATTCGACACAAGGGGAGACGAAGAATATTTGAAGGTATTAGCAGCTGAGTTGTCAATTCAACCACACCTGGAGTTTAATTACTGCAGCAAAGTGATCAGTAGCAACGTAGTTTGATAGTTTTGATAGTAGTGACAGTAGTAACAGTAACAGTAACAGTGATGGCAGTAATTTTGTAGCAAGTGTAACAGTAGCAGCAGCAGTAGTAACTTAGCAAGATCAATATAGGACAAATTCGTAGGCATTGGATCGGTGATTTGTTGGATGATATTCATCATGTAACAGACATAACCTAGGGCGATACAGCACTAGCTCCAGTTCATCGATATATTTGAGGCATGTATTCCGTAAATAGTCATATGTGCTTTATTAAAACAACTTGCATGACATCTTTTGTCCTACCCTCCCGTGGCAGCGGGGTCCATACTGGAAACTAAGGGATATTAAGACCTCCTTTTAATAGAGAATTGGAGCAACGCATTAACACATATTGAATACATGAACTCCTCAAACTACGGTCATCACCGAAAGTGGTTCTGGTTGTTGTCACTCCGGGGTTGCCGGGTCATAACACGTAGTAGGTGACTATAACTTGCAAGATCGGATCTAGAACATGAATATAATGATGATAACATAAACGGTTCAGATCTGAATTCATGGCACCCAGACCCAAAGTGTCAAGCATTAAGCATGTCAAAGTCATAGCAACATCAATCTCAGAACATAATGGATAATAGGGATCGTCCCTAACAAAACTAACTAGATTACATGATGAATCTCATCCAACTCCTCATCGACCAGCGAGCCTATGAAGGAATTACTCACTCCCAGTGGGGAGCATCATGGAATTGGCGATGGAGAAGGGTTGGTGATGACGAAGAACGAAGATCCCCCTCTCCAGAGCCCCAAACAGACTCCAGATCTGGCCTCCCAAGGAAGAAGAGGAGGTGGCGGGGGCTCTGTCTTGTAGATCGTGATAATTCTTTATCCTTGATTTTTTTCTGGACAAATGTGAACTTATAGTATCAGGGTTGGCATCTGCGGGGCCACAAGGTGGGGACAACCCACCTGGGCGCGCGAGGAGAGGGGGGCACGCCCTGGTGGGTTGTGCCCACCAAGGTGCCCCCTCCGGTGGTTCTTGGCTCCGGTATTTTTCTTTTATTGTATAAAAAATCCATGCGGAGTTTCGTTTCATTTTCCGAGAACTTTTATTTCTGCACAAAAACAACATCATGGTAGTTCTGCTGATAACATCATCAGTCCGGGGTTAGTTTCATTCAAATCATGCAAATTAGAGTCCAAAACAAGAGGAAAAGCGTTAGGAAAAGTAGATACGTTGGAGACGTATCAGCGTGGAGTCTGGTGAAGAAGGCGCAAGCTCGCAGGAAGGAAGGGGAGCAGAAGGCAGGCGCAATGGGCAATGATGGCAGTTGTCAAGTCGGGCAGTCATCAAAGCGGCATGGAGAAGTGGAGACGCCCATGTCCCACCATGCACCACGCGTCAGCCTGGTCCAAAGGCAATTGTGGCCCACAGCGCTTCGCCCTTGCCCTTTGGCTTTGCCTCAAAGCTAAGTCCGAGCGCGCCTTGGACCCGGGGGCTACAGCCGGTGTTCAGGGAACCAAGGCACCTAGAATTGCCTTCATGCGCCCCATAGCATGGCTTCATCGATGGCATGGAACGGCCCATCTTCAGGATTAACAAGACAAGACCCTCGGAGGGGGCCCAGCCTCGTGACGCGGACGACGCCAAGACCTCCGGAGGGAGCGACCTCCTCGGGCTACATCCTGAGGAGAGGAGATTCCTATGCAAGTGCCCACCATGAGGTTGAGGTGACACGGGCCATGACGACCACGGCCAGGCGGGCGCCAGTGGGCACAGAGGAGCAGGTTTGCTATTTGGTGCTAAGGAGGCAAGCGCAGACGCGGGGTCCTGAGGTATCAACCAAAGGTTTCCATTCCCATGCAACAAGACTAAGACCGCCAGGGCAGTAGGATGGATATCATTGCCGAGCCCACCACATCGTCACGACTAGAGACTTTGTAGATGAAGACTACCTTCCGTCATGATAAGATGTACTACTTGTCCCCTTTCAAATTGGCCACTATGGGATCCCTTCCCACCTACATTTTGGAGGAAGAGGACCGAGGCCACCATAAGTATAGGCTAGCCAATGCCAAGAAGGGGGATCGAAACCTCATCTACCTACACCCACACTAGAGCAGACCTCGCGAGGTTGGTCTTCCCTTGAACTAGCTCATCCTCAGCTGCTCATGAGGCAAATCCACCACAAAGCAGGAGTAGGGTCTTACACCGCAAGGTGGCCCGAACCTGGGTAAACTGCTGTGTCCATCTTATTCCTTGTTCATCGAGCTAGGCCTTAAGGGCGACGAACTGGTTAGCTAGGGAGGTTGAGTTCTTCGTACATGCCCCAGAGTTCGAACCTTTCTTGGGTCTGCGGAGCCCTGAATCCAACAAGTCTCGTATGCTTTTACTTTCATATACTAGTGGGAATTTTTCATTATAGAACTTGGCTTGTATATTCCAATGACGGGCTTCCTCAAATGCTCGAGGTCTTCAAGCAAGCAAGTTGGATGCACACCCACTTAGTTTTCAGTTTGAGATTTCATACACTTATAGCTCTTAGTGCATCTGTTGCATGGCAATCCCTACTCCTCGCATTGATATCAATTGATGGGCATCTCCTTAGCCCGTTGATTAGCCGCTTCAACACGAGGATGTCTTCTTTTTGTCTTCTCCATACTAATCTCCACCAGCGCATTCTATTCCACCCATAGTGCTATATCAGAGGCTTGTGCTCATGTATTACGTGAGAGTTGAAAATGCTGAAGCGCATTAGAAAGTATGAACCAATTGCTTGACTGACACTGGAGTAGTGCATGATTTATACTTTGTGTTAAGAAGACGGAGCATGACAAGAGTATATGATTTTGTAGCGATAGCGTTATTTAGCCTTGATATTTTGAAATACATGATTGTTTGTTGGGATGCCAGAGTATTAATGTCTTTATATCAATTTATAGACTATTACTTTGAATCTGTCATGTCTTAATATTCATGCCATTCTTATATTATATGGTCAAGATTATGTTAGGAAGCATTCCACATCAAAAAATATCTTTTTTTATCATTTACCTACTCGAGGATGAGCAGGTATTAAGCTTGGGGATGCTGATACGTCTTTGTCGTATCTACAATTTTTGATTGTTCCATGCCAATATTATATAACTTTAGCATATTTTGCCAACATTTTATATGATTTATTGGACTAACATATTGGTCTAGTGCCGAGTGCCAGTTCCTGTTTGTTGCATGTTTTTTGTTCGCATAATATCCATATCAGACGAAGTCCAAACACGATAAAAATTTATGGAGAATTATTTTGGAATATATGTGATTTTTGGGAGGTGTAATCCATGCAAACGGAGGCCCATGGCCTCATCAAGACACCAGAGCACGACCGATACCCCTCGGCGCGCGGTGGTGCCTTATGGGCAACCTGTAAGTCGATTGGGGCTCTTCTTCGGGCACATGAAAGATAAGTTACGAAAAAATGTGTAAAAATTTCAGCGCAATCGGAGTTACAGATCTCCGGGAATTTAAGAAACGGTGAAGGGCCAGAAAACGGGGTCGCAAAACAGAAGAGAAACAGAGAGATAGATCCAATCTAGGAGGGGCTCTTGTCCCTTCACCACCATGGAGGTCAAGGACCAGAGGGGAAACCCTCCTCCTATCTAGGGAGGAGGCCAAGGAAGAAGAAGAAGTAGGGGGGATCTCTCCCCTCTCTTCTGGTGGTGCCAAAGTGCCACCGGGGCAAGGATCGTGATGGCGGTCTACATCGACAATCTTGCTACCGTCAACACCAACTTTCTCCCCCTCTATGCAGTGGTGTAACTTCTCTAGTCCCGATGTAATTCTCTACATAAACATGGTGCTCAAAAATATATATTATTATCCAATGATATGTGGTTATCCTATGATGTTTGAGTAGATCTATTTGTTCCTATGGGCTAACGATGATCGTGGTTGGTATTAGTTGTATATTTTATTATGATGTTGTCCTACATTGCCCTCCGTGTCGCTCAAAGTGAGGGACCCCCGCTGTAGGATGTTTCAATATGTACAAGATTCTCTTATAGTGGGTGTCTAGAGTGACAGAAAGTTACGCCCGAGTAAGGGGGTTGTTGCGTATGGGAGTAAAGATGACTTGAAACTTAAGGCTATGGTTGGGTTTTACCTTAATGATATTTATTAGTTGCGGATGCTTGCTAGACCTATCATAAGTGCATATAATCCAACTACGAAAAGTATGTTAGCTCATGCCTCTCCCTCATATAAAATTGCAATAATGATTACCGGTCTAGTTATCGATTTCCTAGGGACAAATCTTTCTCTTGTGTTACAAAAAGCTTTCTACTACACTACTGAGTTTATTATCTTGGAATTTATTCTAAGTTTTATTTTTGCTAAGTACTTCTAGTTTTATTCTTGTTCTAGGTAAAGCAAATGTTAAGTGTGTGTAGAGTTGTATCGGTGGTCGATAGAACATGAGGGAATATTTGTTCTACATTTAGCTACTCGTTGGGTTCCAACTTTTACTTATCGAAAAGGGTTACAAGTGATCCCCTACACTTTTGGGTTATCAACTCACCTCACTTTTCTTTTCACTCTCTGTATACGGAGTTGTGGAAAGTGGACACTCTTCCTCACATTTGGTTGAGTCACTCAACTCATTTTTCTTTCCACTCTTAAGTAGTGAGATTTTTGAAAGTGGACACTCTTCCTCACTTTTGGTGGAGTCACTCAAACTTTCTTTTCTTATCACTCTCAAGTTGTGGGATTTTGGATTGTGGACTCTCGTCCTCACATGGAATTTGTGGCACATGTTTCTTGTATGTTGGGACAATAGTGGTGGTCAAGGTGGCAACATTAGGAATGAGCTTATCATGTAAACATGGGCTATGAATCACCAGAGTCAGTTCATCAACCATGGTCATGCTTTGTGGTGGGTCGCCGGTGTGCCCACCGGTGCCATAACTTTGTTGTCAAGCATGGAGTCCTTGCTGCGATTCATGAGTAGCATCGGCACACCTAGGGGCAACAACATCTTGCCCTCGGGCATGCCATACTTGACACATTTCAGGAGCAGCAGCAACACGCATAGCGGCAACAGTAGCTTGCCCTCGAGCATGCCATCCTTGCCACATTTCAGGAGCAACAGTAACAGACCTACTATCAGTAGCAACACCATGCCCTTGAGAATGTCCTCCTTGTTGCACTTCTTGAGTAGCAGTGACACGACCATCACCAACAACATCATACCCTCGAGCATGCCTTGTTTGCTGCACTTTGCAAGAAATATGGTATTCTCGGTGTCGAACCCCATCACCACTTGCTCAAAGAAGCTCGTTAAGCCTCCTCCGAAATTCTTGAACAATGTTCCGTAATTCCAGAAACTCGGCACATGTGAATGGGGCATCTTCTTCCCCTTGATCTTCTCCATGAACACTCAATGTAGATCCTTCCATGTTAGTGCGGCTAAAAAGTGGAATAGAATATTTTTTGTGGAATGATACAACCTCACCTCTTACCAAAGTTCTTATAAGTTCACATCAGATTGTGCTTCTCCCGGATGTGTTAAAGCGATTGAAAGACAGAGATCAAAGAACCAGCTTCGGTTTTTGGTGGAGCTCGATGGGGTATACGAAAAGGGGTTTGTGCTGAAATCAAGTTGATGCAAACCCAAAAATTATATGGATGGATCTACTGGACCTTTGCACTAAGACTGACACAACACACAACACACAAGCTTCTGAAATTTTACTACCAAACTTTTGGATCTTGCACAACACACAAGTTTCTGAAATTTTTCTACCAAGCTGAAACTTTTGGATCTTACACAACATTTTCTTTTTATCTCTTGATTTTTTTTCTGCCACTCTTTTCTTTCTCTCTTTGATTTTCTGCCACTTTTTTCCTCTCTTTTTCCCAAAGCACAACAACCAAATCTAAAAGCGATTACGAAGATGAACTTGGTGCATATCTAAAAGGTGAAGAACATGCAAGGTATGCAACAACAAGATCTCAGCACCAACAAGGCTTGGATTTATTTTTGGTGGGGCTTTGGACTTCTAGGGCAAAAATATAGCATGAAAACACTCGATCCAAAGGGATGATAGCAAGATAAACTTGGATAATAGATCATGCCGTGTCAACGAAGGCTCTAATTCCATATGATAGGTGGGAACCCGATGAACGAGTTCACGCCCGATGGTGGCCCGATCTTCACAACGTAGGATCGAATCAGGAGGGATTACTAGCTGCAAGCAGCCAAGATAACTAGCTTTATACCTGCAAAGGTTGGATGCAAACCACAAATCGGGACTAACCCACACAAAATGGCCGGAACCATAGAGCACGAATTAGGGGGAACCAGAGGCTCCTTCTTGCGAATCTGGATGAACTCACAAGAACAAAGGTAGCAAGGATCTCTCGGATCTCTCTAGCAGTCTTGCTGTATAAGCTTGGAGCTGAATGGTTTGACAAAAGGTTCCTAAGAGGATGGGGGAGATGGGGTTTTAGAGCAGGGACAACCCCCCTTAGCTAGGTGTGAAAATGGTTTCAAAAGTAAGCAGGTTTGCATGACTTCCTCGGAAATTCGTGAAGCCTTGACAGCCTAGACACCTTCCACGAGAATGACGAGAGATTTTGACTCACAACTCCAAATGATGTCAGGTATTTTGCATTGGAAAGATAATTTGATGTAGCTTCTGGTGATATACCCCGAAGCTAGCAACCATTGTTACATCGTCAGCGGACAAGAGTGGTAAAAGACGGGGAGTAATATCTAGCAAAGAGTCACGGCGGCAGTGGCTCAGCTCCCATGTCGCCCGCGAGGGGGGCAACACGAGAAGCAGTCGCATGTGGAAACAAATTTATTGTGCTCTTGAAAAGTTAAAAGTTAAAGCATTAACCTTGGCGCATAGATGACTCTCTTATGGAATTTATATGTAGGCATGTGTTTATGACAATAATTTTCTTCCACCCAGAGCAGGTGCTAGTGGGTCTACAATTGAGTTTGACAGTGTTTATGACAATAATTATTTTTTCCCACCTAGAGCAGGAGCTAGTGGGTGCTAGTGGGCGTGTGTTTATGACAATAATTATTTTTTTCCACCCAGGCATGTGCGATCATTTTCTTCTTTTTCTTTAAAATTTCATAAATATTTTTATTTTCACCCAGAGCAGGTGCTAGTGGGTGTACAATTGAGTTTCATGTTTCCATTGCCTTATAAAAAATGGTCTGTAGGGAAATAAAGCCCATCACCGGAATTTGACAGGTTCCAAAACCATCAAGTAGAGGGTTATCCAACAAATCAAAGTAAAATTATCAAAATGATTAATTATTGCAAACTACTCTAGTTTTTAATTGAATTCCATAGTTTATTTAAGAAAACTTGAATTTCAATTTTGGGAGCATGGTTAATAGTATAACCAGCTGATGACTATATGTTTTTGTCATGTCATTTATAGCTAACCTTATAGCCCGTAAGTACAATAGTAAGATATGAAAATGTGCTACTTTATGAATACTAGGCCCACTTCTCATTCTCACACAGTGCCTACACTAGTAGAAAACAAGGATTTGTTCCAGGCCTGCCCACCCCATTAGTCCTGGTTCTGTCACGAACCGGGACCCATGGTGGCATTGGTCCCGGTTCTTGAGCCCAGAGGGCCGGCCGAGCCTCATGGGGCATTGGTCCCAGTTCATCTGTCCTCATTGGTCCTGGTTCCAGACACGAACCGAGACCAATGGGCCTTGCTCCTAGCCACAACCATTGGTCCCGGTTTGTGTCTGGAACCGGGACCAAAGGGGGGCTTTTAGTCCCGGTTTCAGCCACGAACCAGGACCAATGAGGTGCCTATATATACCCCCTCGCCCACTAGCACACCACTCCACTGCTCTATTTTTTTCTGGCTGGTGAGGGGAAAGCTTTGTGGTGCTCTAGCTCACCTCCTATGCACATGAAGTGTTTGATGAAATGCCCTATCCACACTACTTAAGCTTTCTCCTCTCGAAGCTCCTTGTCCAAGCTCCATTTTCCTCAAGATTTGTCTAGGTTTGCCGGTCCTTCCTGTCTCGTCCCTGTCCTGACCGCCGTTATTCGCCCGCGCCAAACTCGTCGTCGGCACCACCATGGTGAGTCTCCTGTTCTTATCTTCATTCTAAAAGGAAAAAATTCTTACTTGTATGATTTAGAAAGATATTTGTATAATTTTCTTACTTTTATTATTGTTTGTTATTATATAGTGCGATGGTTTTGGTATCCGCCCACATCGGCGCTCGTCCTGTCTATGATTCGGATGTGGTATATTATCTTTAATTTATAACTATTTGTTTTAGTGTTTATGACAATTATGCCGACCAACGTGACATAGATGTTTTTATCTAGGAGGTATGTGAACCGAAAATTCCAACCGACCCTCTTGTGGAGAGGTTAAATTTTGTTGAAAAGGAAAACATTTACTTGAAGAAAAAATTGGAAAAAACTAAGGAGGAGAAGATGGAATTGGAGTTGCATTTTGTGGAAGTCGTCGATGATCACAAGATCAAGATGGACCCTATTGTAAAGAGGTTAAATTTAGTTGAAGAAGAAAACAATTACTTGAAGGGAAAAAATAAAAAAAGTTGAGGAGGAGAAGATGATATTGGAGTTGCATGTTGTGGATGTCCTCGATGATCACAAGATCAAGATGGATGCCATGCTCTTGAAGATTAGAAAGATTAGAAAATATGCCATTCATACCGAGGCTTGGTATCGTTATGCCGTTGGATCAATTGTTACCTTAGTTGCGATTATGATCGCATTTGTTGTTGCATTGAAATGTTTTACATAGTTTCAATGTATGGCTTAATTAGACGCTCTGGAGAACTATATATGTATACTTTGGTTTCAATGCGATGATGAACCTCTATTAATTTGGTCACACATATCTATCCATGATGTTCTATAATGGTTTTTGACACACTTAATTATATACAATGCACGCCGATGAACCGACAATGGATGTACGGTAACAGACGCACCTCCGAGTTTATTAAGGGCATGCATAATTTTCTCGAAGTGGCTGAGGCATACAAGCAGAATGGTTTTATGTGTTGTCCATGCCCTAGTTGTGGGAATACGAGGTCTTACTCTGACTCGAAAACCCTTCACACCCACCTGCTTTATAAGGGTTTCATGCCACACTACAATGTTTGGACCAAGCACAGAGAAATAGGGGTTATGATGGAAGATGGCAAAGAAGAAGAGGATCATGACAACTATGTGCCTCCTGAATACGGTGATGCTGCAACTGGGGAAGCCGAAGATCAAGAGGAACCAGACGATGTGCCCGATGATGATCTCCGCCGGGTCATTGTTGATGCAAAGAGACAGTGCGAAAGTGAGAAGGAGAAGCTGAAGTTCGATCGCATGTTAGAGGATCACTGAGGGAGTCCTGTATTCAGGGGTCCTCAGGCATCCGGGTCGACGAAGCTGGGCCGTATTGATGGGCCACAAAAGAAGAAGCAGAAGACTCTCCCCCGTATTCGGTCGGGACTCCTATGTACGTAGAAAGGCAAGCGTAGAGTCCGGATGTATCTGTTACTTCCTCCCCAAGTCACCCTTGTAACCCTAGGCCCTCTTTGGCGTCTATATAAGCCAGGAGGTTTAGTCTGGAGAGGGGATCATCGACATCACAATATCCTCATAGGCTAGACTTTAGGGTTTAGCCATTACGATCTCGAGGTAGATCAACTCTTGCACTCGTATTCATTCATATTAATATAGCAGGGAGTAGGGTATTACCTTGATCGAGAGGGCATGAACCCGGGTAAACATCATGTCCCCGGCCTCCTGTTACCATCGATCCTCTAAACGCATAGATTGGGCCCCCTACCCGAGATCTGCCAGTTTTGACACCGACAATCACAAAAAGGGTCATACCCCAATTGCGAAGATGGCAACACAAAGCTCGGAACCGTACTGGAATTGCTGTAGTGGAAGGAAGAGAATGGTATGCCTGACAAAGGATTTGAGAAGCTACTGAAAATATTGAAGAAGAAGCTTCCAAAGGATAACGAATTGCTCGACAGTACGTACGCAACAAAGGAGGTCATATGCCCTCTAGGATTGGAGGTGCAGAAGATACATGCGTGCCCTAATGACTACATCCTCTACCACGGTGTGTACGAGTATTTGAACGCATGCCCAGTATGCGGTGCATTGCGGTATAAGATCAGACGAGATGACCCTAGTGATGTTGAAGGCGAGCGCCCCAGGAAGAGGGTTCCTGCCAACGTGATGTGGTATGCTCCTATAATACCACGGTTGAAATGTCTGTTCAGAAACAAAGAGCATGCCAAGTTGATGCGATTGCATAGAGAGGATCATAAGAAAGACGGGAAGTTGAGAGCACCCACTGATGGGTCGTAGTGGAGAAAAATCGAGAGAACGTACTGGGAGGAGTTTGCAGGTGACGCAAGGAACATATGTTTGGTTTGCGTGGATGGCATTAATCCTTTTGGGGAGTGGAGCAGCAATCACAGCACCTGGCCCATGACTCTATGTATCTATAACCTTCCTCTTTGGCTGTGCATGAAGCGGAAGTTCATTATGATGCCAGTACTCATCCAAGGCCCTAAGCAACCCGACAACGACATTGATGTGTACCTAAAGCCATTAGTTGAAGAAGTTTTACAGCTGTGGAATGGACAAGGTGTACGTGTGTGGGATGAGGACAACCATGAGGAATTTGACCTACATGCGTTGCTGTTTGTAACCATCAATGATTGGCCAGCTCTAAGTAACCTTTCAGGACAAACAAACAAGGGATACCACGCATGCACACACTATTTAGATGACACCGAAAGTATATGCCTGGACAAATGCAGGAAGAATGTGTACCTGGGGCATCGTCAATTTCTTCCGACCAACCATCAATGTCGACAGAAAGGCAAGCATTTCAAAGGTGAGTCAGATCACCGGAAGAAGCCCGCCCTCCGTACTGGTCATCACATCCTTGCTATGGTCAATGATTTACAAGTAATCTTTGGAAAGGGTCCCGATGGACTATTTGTTCCGAATGACCCTGAGGGATGCGCACCCATGTGGAAGAAGAAATCTATATTTTGAGACCTACCCTACTAGAAAGACCTAGAGGTCCGCTCTTCAATCGACGTGATGCACGTGACGAAGAACCTTTGCGTGAACCTGCTAGGCTTCTTGGGAGTGTATGGGAAGACAAAAGATACACCAGAGGCACGGGAGGACCTGCAATGTTTGCACGAAAATGACGGCATGCCTCCAAAGCAGTATGAAGGTCCTGCCAGCTACGCTCTTACCAAAGAAGAGAAGGAAATCTTCTTTGAATGCGTGCTCAGTATGAAGGTCCCGTCTGGCTTCTCGTCGAATATAAAGGGAATAATAAATATGGCCAAGAAAAAGTTTCAGAACCTAAAGTCTCATGACTGCCATGTGATTATGACGCAACTGCTTCCGGTTGCATTGAGGGGGCTTCTACCAGAAAACGTTCTATTGGCCATTGTGAAGCTATGTGCATTCCTAAATGCAATCTCTCAGAAGGTGATCAATCCAGAAATCATACCAAGGCTAAGGAGTGATGTGGCGCAATGTCTTGTCAGTTTCGAGCTGGTGTTCCCACCATCCTTTTTCAATATCACGACACACGTCCTAGTTCATCTAGTCAACGAGATTGTCATTCTGGGCCCCGTATTTCTACACCATATGTTCCCCTTTGAGAGGTTCATGGGAGTCCTAAAGAAATATGTCTGTAACCGCGCTAGGCCAGAAGGAAGCATCTCCATGGGCCATCAAACAGAGGATGTCATCGGGTTTTGTGTTGACTTCATTCCTGACCTTAAGAAGATTGGTCTCCCTCAATCACGGTACGAGGGGAGACTGACTAGAAAAGGCACGCTAGGAGGGAACTCAATAATATGTAGGGACGAGCATTCTTGGTCTCAGGCACACTACACAGTTCTACAGAACTCTACCTTGGTGACCCCGTATGTCGATGAACACAAGAGCATTCTGCGCTCCAAACATCCAGAGTAGTGTGACGACTAGATTACATGTGAACACATCAGGACTTTAGGCAGTTGGTTGCAAACACATCTCAGGGGTGACAACACTGTTTCTGATGAGTTGTACTCGTTGGCCAGGGGACCATCTTCGATTGTATTGACTTACAAAGGGTACGAGATAAATGGGAATACATTTTACACGATCGCCTAAGATCGAAAGAGCACCAACCAAAATGGCGGTGTTCGCTTTGATGCGGCAACCAAGAGGGGAAAGGACACATATTATGGTTACATAGTGGACATATGGGAACTTGACTATGGACATGATTTTAAGGTCCCTTTGTTTAAGTGCAAATGGGTCAGTATGTCAGGAGGCAGGGTACAGGTAGACCCACAGTACGGAATGACAACAGTGAAACTAAACAATCTTGGGTACACAGAAGAACCATTTGTCCTAGCCAGTGATGTGGCGCATGTTTTCTATGTGAAGGACTTGTCTACCAAACCGAGAAAAAGATAAGATAAGGAAGCGAATACAGCATACGATGAGCCTAAGTGCCACATAGTTCTTTCAGGAAAAAGAGACATCGTGGGATTGGAGGGCAAGACAGACATGTCTGAAGATTATGAAAAGTTTCATGAAATTGCTCCCTTTCAAGTCAAGGCTGACCTAAGTACCCTGTTAAACGATGAAGATTATCCATGGTTACGGCGCAATAAGCAAGGGACACAAGCGAAGAAAAACTGAAGACTTGATCTACACAACTATTATGATGATGCCTTTGATCTAGAATATCACTACAGTTACATGTGAAGAAATGAAATGCCTTTTGTAACAGTCGAGTTTCCGTATGAAACCCTGATACTTCGAAAGAGATTGTTCGTCTTGTACATGAAATGCATCTAGTTTTTGTTGTAACCCTCTCAACTTTTTAGCACATGCTATGTGGGTTAAATGATGATACCATGCCAACTTTCAATCTCTTCAAAGTTCATTTGAAATGCTTTTCAATTTCAGGGTCATTTAGCTTAGAAAATGAGTAAATGCATGAAAATTAACAAATGAAATCAGAAAGGGTTGAAAATTGATGATGTGGCTTTGAATGGTGCATTTTGAACACACAAAAAGTCTAGAGTTCAAATAAGTTCAAAAAAATGAAATCCCTTTGTAACAGATGAGTTTTTGTTCGAAACCCTCATACTTCGAAAGAGATTGCCCGTTTTGTACACGAAGTGCATCCAGTTTTTGCCGTAACCATCTCAATTTTTTAGCACATGCTATGTGGGTCAAATGATGATACCATGCCAACTTTCAACCTTTTCAGAGTTCATTTGTAGTGCTTTTATAAAACTCTAATAGCAAAAGGAATAAACTAAAAAGCTTTTATAAACCTCTACTATTTTTTAAAACTAATATTATATTAAATTTATGCAGCTAAAATTATCAAAGTATTTTCTTCAAAACATTAATGGCAAAAATAATTTTCATAAAGATTACCAAAATTGATATAATGATAAAACACAATAATATTAAAGAGCAAAAAAAAGAATCACTCAAAAAATCTATTTTTATAGTAAGGTTATTCACAAACTAGTGATTTACACAAATTTAAAAGAATTCAAATTTAAACTATTCAAATTTGAAAATTAATGGCACTAACAGAAAGTCTATAATTTTGTGACCTAACAACAAAAAGAATCACTGGAAAACTGAAAAAAAAAAGCAAAAAAAGTAAGAAAAAAATGCCACCTACTGGGCCACCACGGCCTGAATACGACTAGAAACCCGGGTAGTTGGGCCAGGATTCGGGCCCGCTGACGAGGTTACAGACCTAGGGTAGGGTCACAGGCCTGACCCAGGTACCCCACCCAAGGTCACTACCCTAGAAGGTCAAAAGGCAAAACCTATGGTGACAAAGACAGTCGACTGAGACGGCCCAAGAGGACAACCCACTCGACTGGACAACACCTACAAGACGACTCAACCCCACTCGACTGGACAACACCTACAAGACGACTCAACCCCACTCGACCAATCCAAGGCACTCGACCCCCGAAGGTCAAAGGTCCCTTAGGACAATAATGGTCTAGTATTTACTTGCCATAGTGAATGCCTTAATTACTCTTTACTGTAGGCGTTATCAGTAAAGCCTGCCTTAATGTACATTGAACCATTGGTAACGTGGAGCATGGCTGGGGTCCTGGCACACAATATAAGCCACCCCCTCCTCTTGTACAAGGGTTCGCATCCCTGTAACTCACACATATACACATATCAGTCGACCGCCTCCGCGCACTGAGACGTAGAGCTGTTACTTCCTCCGCGAAGGGCCTGAACTCGTAAAACATCTTGTGTACAACTTCACCATAGCTAGGGCCTTGCCTCCTCATTCGTACCCCCTACTCGTACTGTCATGCTTAGAACCACGACAGTTGGCGCCCACCGTGGGCAAGGCGTCTTAGCGACATCTGGTGAGGTTGCAATTTCTTCTCCGACCTCCTTCATCATGGTGTCAGGCGGTGGTTTGGCGTTGGGCCACGAGATCCGGCTCGGCGCGCTCGTCTTCATCACCGATGACTCCGCATGGCTCTAGGAGGCCCCTCTCGACATCGAGGCTCTGCCCGCCCGCGGGGCTGCGCACTTCCGCGCTAGCGCCTGCGGCGTCCTCCTCCGACAGCCGTCGACTCAGTATTCATCGATCCCTACATCGTCCCCCATCCCCGCCGGACGCCGTCGCAAGCGATCCGGTCGCTCACGGCTCCAGCGGTGGGTGAAACATGTGGTGGCCCGTCAGACGGCCACCCCTCAAGTCGCGGCCATCGAGCCCGACGGTTACCTCTACGGGCCGGTCGATCCGTCGATCGAGCTCGTAGATTCTGTTTCCGAGTGCGGGAGCAGCGATCCCACAGCAGAAGTCCTCATGGTCGACTCGCGCCGCAGCCCGCCGGGTTTTCCTCGTGGTGGAGACGGCGGCAGCGACGGCGGTCGTTCGCACGACAATGACGGCTACATTCCTCAACCCCTCACTGTCGAGCAGAGGGCTGAGCTTTGTCGCCGCAACGAAGATGCGCTCTTCACTCCCATCGTGGGAGACTCACTAGAGGCTCTGGCCCTGGAAGCCACGCACTTGGCCACCATGGCCGAGCGCGCACGCTTGGAAAATATCCAGCGCGCACTCGACAAACAGGCCCGCCGACTGGTCCCCGAGTCCAGTCGACGACCGCGGCAATCACACCCGCGCGAGACTCGGGTGTTCCGCACACCAGTCCAGAACCTCCAAGCCGCGGCGCGCATCGCGGAGTCGATTCAACCTTCTCAGTCGGAGGCTGGGAGAGGCCTTCAGCAGATCCGAGCTTTGCTCCGAACGGCTGAAGAGCAAAACGCGGCTGTTTCTGAGTCGCGCAACAGGATCCACAGTAGATCGGTGGCTGCGTACACCGTTTGGTCAGCCCACAGTCCAAGATCGCCCCCAAGGCGCGAGGAACGTGGCCCGCGGCAAGATCGGCATCTGGGTCGGAATGACGAGCAACACGACCGTCGACCCGGTCATCATGACCGCCGTCGAGTGCCTACACCTCCTCCGGGAAGTAGATCGTACTCGCCCCGGCGGCACGAGGGCAGGCGCCTGCGCGACGACGAGCGGAGGGTTCCCCCAGATCCCCGGAGGCCAGGTTTCGACGCAAGGTCTATCCTTGTGCAGGGACGGGTCGACCGGAACAGGGCGTTCAGAGAAGAGCAAGGCATAGATCAACCGAGTGGGAGCCGAGCACCTGTCTCTGGACCCGAGTGTTTCTGCAGTGCTATCAGAGCCACAGAGATCCCCCCGAACTTCAGGTTAGCGGCGGGAGTAAGCAAGTTCACCGGTGAGTCAAAACTAGACACCTGGCTAGAAGACTACCGAGTGGCTGTACAGATCGGAGGCGGCAACGACGACGTGGCCATGAAGCACCTTCCTTTGATGCTGGGCGGTTCGTCTCAGGCGTGGCTCAATCAGTTGGCCCTCGGGGGTATTTACAGTTGGGAAGAGCTTGCACGAGTGTTCATTCGGACCTTCGAAGGCATGTGCAACCGGCCTGCTGGACTCGCAGAGCTTCAACATTGCGCGCAGAAGTCGAATGAAACGTTGAGGGATTACATCCAGCGCTGGACTACCTTGCATCACACGGTGGAAAATGTGTCTGAGCACCAGGCAGTTTGCGCCTTCAAGGAAGGCGTACGTAACCGAGAGCTGAATCTAAAGTTTGGTCGAACAGGCGATATGTCCCTGTCACGGATGATGGAGATTGCCAGTCGGTACACCAACAGCGAAGAGGCTGATCGGCTCCGCAGCGGCAAGAAACCAGTCGGGCAGGATGATCAAAATTCCAATCAGAAGAATAAGCGCAAGGCCGAGCCAGCTGCTTAGGGCGAGGCTGCAGTGGTCAATCAGGGAAAGGGCAAAGGAAAGCCGAAGGGGTCCTGGGCCCCCAAGAAAGTGAAGGATCAAGCTGGGAATGATGTACTCCACCAGCCATGTCCCATTCACACGAAGAAAGATGAAGAGGGAAACTTGGTATATCCCAAGCACACCACTCGACAGTGTCGGCTCCTGATTCAGAACTTCCAGAAAGATCAGTCGACTGAGAAGGGAAAGGAATCAGAAGAGTCCAAAGACAAGGAAGGGGATGGAGGATACCCCCAGATCAACTCCACTTTGGTGATCTTCGCAGACGTCGAGAGCAAAAGTCGACTGAAAGTCATTAATAGAGAAGTAAACATGGTTGCCCCGGCGACCACCACGTTTTTGAAATGGTCCAAGACCCCCATCACACTCGGTCAGTCTGATCACCCTGTGCACATTGCCATCCCCGGGCGGCAGGCACTGGTGGTCGACCCCGTGGTCGAGGGCACACGTCTGACCAGAGTCCTAATGGATGGAGGTAGTGGCTTGAATATCTTGTATGCAGCAATTCTCCGGGATATGGGCATTCCAATGTCCAAGCTGAGCGAAAGTAACATGAGGTTCCACGGGGTCATGCCCGGGAAGAAGGCCGACTCACTTGGCCAAATCACGCTCGACGTGGTCTTTGGCGAGTCGAAGAATTATCGTAAAAAGAAGCTGACGTTCGAAGTGGTGGACTTCAACAGCGCTTATCACGTCATCCTAGGTAGGCCCGCCTACGCTAGATTCATGGCTCGACCATGTTATGTTAACTCAAGATGAAGATGCTGGGACCCAACGGCGTTATAACCGTCACTGGGAATCGTCAGAAAGCGGAAGAGTGCTTCCAGAAAGGCTCGAAGATCGTTGACGAGCAGATTGCAGCAGTAGAGATGGAGGAGTACCGAAAGAGCATGGATCCGAGTGATCTGCTGAGGGCAAAGAAGCCGGCTTCCGAGTCAGCTTTCCAGTCGGCCGGGGACACAAAACCCGTGCACATCAACCCCACCGACCCCAACGCAGCATCGACCCACATTTCCACTACACTCGACAGCAAATAGGAAGAAGCGCTCATCCAGTTCCTCCGTGAGAACTGGGACATCTTCGCATGGAAACCATCTGACATGTCGGGTGTGCCTAGGGGACTGGCTGAGCACCATTTGCGAGTCGACCCAAAGGTGAAGCCTGTGAAGGAACATCTCCATCAGTCCGCTGCGGAGAAGCGAAAGGCAATTGGCGAGGAAGTGGCTCGGCTCCTGGCAGCTGAGTTTATCCGTGAGTTCTACCACTCCGAGTGGCTCGCCAATGTCGTCGTGGTCCCCAAGAAGGACAAGTCTCTCCGCGTGTGCATCAATTTCAAGCACATCAATCGGGCCTGCCCGAAGGATCATTTTCCTCTCCCCCGCATCGATCAGATAGTTGACGCGACTGCGGGATGTGAGCATTTGTCTTTTCTGGACGCGTATTCCGGGTACCATCAGATCCGTCTGTTCGGGCCCGATGAAATCAGGACATCTTTCATCACCCCCTTCGGGTGTTTCTGTTATGTCACCATGCCCTTCGGTCTCAAAAATGCCGGCGCTACCTTCATGCGCATGATCCAGAAGTGCTTAATAAAGCAAATCAGTCGGAATGTCGAGGCATACATGGATGACATTGTGGTCAAGTCACGGAAAGGTTCCGACCTGCTGACCGACCTCGCTGAGACATTCGCAAACTTAAGAAGCTACGATATCAAGCTCAATCCGTCGAAGTGTACATTTGGAGTTCCTGGCGGCAAGTTGCTCGGTTTTCTCATTTCCAAACGGGGAATCGACGCCAATCCAGAGAAGGTCAGCACCATCCTCCGAATGAAATGCCCCGAGCATATACACGACGTCCAGAAGCTTACTGGTTGCTTGGCTGCATTCATGAAGAAATCAGACAAGTTCGAGTGGAATTCTGAAGCCGAAGCAGCGTTCGAAGAGCTCAAAGCCCTATTGTCCACCCAGCCGGTGCTTGCTGCCCCAGTCAGCAAAGAGCCTCTCCTACTATACATTGCAGCCACCGGACAAGTTGTCAGCACTGTACTCACGGTCGAGCGGGAAGAAGAGGGCAAGGCATACAAGGTCCAACTCCCGGTCTATTACATATCCGAAGTTTTGACTCCCTCCAAGCAAAGGTACCCGCATTACCAAAATTTCGTGTACGGGATCTACTTGACTGCAAAAAAGGTTGCCCATTACTTCTCGGACCATACAATCTCAGTCGTCAGCGACGCCCCGCTGTTAGAGATCCTGAACAACCGAGACGCAACCGGTCGAGTGGAAAAATGGGCGATTGAATTTCTTCCGTTAGATATCAAGTTTCAAGCGAAGAAAGCCATCAAGTCTCTGGCTATAGCTGATTTCGTGGCCGAGTGGATAGAACAAGAGTTGCCAACCCAAGTTCAGTCAGATCACTGGACTATGTTCTTCGATGGATCCAAGATGCTGAACGGGTCCGGCGCTGGCATGGTCCTGGTTTCTCCCAGGGGCGACAAGCTCAGTTACGTCCTTCAGATCCACTTTGACTCGTCGAACAACGAAGCTGAGTATGAAGCACTTTTGTACGGGTTGTGCATGGCCATCTCACTCGGCATCCGTCGCCTGATGGTTTATGGCGACTCTGACTTAGTGGTGAACCAAGTGATGAAGGAATGGGACGTCAGGAGCCCGGCAATGACCAGTTATTGCAGTGCAGTGCAGAAGCTTGAAAAGAAGTTTGAAGGTTTAGAGCTCCATCACGTGCCCAGAGCCAAGAATCAGCTGGCCGATGACCTCGCAAAAATTGGGTCGACTCGGAAGCCTATTCCCAAGAATGTGTTCCTTGAGCATCTGCACACCCCTTCTGTCAAATAAGATCCCTTCACGGAAGAGCCCCCGCAGCCAGTCAGTGCGTCAGATCCGACTGAAGTCGAAGTACGTGCGGTGGTCGACCTGATCATGGAGGTCCTAGTGATTACGCCAGACTGGACTATGCCATACATATCATATCTGCTCAGGCAAGAACTCCTGGAAGATGAGGAGGAAGCACGCCAGATCGTCTGCCGATCCAAGGCGTTCACTGTCATTCAGGGTCAACTCTACAGAGAAAGCGTCACCAGAGTTGCTCAGCACTGCGTCACTCCTGAGGAAGGTCGATTGATCCTGGATGAGATTCACTCGGGAACTTGTGGCCACCACGCTTCCTCTTGGACTATAGTGGCCAAAGCATACCGAGCCGGGTTTTACTGGCCCCGTGCGAACGAGATGGCCAAGGATATTGTGGACAAGTGCGCGGGTTGCCAGTTCTACTCCAACATGTCCCACAAGCCGGCGTCTACCTTGAAGACCATTCCGCTAGTCTGGCCCTTCGCCGTTTTGGGCTTGGACATGGTCGGCCCCTTCAGAACGGGTAGAAGCGGATTCACCCACCTACTCGTGGCAGTCGACAAGTTCACCAAATGGATTGAGGCCAAGCCCATCAAGAACCTCGAGTCGAGCACTGCCATCAGCTTCATCAGGGAATTGATATTCAGATATGGTGTTCCCCATAGCATCATCACAGACAACGGCTCCAACTTTAACTCGGATGAATTCGGACCTTTCTGTGCTTCTCAAGGAACACGAGTTGACTACGCCTCCGTGGCGCATTCACATTCAAATGGACAGGCAGAAAGAGCAAATGGTTTGATTCTCCAAGGCCTAAATCCATGGCTCATGCGTGATCTTAAGCATGCCGCTGGGGCTTGGGTAACTGAACTACCATATGTCCTATGGGGTCTGAGGACAACTCCAAACCGGTCGACTGACCGTACCCCTTTCTTCATGGTCTATGGAGCCGAAGCTGTGTTGCCGAGCGACTTATTGCACAACGCCCCCAGAGTGGAACTCTTCTCCGAAGCCGAGGCAGAGCAGGCTCGTCAGGATGCAGTCGACCTTTTGGAAGAGGAACGAGAGATGGCCTTGATCTGGTCGACCATCTATCAGCAAGACCTGCGTCGGTTCCATGCTCGCAACGTCCGAAGCCGAGCATTCCAGGAAGGAGACCTGGTCCTTCGTGTGCATCAGAAACGACCACACAAGCTCGCCCCGGCCTGGGAAGGCCCATTCATCATCACCAAGGTGCTCCACAACGGAGCGTACCACCTCTACAATGTCGCCAAGAAGAAAGATGAACCTCGTTCGTGGAACGCGGACCTGCTCCGCCGCTTCTACAGTTGAGACACTCGACAGTCGAGTTGTAATAAAGATTTCCCGATTTGTTTCAAAGACAAGTTTGCCGCGGTCCTTTAATGATTGATGCTTTCTAAAAACGCTGGTCTTCAAAATCCCCCAGTGGGTGCTTAGCCGCGAACCCGATTCGCCTAAGTTTAAAAAAAATTACTCCGAGTGAAGAGCAACCCTCTCACTCTGGGGCTTAGCCACGAACCCGATTCGCCTAAGTTACAAACGCTCATTCCGAGTGAAGAGCAACCCTCTCACTCGGGGGCTTAGCTGCGGTCCTCTGAGCTGCGTCATAAGTATAATGTGGCTCTACCTTTCGAGCTCCGCCACAAATACAACGTAGCTTGGAATCGCCTAAGTTACAAACATACACTCCGAGTGAAGAGCAACCCTCTCACTCGGGGCTTAGCTGCGGTCCTCCGAGCTGCGTCATAAGTATAATGTGGCTCTGCCTTCCGAGCTCCGCCACAAATACAACATAGCTTGGAATCGCCTAAGTTACAAACATACACTCCGAGTGAAGAGCAATCCTCTTACTCGGGGGCTTA